>VXBX01009114.1:411818-676901 GCA_013400415.1 Scytalopus superciliaris
TGCCAGGGCCGGCCGGGGGAATCCGCTGCTTCCCTTCCCCTGCGCTCCCTCCGCGCCCCCCGTCCCGCCCCGGGCAGGGGTGATGCGGGGTACCCGGTGCCCGGCGGCGAACGGTCCCGGCGCTTTGGTACCCGCCGAAAAAAGGTATAATTACGCTACTGGGTATAAATTGACTCTGTGTACCACTGAATCATACTGGATATTTGTAATGTGTTCCTTCCCTAATACATGCTCTCTATGAATAGAGAGAGAGTGCCTATTTACTCTGAAATACTTGGCACAGCGAATGGAGTCTGAAGCATGGAAGAAGTGGCTATTATTTTCCCACTGCCTGTGTGCAGCTGTCATTTCTGAGCAACACGTTCCTCGCACAACCCTGCCTTCCAGCCTTGTTAATGGTCCACCCCAGGATTACAAGAAGAAGACTGGCATGCCAACCCACTCCCCCAAAACCTTAACACTGTGGTTTGTATTTGACTGAACCCAAGACATAAGTGTTGTGGCTTGTATTAAGTTATTGCAAATAACTGCTACGTTTTGTTTTGTTTTGTTTTGTTTTGTTTTGTTTTTTGTTTTAACTAGAAGGATGGTTCTTTCCCCACCTCCTGTGTATCATTTGAATATTCAGTGATGTCATGTTGTTTGACCTCCACTTTAACACAAGGAATGCCAATATTTTGGCTTTTGACCTGCAAAAATATGTTAGTGTTTAGTAAGAGAGACTGTAATGCATCATGTTAAGCAAATTGAAATTGATAATTATCTTAAAAGATACCATCTTTTGTATGCAGGCTTTCTCCCACTGTCATACTACCCCTCTCCCCTGCTTCTTTTCATCCCTCCATATGTAGCATACTTCCATGCTATGATGCAGCAATATGTATGCATAGGATTCATGAGAGAAAAAAAATGTCATGTAATGCCCCAGCAAGACTACTGTACCACAAAACTGTTATTTATATTCTGCCAGTGTTGTACTCTGCCTGGTAAAGTCATTTGGATGTCATTTCTTCTACTTGAAATTCTTCATTAAAAGAAATGAGATTGGCTCTGAGAGAAAAAAATAAATCCCAGAGGAACTGTTACAGTAAATAGTGTACGTTCCCAAACTCATGAGGCCTCCCAAAATCTGTATTTACTTGAAGGACTCCAGTGGCCTCAGTGCTGGGTAAATACTATGTGTACCAAACTATGTATGACATGCATACCAAAATGCAAATGTAACCAGGTAAACAGAATGCCTTTTTTAAATGCCTAAATATGGTAGAAGAACATCTGAGAGAGAGAGAGGCTCTAGACATGTTTTATAACTTTCCATGTAAGAGGTTTTTTCAGAGATACAATTTTATTAAGCAAAATCTAAGAATCTCACTGACAGAAAAAAGTGTGTTTAAAAGTAACAAACCACCAGAAAGCCAGGAAATCCAAAATTAAAGCATAAATCTGTCCTAAGTCTTCCCACTTCAGGCCAAGCACAGCAAGCCCCATCCACTTGCTGCCCTGAGAAAAATGACTTAAGTAGGTATTTGGACTTCATAACTAATTCTGGTCCTGCACCACTGTGAATTGGGCATTAGCCCACTAAATAACAAGTTGTACCAGCCCATGAGGGTGGGTAAGAATCAGAGTACTTAGGAGTGCCTTTTTGGCATTTTGGTTTCTGTGCTGCTAGATGTGTCGCAATGGCTACCTCGTTTGTGCATGTATGTGTGTGCACAGGGAACCTGGAAGCAAAGGCAGTTCTTTTAAGAGTCCAGCTTATTCCTTCTGATGGCAATTTTACAGAATCATTGAGGCTGGAAGAGACCTTCAAGGTCATTTAGTCAAACCAGCAACCTGACACCATCATAATCACCCCTAAACCATATCCGTGAATGCCACATCCAGGTGTCTTTTGAATACGCCGTGAGTTGGAGAAGCACATCTTGGCATTGATGCATAAAATGGTTAAAATGCACTAATTTTGACTTCCATGCAGGTGTTTATACAGCACATGCTTTTAAGATAGTATATTTTTTCTGCTGAAACTAGGAATTCACTACACCGGTCCTGCAGACTTGTTTACACAGCTATATAGGGTATGTGTGTGTCTACATCAGCTTCAGTTGATGAAGTCTTGTAAAATGTACAGGTGTGGATTGCTACATTCCTCTCTTGTGTTTTTCCTTTTTTTTCCCCCCTGCTTCCCCCCAAAAAGTCACTTGATCAGGTATCAGACATAGTGAAAACCTGGCAAGACTACAGGAAAGTGGCTAGACTTGGAGTGTTTGTGTACTTAAAGAAAGAATCTTGCACATTTTCAACTTTCAGTCACAGATATTTTTTTATAAGAGCAATTGGAGGTCTGAGCCAGCCCTCAAAGCGGAAATCAAAAGCTCCCAGAGAAACATACCCCAGGAATGTGAATCTGATCCAACAACCATACGCAATGAACATACAGTACTGTCAGTCTTATAGGAAGTCTTGCCATATATGGACATCTGGACCCTGAGCTGTTTATCATCACGATAGCTTGTAGCTGGCTTCAGACGTTTCTGGCTCGCCTCAGGTTTAGCATGCCAATTAGTTCCTTTCCCAAAATGCTCACTAGGATATTTCTTAAAAATTGTAATAAATATATCTCAAAAGTCTGAGAGGTCTGGTTAAAGTTATGTTAGTAGGCTTTTGCTTAAAATGCAGATTCCAAGCAAGACTTACTCTGCTAGCTCAGAAATAGACACAGAATAAAAATAAAGAGATTATTCCATCGCGAGTGTGGTTGCCTGGTATTTATCTTTCTTAGAAGTCATCTGGTAGCTTATTCTACATATCTGTAGGCATAGAAAGTGCTCTGAAGTAGATTACTTGCTGGACTTTCACTCATCCTTTTCTGGAGGGATATGTGAGATCATGAACCAATAAAGGCAAAGTAAAAACTACATTTCCCAGGATCTGTCAAGCAAGTTATCCATGTTGAGTGGTTTGTATTGCTTTGTTAGAGTGATACAAAGCCTTTCACTTTGGAGTCACAACAGCTCACATCAACTAATCTTACCAAAGAGACACATTAGCTGTTCTCCAAAACGAACAAGAATAAGAAGGTTGGGAAGGTCAGGGGACACAAGGTCTACGTAAATGCTTACTGCCAAACTTGTGGACCTAGTTCCTTGAGATACTGGTTCAGATTCTCTGCTATCATCAGTTGGGTGGATCAGTAAGTGCACTGTGGGCTGTCAAAATACTTGGACTTGGGAAGTCTGAGTCCATCGGAATAAAGTGGTTCAACAGTATGATCAGTACAAAACCATTAGATGCATTTCCCAGTAGCAGACCTGCCTGAGTTTTGTTGTTCTCTGTAGTCATTGTTAATTAAACTTAACATTCTTTATGTTTTCATGTGCCATATTTTGTTACTTCTACAGTCACTGAGAGTTGCTGCTTTAAGCTCTTGGCTTTATTTTTAAAAAGTAACTGGAGTTTTTGTGAACATGTGTGATCTTAAACCAGCAAGATGATTACTGGAAGTAGAGTAATCTAAATGAGGCTTCAAAGAACATGTAAAACTATTTGTATGAAAGTGAGATTGTAAGTAGCCTGAAGCCAAATATCCTTTACCTACTGAGACTCAGATTTAGTTTATCTGATTTTATTCTGAAAAATTTGCCATAGATCTTATAAGCACTGTAGGAGCAGTGTTCACTATGTCAGTGAGGAGGCTGGCTTTGTCCTGTTTTTTTGTGGGAAAGTGTAGAGATCCTCCACAGCTCACAAAGGTGAGTAAGGAGGGAAGAGGCTTTCAGTTGTTTTATTTCTCAGATTTGACTGAGGTTTGCAACCTTTTTCCATAGTAAGTCAACTAGTGTAGGACTGCAGTGAGTCACTAACCAGTTCTTTGACAATTGTCCCATAAATGGTTAACAATTCATAAAAAGTTAGTGTCGCTGCCTGGAGAGGAAATGTGGCTGGGGACTGACTCAGAACATGCACCAGAAGTCCCTTTGAGATTCTCAGAGGAACCACGTGGAAAACAGCTGGAGGAACACTTCCTCCCACTGTCGTGGATTATGCGGGCAGGAATGAATCAGATCTGCTTAGTCTATAATTGCTGTGATTTTGTTTTCAGTCTTTCAACCTGCTTCTCTCAGGAGCTGTCAGTGTAAATTTTGAGGTTTTGTGGTTTTGTTTTTTTTTTTTTTTCCCCCCCAA
The DNA here is from genome assembly GCA_013400415.1 of Scytalopus superciliaris. NCBI lineage: Eukaryota > Metazoa > Chordata > Aves > Passeriformes > Rhinocryptidae > Scytalopus > Scytalopus superciliaris. Next base: position 416,004 of record VXBX01009114.1, read on the forward strand.
GCTGAGAGACATTGTTTTTTAATTAATAAGGTTTGACCAGATTAGGGAGTTCCCTTAACAACTGCAGTCTGCTCTCCTGGAAACTATGGCATATCTTAATTTACATTGTAGCTGCTGTGGAGAATCCTGTGAGATGCAATTGTCCATGTTGTCTGATAAGACAGGGTCAATACTTTTGCATGTGGAGATGACAGAGTGTTTTCTTTGGGGACAAAAGGAGCAAGAGAATTGTCTGTAAAATTTGCCCCATTTTTGATGCAACCTGAGTTACTGACCTTGGTATAGTGGGCCTTTCTGTTTACATAGTATTTCCTGAGAAAGTGGAAGAGTTGGCTTATTGTATAGGTCTGTAATGCCTCTGGAGGACTTGATAAGCACACTGCATTGTCTGACCTGCAAAGGAATGTAATTTTCTCAATGTATTACCATTGGATTTTAGAGATTGTATGATTTTTCAGGAAAATGGTTCCCCATGGTTCAGCTGCCAGCTTGGCTAGCTGTTTTTTCAGCAAGTGATATGTGGTATGTGACCTGTGTAAATACATCTGTACGAGTGACGCAGACAGGGAAACTAGGATGTAACCTACAACAGCCAAGGTGGCTTCCTTATTGACCCACAGATGTGTATGAAATTTAGCAACTACTGGGTTAGGTCTGAAAACCATCTTACAGTGCTAATCCCTCTGGTGTTGGTGGGAAATTCTCTGTCAGACCATTATTCACATGAGACAAGAAAATCAGATACCCCAAGAAATGTGCATTTTTGGGGGAGTGGAAACATGTCTAAGATATTTTGACTTCCTGTGGGAACTAATTGAGGAAACCTAGTTGTTTTAAATGGCAATGGTCTCAGGTCTAGAGTTTACAGCCTTGTTGCTACAGATGTCTTAGTGATGAGTGGCTTTTAAATAATAAGCATGATGTTGTAAAAGTGGTAGGACTCTCGCTAACAGCAAATGTTTCTGAGCATATTACTCCATTTATAACCGTTTTATTAAAGGGTTTTAAATAGAAATCAAGGTTAGGTTTTTACTGTACCTAGGTGTGTATTTGGACCATTTTGGGCAATGGAGTCTTTATGAGGGTTGAGCCTAAGAAGTTATTTGTGGTGCATTTCTTGTGAGGAAGTTACTGATGATGGATCTTGTGGAAAAGTCTAACCATAATAGCATGGTAGATCTGTATGATTAGTTAAGATTCAATTATGACATGGGATGAAAAGGCAGTTCAGCAATTGCGTTTTTTCATTGCCTAAGATTTGCAAGGTATTTGAAAATCTTAGAACTGTGCTAAGCAGTGCTCCTCTGTGAGTTACGAACTTTGTAATACAAAAATTTCAGTGGAGTTTTAAAAACATATAAAACTAGCAACCTCTTTTTCTTTCTTCTTATGTCACTCAGAGGCTACAGTTTCAAATTCCCCGGGAACATCTTAAATTACCATCTTTAATTCAGTGAGACCTCATCTAGGCCTTCACATACCCTTTCTTTTCTTGCTAAGTGGCTTGCAAAGAGTGACGGTAGGGTGCATGACTTGGGAAGCGTGCTATTTCTTTTTTTTTGCCATCAAGCTGCCACAGGGGGGAGTAGAAGTTTGGAAAGGACAGTGCTGCCTAGGAAGGAACCCAGGCAAGTGGTGTATTCCACGTGTGTATCCTGGCCAGTCCCTCACGGGGAGAAGAGCAGAAGCAAAAGAGATGTGCTAGGAATGTAAGGGTTGGTTGGAGAAAGGAGCTGGACGGCTTCTGCAGCTGGGGCAAGCTGAATGGTTCAGTGCATCGCAAAACCACGCTGTTTTTCTTATTCATTCCTACCGGCTTTTCTGTCCAGATGTAAGGGGAATGTGACTGAATTGTTTTCCTGCCTCAGGAGGGAGGATGACACGTGGGAGTTTTAAGTACTTGCAAAATCCCTGTCATTCTGACAAAAAGCTTTTCCCACGTTAGGGCTATTGACTAAGGCAGAAAAAATGTGAGGCAGAGGCAAGGCAGAGGACACAGGGAGGAAAGTTTTGCCCACTTGATAGGAAAGGGTTGTTCTTGTGGGACTGTTAGTGTTGCTGAAATTCACCCTGTCTGCTTGATGCATGAGTAACTGAACTCTGGGTCCTCTGCAGCCAGGATGGGGAAAGGGGGTGCGTTCCTCATCCTGGGCCATGGCTACGAGGTTGCTCTCTTGGCCCGTGTGTGACCACAGCTACTCCTGCAATGTGTAGTCTGCGGCAGCAGCGCGGCTGTCAGCCACCATCCTGCCCTGCCGCGGGCTTTGGTGCAGCCTCATGGAGAAGGGATGTGGGCAGAGCTGGGGATGTGAGCATGTGAGTTGAAGGAGTGGGTTGGGGTTTTGGAGTAGTGCAGTGTAACAGAAGGGTGGAAAGGGGTTTATCCCTCCTGTCAGCTTCCCACCCATGGGCTGAATTTGAGCATATACCCAGAAACAACCAGCCATGGTGCTGAGTGGGAAAGGTAAAAAGGGCTGAAGAGAGAGGTGCACATATGTGTTTGTGTGGGAAGGGTTGTGGGAGAGGGGGGTGGGCAGGAGGGAGTGGAGAAAATGGGGTGTGAGAAGAGTGCTGTAAAGGAACCAGCCAAGGATGAGGTGGGTTTGGCAGTTTCCTTCCCACTATCTTCACAGCATTTTACCATCCGGAAACAATGCTTAGGTCAGGTCAACCAGGAGCAAACTCATTTGCCAGAAGAGAGATGTGTCTGCAGCAAAGTCTGTGTGCTCTTCTTCTCCACACCTTGGATGCCAGTCTGTTTTCTCTTGTCCCACTGCACTCAGGAGCAACTTGCATTGAGGGGCACAGTGGGATGACTGCATGTTTTTTCCTTTTTTGGGTCTGTGTTAGAGAGTTTTATCACTGGACAACTTAGTCAACAATTCTGGGGAAAGAATGAAGTAATTTTTGCAAACTAGTTAATGATCAGGAAAGCTACTGAATGAATCAGTCGCATTTTCTTTTATAAAATCATTCAGATCTGAGGCACAGACCTGTAACGAGATAGAGTAAATGAGGAAAATGAAAGAATTAGAGGAGAAATGCATTTATGTTTCTGTAACCTATCATGATAAATAACAATGCTGTGTATTAAGTGCTAATTGTGTTATTTTAGAATGCAGAGAGAAATAGGGCAAGCAGGTCTTTGATTTTGGTTTTAATGATGAAAATAGGATGGAAAGGGAAATGATTCTTTGGGTATGTTTTTGATTGTTTGTTTGTTTGTTTGTGTGTTTTTTTGCTTGTTTGTTGGGGGTTTTTTGCATTTTGTATTTTGTATGTCTGTGATTCCTGTACTTTTGAACTATCATCAAAAGGAGCCTGTGAGAAATCCACGTTCTCTGTGTTTAGCATGTTGATAAATTCAATGCCTGCTCCACAACCTTATGCCTAACATACACACACACACACACACACACATAAAAAAGGAGAATTAATAGTCCATTTTCCAAATAAGACATAAGGAATTTGTTTATGCTTTTGGGAGGTAATGAGGTTTGAGGGGAACTTTGTAAAGTATAATGAAATTCTCAAGGAATGCAAGGCTGGCTTTGCTCAAGAATAAACATCTAAGATAATGAGAATATATATACGTTTTCCAAACTTGTGCCTAAACCTCATGTTTCTTGTTTTTAATTAGGATAATTGTTGCAAATTCAGGAAGTTAACCAGACATAAAAATGCAATCAGAAGAAGATAAGTAAATTCTGAGCAGCTTTTAATTTTTGTCTTTATTCCAATGATGCATGAATCATAGAAGGGATTAAAGTCAGAAACATACTGGAAGTTGTACCAAAGTTTACTGCACTCACCTGGACTCTTGCAGTAATAAAACCCTGGAGAACACTGATCTAAGTCAGTGTCACAATGTCACATAAATCCATTTTAAAGATACCTACACTTCTGTTTCACTTTTTCTAAAGCACTTTCAGCTTGGTTTGTTGAAGCTTTTTTCCCCCCTAGAACATTTGGTGAGGAAATACGCAAAGAAGTGTGAGCATGTAAAAGAAGAGAATGAAAAGACTGGCACATAACAATATAAAAACCTAGAGCCTCATTAAAGTGTTTTTACAAAGTACAGTGTCAAGATACTAATTCTGGACATGGTGTGTGTTTTGTGAAGTTTGAAGAATCAATATGTACAAAGACAAAACAAAGAGCAAAACCAGGATTATATGGTTTGTAATTCCAGATTCTATGGGTTTTCTGTTTTCATCACTTTATTCTTTTCAGGAAAAAAGAAAAAGTAAGTAAGTTTGAGAGAAATTATGCAATCCTTTTTGAGTGTTTAAGACATCCAACACTTTGACTAGATATGTTAGCACATCGGTTTCTACCCTTCATCGTGGTTTAGGATGAATGGACAACATAGTTGCTGCAGTGTAATTGAATTATTCTTGTAGTTGAAAAGATATAGATGTGTGTTTCTGGTGCTAGAGATCACAGGTTTGTTCATGTGGGGATTAAATTTTACATTATGTCTGGAGCTGATTCCTTGTAGGCTTTTGACATTTTACTATGATATATTTACAGCAAGAAAACCACACATACTGTATTTCAAGTCAAATTAGCTGATGAATAAATGAAGTGTCTAATTTTTGTTTCTTGAGGGCCATCAGAGCAAATCTTGTCAAAGTTATGTTTTTACTCAAAATTCCTTCATTTTTCCTGCTTTTGCTTCAGGCCAACACAGAGCAGTACATTCTCATCATTTAACCATAAAACTAATAATAACATGAAACCAAAAACCCCCACCAAAATAACAAGAACTAGCCCACAGATGTTTAGCAAGAAAGCTAAGCAGGAACATAGTTGCAAGATTTAGAGCGTATTTGATAGTCCTGGACTAAGTGAACCAATTCATTAATGTTTTAGGGAGAGCTAAGAGGTTAACACGGAAGAAAAAAACCTCCAAAGGTTAAGAGAGTAGAGCACCCATAATTTGTGTGATATGGGCCCACAGAATTGATGCTGGGCTTAGCCCAGATTTCCATGGGCTTCTTTTTTCTGTCTTCAGATTGATGCTCCCCTCTTCATTAAGTGACTCCTTGATCTGCTTCTTACTATGAGCTTCTAGTTAAGGCTACCTTTGCTAGCCTAGGTGAGAAGGTTTTATGAAACAGTGTATAGGTGAATGTGGGAGCCTTTTTGGAAGGCCATCGAGGGGTCTTGCAGATTTGTTTAGCCTGTACCATAGCTTGGACAATGTTAAAACATTTCTGCTCTCCAAGCTGGAATGGTCACTGTGTTTCTTTAGAATATTTTTAGAGATGTTTCTGTGGTTTGTCAGATCTAAAAATAAACTATGACCAACACACTTTAAAATTAAGGCAGGATTATTATTTTTTTTTTTTTTTCAATAGTATTTGAAGCAATTAGATATTTGTTTTCCACTTAGGGAACCAGTCAGAACTACAGACAGGCTATGAAAATCTTTTTCTGAACTTCAGGACTATTTTTTTGGTGTGTGTTCTACATTGGGAGCATCTGCCTGCCTATCTGTTCATCTGTCTTACGCTGTTTATAGAGCCTATCATTTTCTCAACAGAGAGAAGAAGACACTGGAACATTTGTAGTCTTTTCTCCTTAAATTTCTAGGGCAACTGAGGAGCTTTGATCTAAGTTTGTTTTTATTAGAAGGAGGAATCCTGATGAAATAGGCCCTGTGCATCGTTTGTGTTAATTTTCAGCAAAATGAAGCCAAGAAAAAACTTGGAATTCTTTTCTTCTTAAACATGTTAATGTTTTGGTTTTATTTTGGAAGGGAGAAATGTTGGGAGAGTTTATTTCAAATCCACTTTGTGTCAATGACCTACCAGTCTTGATTGGTCTGAAAAACAATTTTAAAATTTTCACTTTGAATGATATTTTTTAATGTCTGTCACTGTAAATAGTGTTGAAGAGATGTTTGTAAACCCAGTGTTCTTCAAGGTGCAAAAAATCCGTTTTCTGGCCCACTTCAGGGAACACTTAAATATATCCTATGCTTTATTTAGAGTCATTAAAGCCTGTGGTGTAAAAGCAAATCTGGTAACATAGTTTTACTGTTTTCTGTTGCTGTAGTTGTTCCTAAACCAAATCCCATTGTTGTGAGTGTCTGCAGTACAGAGCCTTGGGCTGGGTAGTTCAAAGCGTCAGTGTTGGGGACAGGCCACTGAGTCCAAGAGGTAGGGATTTATCATTGATGATTTCTTTGGAGACCTTCAGCCATCATTCTGCATCTTCTGTGTTTTTACTTGAGTCCTGTGCTCAAGTCCTCATTATATTGGGAATATGGGCTAAAGCTTGTCTACCTATAAAGAAACAGTAGTTGTTTGTCAGGCTTTTTCATTGCTGGGATTGCAGGGGGAGTTTCTGAGATATGGCAGTAGGGATTGAGTCTAGTGACAGCTTCTTTGGAGACCCAGGGGTATTAAACTGTTGTCTGATGGCACTTGCACACAAGGGCCTTACCTCCCCTCACAGCTGCTTCAGGACCATTTCATGTTTATTGAGCTTCACTTAAGTATTCTAACACTGATCTGCTCTCCAAAGTCAAGTAGTTTGGTTTCCACCATAAACTCGTCAAGCATCTCCCAGAAGGGTGATGTGCCAGAGACATTTTCAGAGGGCTCAGGTGTGGGCTGCATTGTCAGTGCCTGCAGGGCAGAGGGCTAGTGCAGGTTATTCCTTCAGGGGTCTCCTGCTTTTTGTAGCCAAGGGCAGTAGTGTTCAGCACTTGTCAGTTGTACCAGCAGCTGCCCTTTCAGACTCTGTTTTGCAGAGTGGCCATGGGCAAGAGCTGGGCTGCCACCTCCAGAGTACACAGGTTAGATAAGTCACCCTTGCATTTAAAAAAAGAAGAGGAAGCACCATGATCTCTCTTTCTTATGCAGTGATTTAAATCCCATCCTATTTTAAATCCCATCTTTGACAGTCTTATCTGATGATGGCAGAAAACAGGATATTGCTTCTCATCAGGACAGATCCTGCATTTAGCTTTCTTTCAAGTGGCACAATAAAATATAGGAATAGACTTCAGCTTCCCATGTTTTAATTCTTCTTTTTTAATCCCTGTTTTCATTTTTGAAACTATTTGGATACAAGAAGGCATTTTTTTCTTTCCACTTCTGATTTGTTTGTTGGAGCACTGCCTGCTCACCCTATTCAGATGTCAAGAGACTCTCTATTTTTCCATTTCTGGAATAGTAATTCACGACTCAGTGTTTCTTGAGCAAACTCAGAATTTACAGTGTGTTTATTGGTCTCTCACCAACTGCAGTTTCTCTCTTGTAATATTTAGTTTCAAAGTTTCTCTCAGATACTGTTATATAGATTTTCTTCACAAAAGAATTCAGTTGTAAGCCTAGGACTTTAAGTGGCTGTCTTTCTAAAGGATCTAGCTAATTAGCTAATTAAAATGTGTTTTACATTATCTGTTGAACTAGGAGATTTAAGACATGACTGATACAGTAATACATTTTTAATAGTAAATCAGTGTGGGAAGGATACCAGTTGTGTGCATTGTTGCAGGAATGCACAGTAAAACACAGCTTCTGTGTTGAAGAGACCATGCTCAGGTCCAGATTTTGCCAATTGTGCTGCACAGATTAAGAGCAGGTTTGTATAAAAGAGCTTGTAAAATCTGGTAAAATAGGGGAGAACCAATAACCTGGGATGGGTATTTCCCCAGAGTGCAGGGAAGGTGGTTTGACTTTAGGGGTGTTGTAATTGAAAGGAAGAGTGAGGAAGAAGAGGTGTGTGGTATAAACTGGAGCAGAAGCAGCAAGAAAGGAAAATGCTGAGGGGAAAGTTCAACAAACTGCAAAGTGTAAAAACATATGTAGGAATGACTGAAAGATTAGACTCTGGTGGGTTTTTTATCAGGACCCACTGCTGTTCTGCCCAATACCTAATTAGCCTGGTACAGGGAAACATTAATGGACTTCATAATTGACTTTTTTCATTTTTACAGCTGTGTAAGTTGAAGAGTGGAAGGAAGATGTAGAAGCGAATGGAAGGCTGGAATGTGCTACATGTGCATGAGACTGGCCAGGGCCACTGAACAGTGCAATGATGCAGGAGCAGTGGATGGCAACCAGTATATTCAGTCCATTAAATGAGATATCTGCCAAATCAGACCTGTCCTATGACTGCATTTCTCACTTTACTTCCTTTCTTTCTTCCTTTAAAGCTACAACTTTTGGGTAGGCACTTTTGGGGGACTGGCTTAAAAATAACAATGCATCTATGGTTTGGTTTGAGTGCTACACTTTAAGCGTAATAATTATGCTTTAGAAATAGCGTAATTTTAAGCCTGGGCATGAAATAATTCTAAATTCTAAATTTTCTAAAACCCAAGACTGTTTGTGAATCTTTCTTTTCCTGTTGTGGTCCTTGTTGGGTTTTGTCCAGGATGTCTTTGGAAATGTGAGCTACAGATATATCACATGGCAGCCTGTGTTATGTGGCAGCTGCATGTTTCATAAGAAAATGCTGTAGGACGTGGCTAAATGTGCATCTGGATTTCTGGGTGTTCATCAGCACCAATTGCAAACTTCTGTTCAGTTCCTGGTTACTGATTAGCACTGTAAAGCATCACAAACAAGATAGATAGCTTTAACCACTAAAACTGATCCCTCTTCTGCTCTCATGGTCTTTCTAGACTAGAATTTTGTAAACAGCCAGACACAGATTTGTTTCCAGGGATCTCACAATCCAGATTTTGATCCCGATTTGTTATTTCAGGCCCTCTTAGACTCTAGTGAAAGATGGATTTATAAGAAAAATGTTGATAAATCCTGGCCTCTTGTATCTCAGGTGGAACCCATGATAGCAATGGTTTCCTTCACTAATCTTCCATCAAATGTTCATAGCAGTAGTTTTGTCTTTAGTGCAAACATCAAAAATGTGGACAATTTTGTTTTCCTAAACTTGGACACCATCTGTGTTTCCACCATTTCTGTGGGAATGCAGTACACTCTTTCCCAATTTTATTGCAAACCACCTTTTTGGCTAAGGCATGTGCCATTGCAAGCACTTTCATTCTGTCTCATGTGTCTTGTTATAGGAAACTGGAGTCTATTTCATTTCTCCAGGACTTTATTAATGTGAGGAGTATAGACAAGAACTGTGTTTTTCCTCTCTGAATGCCTTCAAATTGGTTGCCTTCCTAACCTAGGCATTATAAGTGTTTCCAATAGTTAAATGACTGTCAGTAATGTTTTACTGGTACTGCTCATTGACCCAAACCAAAATCGAAGATGATTATAGTGAGCTCTGACATCTGGAAAAAGTTATACTGAAGCCCAGATGCAGTTTAGTTCTTCATCTTTTGGGAAAAGCCTCTTGCATTTGATCTGTGTTGGAAATCTCGAAATCAGCTTTGGATGTGCACATGGAAAGAAGGGTATAAGAGAAAATGCAGAAGGATCTCACTGTTTCCATTGCTGTATTTTTTGAATTTTCCCCAATTGTAAGGAAGGCACCCATGTAATGTCAGTGTAAAGGCTTGTCAGTGCAAGGCAAAAGTTGCATGTTAAAATGTGTATCTATGTTCTATAGGAGGTTTGTTCATAAAGCAGTCTTCAATGCCTGACAGGAAGACTGAGGAAAGACTTGTGCTGGCTCGTGGGATCCCATGCAGAGCAATGATGTGCTTTCCAAAGAAAGAACTAGCTTTTCTCTTAGCCAGAGAAGGGTAGAACTTACACTCCTCTCAAAGTTTTAGTTAGGAGTTTGTGAAAGGGGTTGGCCTTGCCTACATGCCTCTCATCACAAATGAAAATAGGCAGCCCATCTGAAGGAGTGGCCTTACTTACATGGAGACTGTTTATGTAAGAAGAGGAGGTTGGTCCAGCGAAGGTGTGGTTTTATTTACATCTATGCCCTTCCCTTATGATTGGAGTGTGTTTCAAAGGTGTGGTCTCATTTACATCCCGCCTCAACTGCCTTTGGCTTCGCTGGATTCAGCCCTTGCCTGTGGCTGGAAAAGGAACTCCTGCAAGCAGAATAAAACAGCTGCGTGAAAAACATGACTGTTTTCTGCCTCTGTTTCTTCAGTCTATGTGTTCCTGCTGGTATGTACCTCAAAGGGAAGGCCATGTTCCTGGGGAGAGAGTTTTGGGTCTGTGTAGATATGTGTATATGTGTTCATGTGTGTGTATGTGTTTGAAATAGCAAGGTAAACATACCACGTTTTGTGCTGCCCTGGGTGTTAGAGAGTGCTAGAGCTATTTCTGAAGAAAGGTAAGAAAAATAAGTTCTTGAAAATGGCTCCTTTCCCCCCCCCCCCAAAAAAAATGCTGACAGCTCTGGAAGAAGGCCTGTCTTCGGAGGTGTGTGTATGAGTGTGTGTGTGTGACACTTCATATAATCACTTGCATCAAAGTGAAGCCAGTGTAAACATGGTAGCAGCATCTTATGGAATCTCTGAATCAGGACAGAAGCAAAGAATATGCAGGGCAGTCAGGAACTGGCTATGCTACGTGCAGTTGCTATTTAATATTCAGTCCCTTCCTCAACATGTATATGGTGTATATTCAACTGTAGGGGCCACTGTACCTTATCTCAGGAAGCAATGCAGTTGTTACTGGCCTCTGTCTGTATTAACTTTGGAATGCAGAAACATTTTTAGCAGAAAGTGGACTGGAGGACCTCCTTGCATGTGAATTGCAAAGCATCCAGAAAACCTTCAAGTTGCTGTTAACTTGGTTGGATTGAATTTACTGGGATTACTCTAGTCCTTCCCTATTTTTCTTCTTCCATCCATCGCTGATCTGGCACCATCTTGGTTAGTTCCAGGCAGTAAGAAAGGCAGAAGAGGTAGTTTGCTGATTTTTCTTTCCACCTTTTTTTCTAAAATGGAAATTAAAGTACCTTGAATCTACAACACCCAGATGGTCAGTCCAGACACATATACACGAGCACCAGTGTTATTGTCACTGAGAACAGAGCTATAGTGTTGCTTTCATTGTAGGTGGAAGATGAACAGAGTCCCTTTGATGTGAAACTCTCATGTGTGACTGTCCAGAAGCACTGAGGACTGAAGGAGATGTGACCAACGCACTGGGACTGGCTGCCCCTACCATGGCTAGGATTACTTTGCTGTGACTGCTGTTGCTCAGCACAAGAACAAGGCACTTCCAAGAAGAGAGCCTTGTGTGGGATTGTGCAGGTCACAGCCCTGTTCTCTAATTCTTCTCACTGTTGCCTCTGCTACCTCTGATTATAGTCCTGTAACTCGTGGCAAGCATCTAGGCATGACAGCCTAAAGATACTAGGCATTTTCAAGTTAGAGTCAGAACTACTCTTTTTTAGCTTTAGATACCTCTGAATGCCTTTACAGACAGCTGGCAATGAGCCATTTCTCCTTTTCCCACAAAAACTTGGTGAAACTGGAAGTTTAGCTATCTGCCACACTCTGGTTTAGGACATTAAAGGTAATAAAATGTTTCCTCTCTTTTTTGTAACCAAGGCAAGCTGAGGTGCACAAAAATAATTGCTGCCAGTCCGCCGCAGGAGGAAAAGTGTCTGGCATTGTGTCCCTGGATTGCAGACAGGCAGGAGAGCCAGAATGTTTGTCGTCAGGATCGCTTGCACGTACTCCAGAGCCGCAGCTGAAATTTTTAAGTTACACACACATACTGCACCACCTGTGAAGACACATCCTCCAGATGATGTAAACTAAGTGAGTGATACACGCAGAGGACACCATTGTACATAGACCTTTTTAGACCCAAGGCACTCACTGATCTAAACTGCCATGGCAGAAGCTGTGTAAGCTAGCCTGGACTGTGTGCTATGCTATTCTGCTTCTCTGGAGCCAAACTAGGATGTTTAAATAAGGCTTTTGAATCTCTACACTGCCTTGCATTCATGGCTTAGACTGCACTAAGAGACATATGCCTCATTTTTAAAATTGGCATAGATTCCAAAACACAAGGGTGCTTTATAAAATTTTCTGGCTTCTTGATCCTCCTCTTCTCCTTGAACTTTCTTCCTCAGACTTAGCTTCCCTCCTTCATCCCCAGCATTGCGCCTGAGCAAACAGTCTGGTTACATCTATGTGGGCAAGTGAAGGTGTCTGCCCCCAATGGCAGCTCTCTGGTGAATGTCCAGCAGCTGTTCCCAGTGTCCTGACAGATAACCCTTTAGCTAGTGTGCATACAGCAAAATAGATTGTTTCTCCTGTCAGAGGAAAAGATGGCAAGCTTATAACTTATGGAAAATGAATTTAATAGGAGATAAGAGTGTAAGAGACATTACTGCAGTTCTATATTTGGAATCGGTTACGTATGTGTGTGGTAACCCAAATGATGGGTAGACTGCACTTTCTCATTACCATAATTACATTTCCTTTCATAGCTAGGGTTGGGGACGCATCCAGACATTGCAGAACACATCAGTAGATTTAGTGTGGCTTACTCAGTCTCCATTTATCAGACTATGTCCCAATTATGTTACATTTAGGAAACAGAATAATTTTCTGGTTATAGCACATGGAATTTGTGGCATTCTAATCCTAGTCATCCTGCTGTATGACCTTGGAGAAGCTGTTTTACTTCTCTTTCATGGTAAAAAATTAACTCACCCCATGGATGGATTTTAATACCATGCCAAGTTTTAAAAAAAATCTGAAGCTAAAGTTAGCTTTCTAAATCCATATTTAGGGGCTAAATGGGGTGACTTGTTTCCACAATCCTGAGCACCCAGTAACTGTCTCCTGTAGAGGCCAGCTAGAAATTTTGGGTGTTCAGCAGTCTGAACATGAAGCAAAAGAAGAGTGAAAGCAGCTGCTTGTGTGCACACGAAGAGGAACTCACTGAGGTAGTGTGGTGAGACAGGGACAGCAGTCTGTCTTTCCTGAGTGGTTGTCACAGTCACAGCAGTGAGGAAATGTAGGTGGGATTAAGCTCACTAATTTTGCTGTCTAAAAGTGGAATGTCTGCCTTAGGCTGGCTGTTCAACATCTCTTTAGTGGACCCCTTGGTTCAGTGGATCCAGAGCAGCTCTCAGGACAGATTAGCGTCCCCTGTGTCATCCTGCCCACCTATTTGAATGTAGGATGAGTTATCCTCCAGAGACACTCGGCTCTGTCCAGTAAAGTGCTTATAAATGCTTAGATGGCTTGCTCAGGCTCTGCTGATTGTAAAGTCAGTGGGTGACTTACAGTGCATTAGGTAAAGTCCAGGAGCATGTCGAAGCTGCTCATAGCTGCAGAGAATGGTGAAACCCTATCACAGGCCTGAGGTGTTTCATTGTCAAAGTTATCAACAAGTGAAAGCAGGGAGAATAGTTGAGCCTTGCAACGAAAAGGAAATATAAACTTCACTGTAGTCATTGAAAACCTATTCCACATTGATGGCATGGTTTGTTTCCACTGGAGAGCTTTGTTCTGTGTTTGAGGAGGAAGATTAATTTTCCCACGGGAGAAATAAGCTTTGAATAAGTCAGCTAAAATGGATTGTTCTTATGTGCACCACACATCTATAGGAGAAACAGAAGACATTTACATGCTCCCTGAGGAGGAACCATGACAAGCAGACAATTAACCAATTCCCCGGAATCCCCAGATTTAAAGAACCACGTAATGGCTTAATTGAGTTGAGTTGCTGAGAGTGTGGCACTGCACTGAGATTCGTGCTGTGAAGTGCGCGATTCCCAGAGGCATCCATCAGGTTTTAAAGAATTGACTTTCCATGCTAATTGACCCAGATGTGCGTGATTTTACCTCTCAATCTCCCCTTCATTCAATTACTGTTAAAGAGAAGGGAATGAGGAAAAAGGGGACTCCATTTGTCTCATTTACTATACTAAAAGGGAGCTTTCCTAAGGCAACATTTTGTAGTGCTGAACAAATTGTTCAACTTGAATTGCTGCAGCATTTATTTCACTTTTTTTTTTTTTTTTTCTTTTTTTTTTTTTTTTTTCCAAATGGTGGAGCAGTTTTTTTTTTTTTCCTAATTTCCCAAATGGCTGAGCATGTATTTTGTAGGGAGTAGAGAATATTAGTTAAGCCACTCTGTTTGGCAAGGGAAGAACAGGCATCATGACCAGAAGAATGAGGACAGTACAGATGGATGGACAGTGTCTGACCTGTCTGACCAGGCCGGGTTGAGCAGCACAGCATGAGGGCTGAGGGCTCTCATGCTTTGGTGCAGTGCTGGTCCACCTGAACAATCAATCAATCAATCAATAAATAAAAAAAATCATGTCTTAGCTATTTTTATCTTCTAGAAGGCAAGGAGCCAACTTTGACGAATACACTTGGCAATGTGAATCAGCAGCTCAACTCTTCAATGTACCAGGCCAGTAGGCACCTCATTTTGGCAAGCTATGATTGTCTTTTGTGTGTGTAAACAACACTGGAGCACACAGAGCAATTAGCCTAAGACTGAGGTTCCCAGTGCATTCTGCATGTGGGCAGAACCTGGATTTTGATTCTTGTCAATTCACAAGGTTTAATTAATTTACAAATCTAGTGTCTGCGTGGTAGGGACTGAGTCCACCTCTGTAGCTGCATTCCTGGAGCACCACTAGAGGCTTTTTTTCTGTAAGGATGCTGCTCTCTACCTCAAATAGAACCAGCAAGAGGCATGTTGAAGAGCTTCTGTACATTCACATTTAAACAATCTGTGTATCGTTCAAATTAGTGGAGTTCATCTGAGTTTAAGCAGTTGTTAGGGGAGCAGAATTTAGCCTGATGCTTGTGTGCTAAGCCATGTTTTGTATCAACCAGTCAAGTTATGGAGCTCTGCTGTGAAGTGGAGGAGTTCAAGGAGTTTGCTTCTTTGCTACAAGTTGTATGCCATATATGGTCAGCTGAGGCTTTTTTTGCTGCTTTTTTTTTTTCCTTAAGCAGGCTTGCCTCCAAACTGCTGAATCATATTGCAAGCATAGACCTGGTGATTTTTCAGAATTTGAATCATACTTGAGCTCTCTGGATATCAAGCTGTGAAGCCACACATGGGCTCCAGAGTTTGGCAACAACCAAGTACTGCTTTGACAATGTCATATTCAGAGTCCAGATGTTGGGTAGTTTCAGCCACAGCATACAGCATGCTAGAAGAGAGCAACAATATGACTCAAAATTGCTGTTTACTCAATTTTAATACCATGGGTTTTACTGTCCTCCTTGATTAGCCTGCATATTAAGAACCAGACTGCTGTAGATCTGTATCTCATCCCAGAAGAAAGTCTCATGTAACAATCCCATATGAAGTGAGAAACCTGTTTTGGTCTGTTTTGCTCTTGCATTCTTCCTGCCAACGTCTTCTGTGAGAAACTGGCCCAGTCAGGCCCATTTCTGAAGACAGTTATAGATATATCAGGATTATGAAAAAGCACCAAGATCCTGTGAAACCAGAAATTAAAAAGTCAAGGTAGTACCTGAGATTTGCAAATGTAATATGATAATTTTTGACTTAGTGTTCTGCTTTCCCCTTACAAGCTGCAGCAATTAATTCCTTAACAATAATTAGGAAAGATAGAGGCAGTCTCCATTAAAGCAGTCTTCTTCTTCAAAGCTTCTGCAGACTTAGTCAGTTCAACTTCTTCTTGCATGTGCTTAATTTTAAATAATGTTCTGTACTTACATGATGTGTTCTGAACTCACTGAGTGTGTTTACAGACAGATGCCACCACCTTTAATTGTGTGGGAAGGGAAAGTGGTAAGTCTCACTATACCCTGTGTCATCTTACTGCAGGCTAGAAAGACAATGGCATCATACTGTGGGTTTCTGGGAATGTGGAATACCCTCACTTTCTTTCAGCACAGTGACTGAGGATATTGCACCAGGTGCAACACAGGATTTACCAAGGAACTTCAAGTAATAATTCCCAAGTACTAGCCAGATACCTCAATTTAAATACCTTTTGAATGGAAAAGCAAATCCTGGAACAATTTTGTATCTTTACTACAAATTCCAAACCGTGCAGTATATTTGGAAGAAAACCAGACATATGTAAGGGATCGAGAACTACAAAGAAGTCCCGAAGCCATACTCCTCTTTCCCTGAATTAACAACCAAATTAACAAATAAGTTTTGTTACCTAAAGACAAGAAATATAGAGTGTGTACTGAGAGCGCTCAACTGCAGGGTGGAATTGAAATGCTACAGGGTTTTTCCTCCTGGCAGGGAGGAGAGCTAGTACAAAGTTGGGAGGGGATAATTGAAACTCTTCAGTCCATTGTGCAATACATGAAGAAGGAAACATTTCTTAGGGAATATACCAGTGGTTACTATACATACCTACATATGACAGAATCATAGAATGGTTTGGGTTGGAAGGGACCTTAATGATCATCTAGTTCCATCCACCCTGCTGTGGGCAGGGACAATTTTCACTAGACCGGGTTGCTCAGAGCCCCCCACCCAACCTGACCTTGAACACTTCCAGGGATGGGGCAACCACAGCTTCTCTGGGCAACCTTCTCCAATACCTCTCCACCCTCATAGTAAAGAATTTATTCCTAATATCTAAACTAAACCTGTCATAATTCAGTTTAAAGCCATTGCCCCATGTCCTGCCATGCCGGCGGCTGTGGCCGAGTGGGTAAAGCCTCTGCCCCTGGTTCCGTGCTCCTTCTCGGAAGGACGCCGGTTCGAGTCCCGCGGGTCTCGCTCTGCCAACTTCGTCCGGGCTTGCCCCAGCCAAGGCTAGAAGCGTCCCAGGGCTAAAGGGGGTGGGGGCAGTTCCGCACACGCTGAGCTCCACGTAATAAATCCATTCGCGCAGGCATAAAAAGCATGGTCGTTCGTGACGGCTAGCCACACCACCATGTCCTGCCACTGCATGCCCCTTGTAAAAAGTCTCTCTCCAGTTCTCTTGAAGGACCTCTTTGGTACTGGAAGGCTGCTGCAAGGTCTCCCTGGAGCCTTCTCCAGGGTGAACATCATCAACTTTCTCAGCCTGTCTTCACAGGAGAGGTGCTCCAGCCCTCTGATCATCTTTATCGCCTTCCTTTGCACTCACCCCAAAAGGTCCACGTTCTTCTTATATTGAGGGCCCCAGAGCCGGATGCAGCACTCCAGGTGAGGTCTCACAAGATCAGACTAGAGGGAAGTATCACCTCCCTTATCTGCTGGTCACACTTCTTTTAATACAGCTCAGTACACATTGGTGGCTCATGTCCTGCTTCTCATCCATCAGAACCCCCAAGTCCTTTCCCCAGGGCTGCTCTCAAATCGTTCTCTGCCCAGTCTGTGTTTGTGCTTGGCATTGCTTTGACCTTCCTGCAGGCCTTGCACTTGGCCTTTGCATGGACTCACCTCTCAAGCTGGTCCAGGTCCCTCTGGCTGGGATCTCTTCCCTCCAGTGTTTTGAGTGCACCACACAGTTTGGTGTCCTTGGCAAACTTGCTGAGGGTTCACTCGGTCTCACTGCCCATGTTGCTGACAAAGATGTCAAATAGTGCTGGTTCCAATACCAACCCTGAGGAATACCAGTCATCACTGGTCTCCACTGGGACATTGAGCCATTGACCACAACTCTCACAGTGTGACCATCCAGCCAATTCCTTATCCACCAAGTGGTCCATCTGTCAAATTCATATATCTCTAGTTTAGAGACAGGGATGCTGTGTGGAACAGTGTCAAATGTCTAAGTGGATGGTGTAAGTTGCTCTTCCCTAGATAGAATTTTTTAAATGGGATAGTGATTTTCTCATTGCAAAGATACAGTACAGAACCATTATTCACCTATTTACCCCAGGACAGTTGGGATCTTACTCATTTATTCTTTTAATTCTTGTTTTACAAGAACAAAATCTAAAGTAACCTGTGTGGGTTGCTTTCTGAGAGTTCCAATTTAATTGATTCCTTGCTTCCATAACCAGAACAATAAGAAATATCTTTTTGTCTTAGTTGTCCCAACCCCTCACAATCACTCAGTGAGATCTTACCAAGCCCTCTGGTTTTGTTTTCCTTGGTGCTTGATCTCACTAGAAGGTTTTGAATAACAACTCCACACATTTCTTCAAGAATGGGATATAGATAAAGAAATCCAGGAGTGACAAATTTGCATACTATAGGATCTTGTGGAAAAATGATCACTAGGAAGGTAAGGAGAGAACCAAGGAAGGTTGATGGAGTTGTGCAAGATGGGCAATAATAATCCACTGAGAATAATGAGTCTATGTCCTGGATCCGTGTTCCTCCACCCATATAGATAGAAAATAAACTTCACAGATCAGTTTCTTAGAACATGGAATTCTTTCCAAAGAACATTATTATCTGGGAAATAGACTCTCTTTTTCAAAGTACACATTCTGGCTGTACTTGACCTAAAGAACTTGTCTGGGAAGAACATGATTTTCTTTTACATTGGTATTGCCATAATTAATTTGAAACTGTTTTTTTAAAACTAGTTTGGTTTCTGTAGGCCCTGCAGGAAGATAGTTGTTGACTGGTTCCCAGAATATTAATGGTGAAATAGCCTTTTCAAGAAATGGAGATCAAGGGCTTTCTCTTTGCTCCTTGGTAGAATACTTATCCTAAAGAAGAAGATAGAACTTAAAAGGAAAATGAAATGCCTGATTGTAAGTAAATAATGAAATTACAGGTAAAATGGTAGATGCTATAGCTCTTTGCTTAACCTCTTCACCTCTCTGCAAAAGCAGCGATTTTTTTTCTGTATTGTGACTTCTCAGTGGAAAACAGTAGGAATTGTATTCTCTGTTCTAGTTTAGTGCCAACTGGCAATCACCTTCAGGACAGAATCCATTAATTACTCTACTTACTTGAGAGCAGTAATTCTTTTTTTCCATACAAAATACCTATACTGTATGTTGTACCGTTGGATCACCTACAAGTTTTTTTTCCAGATGGTATTTGTGAATGTTTTGAGCCATAAGTACAAACGAGTCAAGCAAAGAAGGCACACAAAGAAGGCAAATAGCATAAAATCTTTCATTTCCAGAGAAGTAATTTCTAATGCTGACTGTATCATTGTGCATGTGCAGCGTGCAGGGAGTATGCCCGTCATGCATGGGTGAGTGTTGCCATCACGCTTTCTAGGCACGGATTTACTCTAGGGTCAGGAGCCTGTTACCCATTTCCCCTCCCTTCTCCTTGTACTGCTGCCACAGGAGCTCTGGCTGCTCAGATCATGTGAGGCTTGCACTGTTCTCCTACCTAATACTGCTTTGCAGCTGCATGCAGCCTTTCATGTCCACTTCAGCTTGGAGTTGTGGGTCTGCTGGGAAGGAAATCCAGCCATGAGACATTTTAAGTAGTGGTTTGATCTTTGTCAATGAGATTGACTCAGTTTAGACACGTACCATTGAGAGGTCAGATCTGGACTGGAATATGTTAAGGGCTGTCAGAACATTGTAAGCAGGAAAGGCAGACATTGCAGCCACCAAGGGTTTGATTCCAGCAGAGAGTCTTGTAAATGGGGATGTTTAATAGACCGTGGAGAAGTTAAAAGAAAGGATTAGACAACTGGTGGGGTCAAGTGCACTTAAGTAACCATAAATGCATAAGGTGGTGTTGTAATTAAAAATGCTCCTGCAAATCACTCAGTTGGCCTCGGCATCAGAGCCATGCCTAGGCATAACTTCTGTTCCAAGGGGCTTCTGTAGTTGGTCCAAATCATATGAAAGCTTTAAAACTTATACATAGGGTTAAACCTAAAAAGACAGCATGGAAGAAAATGCACTAATGCTTCAATCTCTCAAGTAAACAATTTGACCACACTGTACTCTGAAATACAGTATTTATGATAGCTGTTTGGAAAGAAAAAATTTTGCAAAACAAAGTTTCAATTCTCATTTTATCATGATAAAAAGAAACTATATTTTAATGAGTATTTTTGTTAAACATGTTACCTGAAGTGCCTTAAGAAATGTTTATTAGATGCACTTTGATACTAAATATCTGTAAAAACCATAAGCACCTTTTAAATTTTAAATTAAAAAAGCATTTTTAATTGAAAAAGTATTTCCTTACTATTTTTGCTATCTTTAGCAAACACATGAGTTATGCAACTTCATTAAATGCTTAGAATAATATTTCCAATGCACACTTTGCTTGTTAAATTAAAAGAGTATTTTCTTACACACCAGGCTAGAATCACATGATGAAATTAAAACTGATTGCTTTAGGCTTTCATTCTCTTTGATTATTTATTTGGGTCAGACGTTTAGAAATAAGACAAATATTGTATAAAAAATATTGACCTTCTTGAAAACGTGTTTTTAAACAACTATGAGAGTTGCTGCTCTGTGCTTTGTGTTGTACTTCTTGGTAAGTTCAAGTTCAGATTTACTTATATTTTTTAAGGGACAGGAAGCTGACAAATGTCCTTCTCATAGCAGGGATGGAAATGTATAAGACTGAGGTAAATGCTGGCAAGAAAGATGAGGCAGGGAAGGGCAGCCTGCTAATAAAAGGATTATTCAGAATATGATACTTATGTGACCTGAAATAGTATTTCTGTTTCTCTCATATTATATTTCTTGTAGCTGGCATCTGAAAATTCAGCTGTCATCCTGGCTTCTCAAACCCCCTTTTTTTTGCATGAAAAGTGGCTTTTCTTCCTTAAATGTACTGGCCTTTCTTGGTCCTTACCAATTTCAGCCATGTGGAATGGAAGAGAGTATCTTATCTAGTCATTCTAACAAAGGTTTTCAGGAAACTGAAGCGAGGACTGCATCTGGAGTTCATGTGAAAACTGCTGGAGCTACACTGAAGCCTGTTTAGCAACAATCAAACTGATGAAGATTAGCAAAAACTGTACTGCTAAAAATCTTTTATACGCTTGTTTAAAATACCTTTTTATACCATAGGCAAAAGTCAAAAATCACTAATACAAGGACTGCCTTAGAACACCAGTGAAATGCTCACAGAAGCAGCAGGGAGTGGGAAGGATTTCAGAGGAAGTGGAGTTGCCCTCCCAGAGTCTTTGCAGACAGCATCTTCAGGTGTCCTGGACAAACAGCTGTTAGGTCATTGGTCTGGAGAGAAAGAGAAGGAGGTGCAGGTTTGAGAACACTTGAGAACAATTTTGCCAGATGTCACTAGTGACATTTAAGGTGTTTCAGCATGAAGCTCTCAGGTGATCTGTGAAAATCCAGAACCCTGCCTTTTTCATGAACAAAGAAGACCTGTATTTCTTATCAGTATAATGTGCAGAAAGCATTTATTCCTTTATTCTGTCCCTGAAGGGGATACATTCTCTTAGTACTGTATATTTGGAGATTGAACAAAGCATGAAAGCAGAATCATGAGGAGCTGTATTTCTGCCTGGTTCTTAGTAAGATAATAGGGAGTCTCACAGGGGATAAGTATAAGCTGCTTTGTTACTTATTTGCTTAACATTATTTTTCATGTTTTGCCCATTCTGAATGATGCAGGCAGGGAAAGAGAAAACTGCCTTTCTTCTCCAGTTATTTTGCATGCCAGGAACAGCAGAATCCCATGTGCCTTTCCAGTCCTACACAGACACTTCTGAGTTTGTACACTCCCTAGCAGAGCAAGGACTTGCTCCAAGTTGATAATTTCAGACAAATCATCCACAGTAATGATTTTTTGTGCAAAAGCAGATCCATGCTCCATCAGTGATGCCCTGTTCCCTGGTGGGAGGGAGCTGTGAGGTTACTCTGTGCCCAGTGGGCATGGTGGGGGTGACCCTGTGCAAGGAGCCTCTGGTTAAAACCCGAGGCTGAACCCTTCCTGCAGACATATCACAGAATCACAGAATATGTGGAAGGAACCCACAAGGATCATTGAGTCCAACGGATCGCCCTGCACAGAACCATCCCCAAGAGTCACATCATGTGCCTGAGAGTATCATCCAAACACTTCTTGACCTCTGTCAGGCTTGGTGCTGTGACCACTTCCCTGGGGAGCCTCTTCTAGTGCCCAGCCGCCATCTTGGTGAAGAACCTTTTCCTAATATCTCCCTGCGACAACTTCAGGCCACTCCCTTGGATCCTGTCACTCACAGAGAAAAGATCAATGTCTGCCCCTCCTCTTCTAATGAGGAAGTTGTAGATGAGGTGTCCCCTCAGTCTCCTCCAGCCTGAACAGACAAGTGCCTTCAGCCCCTCCTCATATGGCTTCCCCTCAAGGCCCTTTACCATCTTGGTTGCCCTCCTTTGGACATTCTCTAAGAACTTAGTATCTTATATAGCAGTGTCCAAAACTGCACACAATATCCAAGGTGAGGCTGCCCCAGTGCAGAGCAGAGAGGGACAATCCCCTCCCTCACCTCGCTGTGGATGCTGTGCCTGATGCCCCCTAGGACACGGTTGGCCCTTCTGGCTGCCAGGGCACTTCTGACTCATATACTACCAAAGATGCCTGGTCTGGGCAGTGGGGGAGGCTGGAGTTGCCACTCTCATCAGCAGGGCTGAACCCTTTTCTTGCAAGCAGCAAAGCTGCTACTTCACCCCAGGTGCCACTGGAGCATGGGTGCTGGAGGCTGGTCCCGCTGTGGAGCCATGGCAGGCTGCAAGCACCGGCAGCTGGAGGCGTATGCTGGGGAAGGAGTGTGCATCACGAGGGCTCAAGGCAAGTGTTCAAGCAAAGGTTAAAATGGCTGGACAGCTTGCCCACTAGAAAACAGGGTTTTTTTCCATAATCACTTCCCAGTCTTGGATATACAGTCTCTAGTTACTGGAGGGATTCAGAGCTGGCACAGGCACCCTCTTAAGTATTAGACTGCCCCTGTGTGCTTGGCACCAAATTCAGACAGTTTTGAGAACAGTTCAGATCTTCTGGAGGGTGTTTTTTTTTTTCTTTTTTTTCTTTTTTTTCTTTTTTTTTTTTTTTTTTTTTTTTTTTTTTTTTTTTTTTTTTTTTTTGTTTTTTTTTTTTTTTTTTTTTCTTTAAAAAACCATTNTTTTTTTTTTTTTTGTTTGTTTTGGATTGAGGATTTTTTTTGTATTTCTTTCCATAAGAAAGCAGTTCTATTTTTAGGACTTGGCCTAAATTGTTGAACCCAGCGGTTTTACTGTTGTTGTTTTTCCTCTCTTCAATCAAAATGAAGTGGTTCTGGCTGATCTGATGAGCAGTGCTGCTGTGTCTCTTAAAGTTACACTCGAGGAGATTTTGTGATTGCACGGCTGTGTATGTCTGCATGGAAAGTTTCTCTTAATTTCCTGGAATAAAAGGAGTCTTGGCTTCTTCCAAATCCATACTCCATGCTTGTAAATGTCTCTATTAAGACTGGTTTTGTGGAACATTGTGAAAGAAGACTGGCGCAAAACATGATATGTTATTGAAGTGAATTTTATATTTGAAATTTGTCTCCTCGGTCCCTCTCTTTGTCTGAGAACATCTGTCCTCTTGCACAGGATGTCTGAGCAGGCAAGAGGGCACATGCCTATTATTGGCTGGTTTGGGAGCTTTCAAAAGAAATAGGATTTCTCCCAGCTTTGAAGGACCAAAGTGAGTAGCAGTCAGCCACTTCCCATGGAACTGCATATGTAATCAGGACATTGTAGACTATTCTGAGGTAATTTTTGCAAAACATGGCTGGACAACTCTACTTTTTGTTGTAATTTAGGCAGTTTTTCTACAGGCTGAGATGTTGGTTTGAAGAAGCGAAGGCACCATCTGATAACATGGGCCCTTGAGGACAAAGTTTAAAGCCGGTGCCTGTCCTCAGGGTTTCCCTTTCGCTAGCTGGAGAGGCTCAGCAGTGCACAGAGCGGATACCCTGTAGCCATCCCCTGCACAGTGCCTGAGAGGGGCCCAACACCACCAGTCTGGGTGCTGGCTTTCTGTTGGAGGAGAGGAATACCAACAATGGAGGAACTGCCTTAGCAACACAGACCTGTGACTGCCTGAGCCCTGGATGCTGCATTTTGCAATTATATAAACTGTTGCTATGCCTAAGGACAGCCTGTAGTTTAAGAATTTTGTCCTGTTTGAGGATTTTATAATGTTATGTTTTCTCCTTGTTCTTCTATATACCCTGTTGGAACTTTCCACTCATATGGCTTGTAACTCACTCCCTATTGGCTCCTGCTGGCAGCAGGGTAACAACCCCCTATACGGTATACCCCTGCCCCTGTCCCCTCAGTTTCGGGGATTCTTGCCTTGTTTGGCTGGAACCTACCCAGACCCTTCCCAAAAACCCTCGTGACACCCTGTTCCAGAACCTGGTTCCCCAACCCTATTTAAGCTGTGTACAAGTTCGAATAAACTATCTTTTGCTTACACCTTCCCTACCTCACTCCTCAGCGTGGTCTCCCTCATTCCATCCCCCATGAACCCTCAGGACCACAGTTTTCTAAACACATCCCTGCAGTGCCACCTCTGAAGCACTTTCTGGATGTAGATTTTTGCTCTTACTAATGAGTATAGACTTCAGACCTTCTTTCCAGGACTTAAAGGCATCCTAAACATCCAAGGTTATTTTTTTAAAGATTTGAGTGCTGTCATCAAAACCATAATGAATTGCCAAATCGTTTTCAACAGTTTCCAAATCTAAGTCTAGCCTCAGGTCTTAAATCCTATGAAAGAAAGGCATTTGTATCAAGTTTAGCATTTCCTGGGTCAGAAGTATCCCTGATTCTTTCTGCCTCTGGCACTGGCTTCTAGAAGTTCAGAAGTGTGTGAAGATCAAAACTAGCCCTATTTTCCCTTGATTTTGCTTTTCTTAGACAGTTATGGCATTTTTTACTCATATCAACTTGAAATTAATGAACATTCAGGAAACATTTATTCAGTTGTATTGGTGGGGGTTTTTTACCATAACTTTCCTTCTAGCACTCCAACAATGCAATGTTCACCTAGAAAGCAGACCTAGGTCATTATATACTTAAAAGTACATTTTTCAAAGGAGCAGAGGCATTTGCTTCAGTTTCCTAGGCAAATTCTCACACAAGTAATTACATTCTGCCTACCGAATTCCTCTGCCACTTCAATTGGATATGGTGTTCTTCCTCAGTTTGTTCCCTACACTTTTGCATAGCAATATCGACTACTGTTAAGTATTTGCTGTTTACCGTCCCAGCAGTGACTTCACTGTAGAGGCAGTGATTAAAGGAAGCCACCAGATAGGTAAAAATTAGTAGCACATTCTCATGGAATTTACCATCCAAATTACTTGTTAGTCCAAAACATCCAGAGGAAAGTGCTTTTAACCATGACTAGGTAGTACAATAACTTAAATCAGCAACATAATAAGCTGTGGTTGCTTTCAAATGAGGAATGTTTGATGGTGACTTTGGTACAGCAATGTAAGAGGATCACTGTGGGCCATGTGTACTGATACCTTCAAACTGTGACTGTTGTTTTGCAACAGGAGCTGACAAGTTACATTGGCGGGTGAATTGGAGCGTGTTTACTGCAAGTAGATGAAGAGAATGATCAGGACTGTTCAACTCACAGGTAAAATCTGGAGAAAGAGAGATGAGGGCTGCTCTCTTGGTATGCCCACAGTACATATGAGCTGTCCAGGTAAGAGTTGAAACAGCCCAATACATGATCATTAGATAATTCCAGGGAACTTTGCCATTACTACCTGATAATCACAGCATTTCAGAGCTCCTTGACAGAAGCAAGCCTTCTTGTCCTCACATTTCAGCACATTAATTCAGTAATGACAGAACTGGGACCTGTGAAGGTAGTGTTAGAATACTAATTTTAACTTTTCTTTAATTCCACCATGTTATGGCAACATAATCCCTTAATTTGCACGGTCCCTTTCCTGGCAACTCTCAACCTTTGACATACTCAGTATAGTGAACCAAAACCACTGCTACTTTCTTCCCCTGAAATAATACTAGTTTATTTTATGTCATCCACTCAGACTATTATACCCTGGAAGCTAGCTCTGTATGTCGCTGAGAGGGATACCAGACCCACTGATCATGTAGATGTTCTTGGGCCAAGGCTAGGGCTGTGCTGCCTTTCCAGGACCACCATCTGGCTGGTGGCAGGGGGCCTGAGGTCAGGGTGAACCTGGGGAAAGCCACCCTCCAAAACATGAAATGACCAAACTTGGTGTCAAAACCACACCAGACTCCTATCTTTGTGAGGGAGAAGAGTTTTTGTGGGAAGGAAAGGAAGGCAAGACAAGGCAAGGCAATAATATTTGCTTCTAGGTGCTGTAGTTATGGAGGAACTGCTGAATATGTCAAGAATTTACAGTTCAGATGCAGGAAATTCAGCTGAGTGAATCTAAATGTGACCTGACATGGGTGCTAGAAGACTAAAATGATGAAATATCTGACCTTATTCTGTGTGTTTTGTACAGTGGAAATTTCTTTGGTGATTCTGAAATGCAGTGGTCTACTGTCATTCAGTTGAGCAGCAATAGCACAACTGGGAAGCAGTAGAAAAGCTCACATTGCAGTGAGAACTGTAGCCTTTGATCTTGTCTTTACTCCCTTACCAGTCTTTGTATTTGTTTAATAGCTGGTTTGTTTTGATTGATATCTGATGCCATTTTGCTCCCAGATTTATGTTTCATTGATGTAAATGGTTATTGTTTCTCCATGCGAGGAAAGAAACAGTGGCAGACATTGGCCTGTACTTCCCCGAGAGTGTCAGGCAAGGGAGGGAGGTAAGGATGACTTTGGGGTAGAGGAAGGATGAGACTCCAAGTCTGAACCATCTACACTTTAAAAGGAAACTGAATTCTGATGATTTTTAGCTAAAATTAAAATTGCTTCTAAATCTTCAAGCCTGCTTGTTACCAGCTTAGATGGTGGATGCTTACACGTACTCCAGCTATCCTGATAATTTTCTTCTCTTCTTCTTTTTCATTTTTCCTGAAGGAGATGCTAGAGCTTCTCAATACAGTAAGGACTTCAGAAACCAACTCAAGCAACAGTTTTTGAACAGACAACTGTAGGACAGAATATTTTTCTGAAGTACATATTCAGTTCAGAAATGTTTATGTTTGTTTTGTTTTGTTTTATCTCTTCAATTTGCACATATATTCTTCTACTTTGAAGTGAGAAGGGCAAATGTTCTGCTTCTTGGAATGTTTTTGTGTACTTACTTGGTGCAGGAAAAACAGAAAAAGTATCATGAAGAAATGTTTTGGCTTGTTTTCGAGATGCACCATAACTTTACACTGCAAACGTTCTAAATTTGTAAAACATAGAAGCTTGCTGAGCTTCAACTACATGTCCCCAGTTTTTTAGTATTCCTGGTAAGATTTTGCACTAATGGATTTCACAACTGTGTTGCTGCACAGTTGTTTCGTGTCTCATATATAGAATATATTTTCAGTTTTTCTCAGCAGGACTGCAACTGCCACTCTTGACTACACCGTGACCATCATCCTCACCAACAGGTTTCCTCTTTCCTTTTGCTTTGTACTCAGTGGGGCCAGGTGGTGCTCAGCACAGGGGCTGATGAACACCATCCTGTTCGTGCCCCAGGATGCTGAGTTACACACCTGTTTCTGTGGGTCAAATTGGCTTTTTCCTTTGTACCCTTGTATTTATTGTGATCTTTTTATTAAATTGTAATTCTGACTTGTAATCTTATGAGTTGAGTTCATTCCTCCTGCTGGTTTACTTTAAACAAGCACAGGTCTTTAGACCTTCACCACACCCCCAAAAATCCTTAAAGCTGTGGAGTCCATGGGCACTGCCAAGTGCAACAGACCAGGAGGCTCCTCATGCTCTTGAAGTTGCAATAGGAGTGGAAATGCCAACAAAGGTGTGTGAAGGTAGTAGAATAGACAGTATTTCCACAGAAGAACATGATGTAGATCAGTAAAGGCCTCATTTCTA
Source organism: Scytalopus superciliaris (assembly GCA_013400415.1). Classification (NCBI taxonomy): domain Eukaryota; kingdom Metazoa; phylum Chordata; class Aves; order Passeriformes; family Rhinocryptidae; genus Scytalopus; species Scytalopus superciliaris. The sequence goes on from VXBX01009114.1 coordinate 443,689, forward strand.
CACAGAGACAGTGAGAGTGTGATCATCAGTGTGATTAGCAGAAAGAAGCTCAAAGCTGTTCCCCCTGCTTACACCAGCAGAAGCTCAAAGTTATAGCACTAGCTGGCCAACAAGCATGAGCTTGTGCCACAGAAGTGGGTGAGGATACTGCCTTGTTGGCTGGCACTTGCAGGGTGCTGGGACCATCCGTGACTTGGTAGTGGCTGTCAGTGCCTGATGTCACACCTCTTGAGGGGAAGTGAGAAGGCTGAAGAGTGAGGGAAGATGCTGAGGCAGGACCTCCAGGGGCAACTGGCCAACCTCTGCCTAGGAGAAGAGCCTCTATCCCATCCTTTGCCTTCTGACAATTCTACAAGGTAAGGGCAAAGGGAAACAAAAATATAGCTGCTTTACTAGCAGAGAATTGAGAACTCCTTGACTGGAGCTTGGGAGGGGACAGAGAGAAGTGTCTTAAAAAGTGAATATTTTTCCCATGAGTGTAACATTTCTTCTTTTGAGAGAGAAAAGTTGAACTCACAGGTTTCAGGAGTAAGGGAAAAGGTTTCCTGATCAGGTTTGGGTTTCCTGTTCTGCATGTCCTCTCTGCTCAACCTCCAGCTACACTGCTGGGAGTCAGAAAGGGCAGAGCATGGCCAACAGGCTAGGTTGTTCCCGTGTCAGCTGTCCTTCTTTGTCCTTGCCTGGTGTGTGGCTGTTGCTTATGCCTGCTGAAATGCTCTGCATGTTTTTATAGAATCATAGAATAATTTGGGTTGGAAGGCATCTTTAAAGGTCATCTAGTTCCAAACCCTCTGCCACAAGCAGGGATAACTTCAACTAGATTGGAGTGCTCAGAGTGCTCAGAGTCATATCCAGCCTGACCTGAATGTTTCCAGGGATGGGGCATCTACCACCTCTCTGGGCAGCCTGTTAGCTCCAGTGTTTCAGCACCCTCATCATAAGAATATTTCTTCTTCAAATCTGGTATGAATAGACCAGACTCTCTTTTACTTTAAAACCATGACCCCTTGTCCTATCACTATAGGCCCTACTGAAAAGTCTGTCCCCATCTTTCTTGTAGGTCCCCTTTAGGTACTGGAAGGCCATAACGAGGTCTCCCTGAAGCATTGTCTTCTCCAGGCCGAACAACCCCAACTCTCCCAGTCTGTCTTCATAGGAAGGGTGCTCCATCCCTCTGATCATCTTTATGGCCTTCCTCTGGACTTGCTCCAATGTCTTTCCTATGCTAAGGAGATAGATGCAGTACACCAGGTGGGGTCTCACCACAGCAGAGCAGAGGGGAAGAATCACCCCTCTCAACCCACTGACCCTGCTGCCGTTTTTTTTTTTTTTTCAGCAATGAGCATTTGCCCTTTGTGCAAATAGGGGCAACACCAATAGCTTGGTCATTCTTCTGGCTTCCATGGGGCTCTGTAGGGATTTGGCCCATGGATATGCTCTACTACATGATATCCTAAGAGCTGCCATTCAACTGGCATCTCCTGGGTGCATATGAATATTTCAGAAGCAGCAGTCCATCTGTGCACATGTGGCTAATTGGTGCAGCTACATGGCTGTCAGCTGAAAGTCTGAGGCAGTGACCTTGCATTAGGCTCAGCTTTCAAGAGCTCATTTGACTGCCAGATGTCATGGCACATGGTAGATGCAAGTCAGCCCACTCTACTCACAGGGAGGGATACATGGGAGGTGCCAAGCACGGTTTCCACATGGATTTTTCAAGGCAATAGAAGACTTCTCCTGGTCAACAAACCTGCCATAGAACTATACCCAGGTCTCATTGTACAAAGTTGCTCTTGTATAGGCAGATAAGACCATAGGCTCCCTTGTGTGTTGCTGCAGTCTAGCCTTTTCAGTTCCCATGAGCCATTAGCTTCTTTCTGGATCCCCTTTGACAGACATTTAGAGACATGTCTTGTAGTAGTCCTTTTCCTATGAGATTTTTCTCCTACTAAATACACCTCACTGCAATCTGGGCCAAGGTTTTATTAGAAGTACTGACTATCAGACAGGATCTGAGAGAGTGGATTGACTTGATAATGGAATGAAAATCTTGTTTTTTGAGTTTACAAAATGGAGACGGGGAGCGGGGAGGGAGGGGAGAATTAAGTTTAGAACTCAATTCCTCCACACTCAACAGCCTCATTTACAGAAAGAATACAACAAATCTCTTGTTTTTGCAGCACAAGGGCTTTATACAGGTAAACATGTTGAGAATGTTGCCTGTAGTGTTTGCCCAGCTAGACCATAAAGAATTCCTGTGAGCAGGGGGGATCTAGTGCCATTGCACAGCCCCAGAAAGTTCTACTTTCCTCCTGCCTCTATCTGCCCTGGTGCCAGGGAGGGAGACCACTGGAGTTGTACTGTTCCTCTGAAACTATCCAGCAGGTTTATTCTGAGTACAGACACAGTGGTCTTCCATTTTGCAATTACAGAAACAAGAATATCCTGTTGAGCTTTCTCACTTTCCTCCCTTCCCCACTGCCACCACTTGCTATGGCTGTAGGGAATATAAATGGAACAGGAAATTTGACCACGTCCAGGATCAATGTCATTAAAGACACATCTTGTTTTAAAATCTAATTTTATATAACTGCTCTGTTATATAATATGCTTTTGTTTGTCGTCTTGATTTTTATCGAGGTAGTGTACATTCCCGTGGACCTTTTCATGAAGGAATGTTTATACCTGTGGGCAAGCACTAATGGCAGTGAAAGGCTTGCATTCATGGGAACAGCATTTAGCAATTCATGGTTGCCAAGGTAAGCAACAAAGGCATGCCCTCTGCCACTCCACTGCCTCTAAAAGAAACAGTCTCTAAGGTAACAGGCTAGCACCCCTTGAGGCCAAAAATCTTTAGCTTTTTAGACAGAAAAACACATTAAATAATACCAAGAAAAGCATTTTTTTTTTGTCCAGGAATTTTTTCTTCACAACAGAGAAGGGGCTCAAAGTGTTCTATTTTTGGTTCTGCGCAGGAATTTAATTCAGATGCTGCCCAATGCTTTGTGCACTCAACACCCCTCTGACAGTTTAGTTTTGGGGACACATAGGACTAATGAGCCAAGGCATGACTGCAGTTGGAGGCTGGCGCCTCCCAGGCCTGTGACTGTTGTTCAAGTGAATAGGCAATTTCCCTGATTAGCTTGGAATTTGCAGCATTATCTGAATGGTTATTTGGCATGAGCCATTTTTCCAGGATCACAGTCAATTTGGGAGATTGAGTCAACTGAAGAAAAGGTCTGTAGAGGCAGCAGTTGTTAGATGCTGCTTGTGATGGGATGGGAGAATGGGCTTATCTTCTTGACTTCATCTTGCTCTGTAGCTGCTTGCCAACCTCTTTTATCTTACTGTAGCAAAAAGGGAGAAGGAGGTGAGTCATCACATTTTCCCAGTGCAAGATTTTAATTGGGAGAAGAAACAAACAGTGGAGGGCTGTTTTTGAAACTGAAGTCTGACTACAGTGAAATGCAACAGCCAGATCACCTTGCCACTAATGTTGATGCATCAGAGATCCACTGCATGCAGAAAATAGCTTGTCTCTGCAGGACATTCATATGACTCTAACATTGGTACAATTTGCTGAATGTGGGGAAAAGTAAAAGAAGAATTTCCTGAATTATTTTTTTTCCTAAACGACTGAAGTTACTGCAATTGCATGACAATTATAAAGTGGCAATTCATGGACTGTAACAGAGTAATACAGGACATGCTGGATGTAATATGTCTTTTTATACCTGGTGCAGCTCTTGCAGTTCCGAGGGTTGGAACAAAGGTCTTAGAGCTCTTCCTGAAGGCGGAAATGCCTCCTAGAACCCTTTTGCAACTTGTTGCAGACTTGATGCTGATATTAATATGTTTTTACTCAGAATTGAGGCAGGTCGATAATCAGACCTAGTTGTATCTTCAGGTGTTCAACACATGCCTCACATTTCAGTGAGTCTGTTACGCAAGAGAAGTTCTCGTCCATTTGAGGTACAGACTGACCGGTGTTCACTAAAGAAGAAGCAATCTGATATTTGTTCATTGCACATCTTGCTCTTTATTCACATCTCAGATTCACAAGAGGAATAAATGTCACTTAAGGTAGGATGGAGACATGTTGCTGTCCAGGCAACCTATGAGAATTGGCCTGTCTTGCAGGCACCTGAGCAGACAACACAAAACACCCCCACTCTGCCTTAGTTCTTGGTTTTGCTGGCTTGTCTTGACATAATGATCTCTTCCTTCTGTTTTGTAAGCTAAGAAGCCCCATGCCTAAGTCCAATGGGACTGCATGTTTAAGCAATAGCTTAATGTGCTTAGCACATGCCCACAGCACTGAGTTGGGCAGTCTTCTGCTAAAACATGACCAAGTTGTGAAATGAGTCTGCTCAGGAAAACAAAAACACTGACTCTCTAAATTCTTGCATATTCACAGGAACATCTCTATAGATGTTTTATTTGAGTTCAACTGCTTTGCCCATCTTTGCCTTAGCATCCACCAAGAAACCTCAAGATAGTAAAATGCAGATCTCTTAGATGAACAAAGACAAATGTAGTGATGCCAATGGTACACGTACTAGTGAAAGGAAATTAATGATCAACTGTGTTATCAAGGATAATTGAATTGTATTTACTAGATAGTAGTAGATACTCATGGAGAGGGAGAGGGGCTCTTCTCTCAGACCAATGTGTTTATGGCTAGGCAGAGTTTTATCTTCTGAAGTGTTTCTCTAAAATGCTAGTATAGGCCACAGTTTTTGTCTTCTTCTGGCTTAAAATAGTTTAAATGCATTTACAGGTAAAATACTGTTTTTCTTTCAGTCCCATGGGTCATGGTTGATAAGTAGAAGCTAGTAATCTTATCCACGTGCAACGGCTGCGCACTTACCCAACCCCAAATAACATACCTAGTTGTTATAAATGATTGTCACCTTGTGGTGCTTTCCTGTTATTTGGGCTTCTCCAGGTCTCTCCAGTTTTCTACATTAATGTGTTACTGGAAACAGGACTGGTTTAGAGGTGATAATACATGAGCCAGGAAGAATTCTATCTTATTTTCCAACAAAGAAACAACTCTTTGACCTGACAGCTAAAACCACCAGCATCCTTCTGCTTTTAAACTGAGGAAAAGTGATGGGAAGTCACTGACAGACAGTAAATGTGAACCACTTTTAAATGCCAACCTAGATTTAAATGGTGCTTTGGCAATAGGCAGAAAGCTGTTTATTTTATTTTGAGACTTACTAGACTTCTGCAGATCTGGTGCAAATACAATGAAAATGGTAATGTTTACATAATCTATAAATAAAAGAGTAAAGAAACCCAAATCTCATCAGGATTACAAGTCAAAAAGGAGTAGGAATAAAAGATCATTAACACATGGATTGGTTGTTTTGTTTTGTTTTTCTTTTCCTTGATAAACAATGAAGTCATTGAGATACACATAACTGCAGATATGTATAAACATGCAAAACATAGAGAAAATTAAAGTGTTTATCAAGTTCCATTTCTCAAAATGCTACTAACAGGAAGCAGTCAAAGGTTTCACAGAAAGGAATCAGTTTCTTGGATTTATAGCTAATGCTTTTTAAGAGTGAGTTAGGTCAGATACGCTCAGATAACATTTTCCAGAGATAAAATTAATTGTAAAATACAGCCTTATTCAGACAGAAAGACAGTGTGACACTATGTGTATGAAATTTTCCACATGTACATGTGTATTCTTGCATACTCACTCAAAACATAAAATCTTCACTAAAAAGTGACCTTCTTGTTATGTATAATAGAAAGACAATTCTTGATAAATTGAGGTTGAAAAATATCAACCTCAAGTGTTTGATGAGGCAGAGGGAATTACATACTTTGGTTCTTAAAATTCCCCAGGATTATTTTTTGACAGTTCATCCAAAATTAATGGAAATACCTCCTGGGCCTTTGGATTCAATGCAAAAGCCACTTTCTTTTCCCCAGAATCTACAACCTATAAAAATGTTTCCGTTTCTAATCTTCAAAGTAAATTACAGCAGATGAAGAGGTAATGCAAAAAGTTTCATTAGGTTTTTCTCCATAGACACAGTATTAAAAAAAAGTTTATTTTTCTTGGAGACATTCCAATATCTTTATACAAATGGTGTAAAACTAATTTTTTTCTTTTTCTTTAGTGAAATACACTGGTGAGGGAATCATCTAACATACAGATATGGCAAGAATTGGAAAATGAAGATAATTTCAGTAGAATTAAAAAAGTTTGCTGGGGGATTTGACAAAGCTGAAGTGAATGACATGGAATCCTTACACGGTGCTTACACTTCCCACAGTGTTGGAAGAGAAGAATAAAATGCATTTTAAAAGTTACACATGATTGTCATCGATTGCCCACAGAATTCGGGCATTCCATTTCTGCCTAACAGAGAAATGGAATTATAAGCTGTATCTTTCTCTCTACAATACATATAAGACTGAAGATGACTTCCAGTCACTGCGAGCTATGCAGAATGAGAACATTCTTCTGTGTTTCCTATGGGTATTAATTAGTCAACTAAAAGGAAGGCACAGTGAGAAGGTTTTGGAAAGGTGCATTTTGTTTTTCAGTGGACCACTAGGGCTTAGTTTGGTTAGATAAGAGACAGATCCTGGAGGTGGCAGGCTGTGTTCTGGGATTTAAGTTTATGCATGCAAGGGAATTTCTACATTTGTAGACTTCCATAAAAATGGGTGTAAAGGCACCATTTCTTGGGCTAATGCCAACAGAATATGGAAGATGACAATAAGGTCTCTAATTAGCTTGAATTATTTGGCCTAGGAAGCTTACAAAGTGTTTGCCAGGTATTTTACATCCTTATCAGTAAGTTTTCTAATATCAGCAAGGAAAACTCGTAACCATTAACTAAGGATTTTAGTTTCCTAGGCTTTATCAGCAAACACCTACTCTTGAGTATGTGTTTAGGCTTTACACCTTAGCTGGTGATAAGTGATTTCCAAAAGCCCAGTGTGACTGCTCACTTTCACTTGCACTGCAGTCAGGGAAAACTTACCTGCAGTTTTAATGTGCCTTGTACAAGGTCCCCGTCCCTGATCTAAGGAATGTCCAGTAACCTCTTTTAGGGCACTGTTTCTCCAAATAATTTTTTTCACAAACCCCAGTGACTTCCTTATGAAGTGTGTGGTTTGACACAGATCAAGGAAACGTGGAAGTCAATGGGACTGTTGCTAACTACCTACCTTTGCTGCGAATAGAGTCAGACACTTGAAGTTTTGTAAGTGTCAGGCCAAAACTGAAACAGCTGGAGGCCTGTTGGAACATTGGTCCTGGGCTGTCAACTCCCTCTCACCAGAGCAGGTAGCTAGACTTGCTTACACATTAGTGACCAAGATTGGAATGACCTTACTGAAGGAAGGAGGTCTTCATCACACCAAATTCTGATCGACTTTTTTTTTTTTTTTTTTTTTTATAAGGAAAAGGCGTTCATTTTTTTTTTTTTTTTTTTTTTTAATATGGAAAAGAGCTCATTAGTTTTCATTTTTGTGTTGGTGAAAAGGAATGGAATACACTCTAAACCATCCAACCTTCTGGAAACTTTCAGAAATCCCACAGAGCCCCTCAGCAGACAGGGGCGTGCTCAGATGTCATTTGCATGACCACTTATGGCTAGTGAGGAAGAAGAGTTGAGAGAGCTAGGCATTGGCTAGAAATACCAGAGGCTGTGGATATGTCCACACTATAACGCAGGTGCTGTTCTCAGATTCTGGACCTCTATTCATTTTCTTCCATGGATATCAGAGTCCTGGCCTGCCCTTTGGAACAAATCTAGTCTTCCCTGAGAGGAAATGCACTAATTATTTTGGGGATAATTTATTTCCAGAAAGCACTAGTTCAGCTTGTTCATCTCTGTGCAGTTTTTCTGTCATTTTAACAAATGCATGCTCTTGGGTACTCTCACACAGACTCATCCATGGTGTGCATTAATTTGACACCATGCTATAAAGACACCACTGCAGCAGGCCAAAATGTTCTGGAAGATAACAACATAAAATAATTATGTCTTATGGCCTTGGGGGCTTCCTATGGACTCCAGAGGTGACAGTAGGTGAGGTGCTCCACAGCACAGCCCTGAGCAGTATGGATGCAAGTCACCCCATGCCACCTGGTGTAGGATCACTCCCTGGGCAGAAGTCTGTAGTAATGTGGTTGTAGCTGGTGCTAGAGAGATAAAATTGAGAGTTCCTAAAACTTGAGGAGAAAACAAAGGTACTTTTAAGGATTCTCAGAAGAATGAGAAAGATCTAAGGAGAAAAATATTTACAGTCTATTCAGACAATAAAAGGGATGACGGATGAAAAGCACATTAGTTGGATAAAAGAAACTCATTCTAGTTCTGCCAATTCTCCATTGTAATATGCCTCAGCCAGGCCCCAAATAGTCATTTGCTCTACCATAATTCCTGCATTCAGTTACCAGTAAAATATATTTATTGCCGGTGGTTAGCAGTCAGCCTTTGAAATGGTGCACTAAGTGCCTCATTTTTATATTATTTAGTCAGAAAAAGTAATAATTTAACTTTGTTTTGCAAGTATTCTGGCAGACCAAAGAAGGCTCTCTTTATTTAGTTGTCCAGAGGTCAGGTGAGTCCCTTGCAGAACATTTGGCGTCCAGTGAGAGTTAAATGCAGCATCTTTTGTCCTTGAGCAGGATGATACACACTGAAGCCCTCTGTCCTTCCCATATCACAAATCCCTGGAGAGAGAAGAGGCAGAACAGTTCCTCAACCCAGCATGAGGCTTCGCTTCAGAGACACTGCAGCAAGGATTGTTCTGTTCTGGCAGAAATGAGGAACAATTTTTGTTCTGTTCATAAACCTTCTTTTCAGAAGAGGACATGGACTGGGAGATGAAAAATCTTGAACTCTAGACCCACTGTGGATAACACACAGGAGAGCCTCCTCAGCATGCCACCATCTGGGATATGCCACCAGCTGTAGGAAGCAACTGCTTACAGACCTATGGAAACAGGGAAAAGGTACAACAAATGCAACCATCTTTTTCAAGGATTTCTGCTTCCCAGAGGGCCTTGACCATCCCGCCTTAGCACTAGCCAGGGTGTGGCAGGCAGTCTGGCCAGGAATATTGGCAGAAATGTGGGCAAATGCCAAATGAAGTCTCTTCAGTGCCGTGCTTGGCCCTCTATCAACCCACGCAGAAGCGATGCGGTGTGGCGGTGCGTGAGAGCTCACTGCAGCAGTGATTTCCTCGGGGGGTAATGGTGCTTGGCAGCCTGTCTGTCCCAGCCACCCAGTCTGGATGGAACGGGGATTGGTTTGGACAGATTTGGTGGGTGCACTCACTCTTTTATTGACATCTCAGGCTTTCTGAGCTATAGAGGTATAAGGAAGTAAAGGATCTGTTGCACATACAGAAGACATCATATGCATGTATGATACACTTTAATTTGAGGCTATTAACATAAACCAATTGATCTCCATTGCAAGAGCAATGCAAAACAAAGAAGTGGTATTTTTGCATCACGTCACCCCCAGATCAGGTTTCTTCTTGGTGCATTCTCTCTGCTTAACAGCTTGGATTCTTTTTTTTAAATATATTGAAAAATCCAAACGCTAGAACAGAAAAAAAAGAAAAAACAAAACAACAACAACAAAACCCCAAACAAACAAACAAAAAAACCCCAAGCAACAAATGCAACAAAACAAAAAAGAAACCAACCAAACCCCCAAACCAAGCCTCAGACTATTCCAAAGGCTGTTGTAGACTTAAAAATTTAAGTAGTAAACTAAATGAAGTAGTGTGCCTGGCAGTTCCCTGTAGGTGTGATAGACATATATAGTTACTAGCACAATGGCTTTTGTTAACCATCACTGTACTTCCATAGCAAAAAAACCCATTCATTTACTGAAAGTCTGGTTAAAACAATAACCGTAAGCTAATGATAATAAAAAACAGTTCTACAAGCACTCCTGGGTTTTGTTTTAATTGTAGAAATCTTAATTTATGTGCACAATTTTATTTTAAAATGCTACAGTTCTTGTTCAGGAACCTCTTAGATTCCTCTTTGGGAATCTAATTCCCTTGGAGAGTTCATGCATAAATACGTGTATTAGACACCCCAAAGATCTGTGAGCTGGTCTTTTTATTTATTTAGTTAGTTTTGTTTTGTTTTACTTTACTTCACTTAATTTTATTTTTAGCTACTCATGCTTCTACATGCAAGTAGTTCCAAAGGGAGCAAAATTGCTGAGATGGGTATCTCTTGGAGAAAACATGCATAACTTCCTTCAGTAATCATGAGATGCTCTACACTGCCACAGCTTTCCTTGTGCCCTCTTTCTCACCTTTCTTCAACATATACTGTGGCACATCCTGAAAGAGAAGTCTCCCACCACCACTCCCTTGATATTGATATAAAGGCAGCTTCACATCCACCCAGATTCTTCCCTTTCCTCAGTAACCATGAAAACACAACATCCATCTTTCCCTCTCTCTCACTGTGTCTTTGGCCTTTAAACCAGGTAAGAGTAAGAGCTATAAATTGCAGTGAATTATACAGCTGGGTAAATAAAGTAAGCCGAAAGGGAGAAAAAGGGAAATGTGTTTCCTATCACAGAGTTTAAAAAACAGACTTGGCACACAAGGGGAAAAAACAAAACAGGAAACAAGTTTCTACATATAAATTAAACTTTTTCACCCTCAAACTTTTTAGATAGCCCAGGAGTAATAGGTACGTGTGTTTCTTGGACAGGCAAAGCAAGCATTCCAACATTAAATGGCTTCCTGTTCAACACGTTCAAAGCCAGAGACTGTTTTTGGGGGTTGGTTTAAAATATGTGTGAAGTATGCACTTTTAGTTCAGGCCAAATCAAATGTTTTTAATCTCCCCACCCCCCCACCCCAGCCAAAAAGAAAAAGAAAGTCAAGTCTAAAAAAGCAAAATTTTCTCTTTCACTGAGGAAGTTCAATGATTAGCCTTCAGTTAATCTGCAAATATTCTCACTTCCCAGTAAAGATACTTAAAAGGGAACTGGTAAATGTCATTCTGCACTGGCATTCGATGCTGTTGAACTGTAATGACTAGATGCATACAAGGGCTCAAGAACTTGGTCACATGAAAAGACAGGAAAACAGTGAATATTCGAGGGTGCAAAGTGTGTTATAATGTTTTCCCCCATTAGTGTCAAACCTATAATTCACAAATTGTTGATCCATTTTCTTCTCCTACGACATCAGCCTCAAATGTTATTTGGTACTACACGGTCTTTGCTGATAGATCCTTAGGTTTTTGTTTGGTTTTGGGGTTTTTTTTAGTTTATAAGGTTTGATTACATGGCAAAATGTCAAAGTAAGACACATGGGAAAAAATCATGGACCAACATATGCCATGGGTGTGCCAAGGTGAGGAGGTTTTCTAGTTCCTCCCTGAAGCCACAGGATACTTTTGGGGGAAAAAAAAAAAAAAGAAAAGAAAAAGTACTGCCTTTTTTTTTTCCCAGCTGGTGGGCAAAAGGTACATCTAACTAACCTAGACTTCAATTTGTCTCTTTCTATAATTTCACTAATTACTGCTTCCAGTAACATAGTTCTCCCAACTCCAAGGAAACAGAAGCCATATAAGTGGTAGCCAACTATTTTCTTTTAGTATTTTTCTCATTCCAGTGTTTTTGAGCAAACTCAGGATCTAAACACTGTTCTGTTTCAATATTTGAAGAATGCTATGTCCTAAGTACAGTCCAAGGTGGTATGTTGTTGTGAGACATCAGTCTTGTCTGTTGCTGTTATGCCACCTTGAATGAACTGAGCTGCATANTTTTCACTTAAAGGAAATGCATTCTCGGCAGACTTCTGGGTCTCCACTCTCACCTAAATCAGTAAGATTCTACCTGTGCTTATTTGCACCAGAATAAGGCAGGATTTTCGTTTGGCCAACCAAATATAGTACTCTTTTCAGAGGTACTGCTGAAGATAGAACTAACCAAGTTAGAGGAAGTTAATAAATACTAGATAGACTTCACTGATGATGCATTCCTAGACCTCCACATACTTCAAAATCATGTAATACTTGATATCCAGAACTGTTGCTGAAGGGGGAGTGGGAGCGTGACAGAAGAAATGACTAGTGAAGGAAAGGTTTCCCTCTTTGAGAGTCTAACTTTCCCAGGAGAGTCACAGGACTTCAGTTTCTAGTGATTCTGTGGCAGATGCTCCATGAGGCTCTTCTGCCACCCTCAATTTCAGTTTAACTCCATGTCCACATCATCTTCTACACATCAGACTCAGAATCACAGAATCACAGACTCAACTAGGTTGGAAAAGACCTCTGACATAATTTATTCCAACCTCCTTCCTTCCTGCAGGCCCATCCAAAATAAAAAGCACTGTGTTTGTTTGCTATGTCTGAACCCTGCAACTTCCTTTCCCCTGATCTTCACCATTAATCCTTTAGAGTTTCTGTTCTAGCTCCTTCACATCTAGTACTGTATTTCTACATATCAGTTATTTTTCTGGTGTGTTAAATCATACATTAGTAAGCTAAAATGAATTCTCAGGAAGGGAAACAGGTTTAGGTATGTCCTGGGGAAACTTCAGGGTCCAAACTTTCTGTAGAGTCATGTTGGCAAAACTTGGGAATCACAGCAATTATCAGTACCAACAGGTTAAAATCCAAGGTCATACACTCTGGTGCAAGTGTTTCTTGTACCTTAGTCTGTTCTTCTAAAATTGACTTTTGAAACACATCCTCTCACTTGCAATGAGGGAAAAGAATGATCTACAAAATACTATGAAGATGCACATGAATTTTATGTGTGAGTTACAACAGTTATTTCTGGGTTCCCCACACACACGGTTTTGAGGAAAGACAAAAATAGATCATGATAAAAAACAAACAAACAAACAACAACAAAAAAAGAAAGATAGAGTGGGATAGAGAGAGAGAAGGAAGGAGGAAAGAAAAAAAAAGAGAAGGGAGAAAGAGGAAATAGAGAAAGAAAAAGAAAGAAAGAAGAAAAAGAGAAAGAAAGAAAAGAAAGATAGAAAGAAAAAGAAAGAAAGAAAGAGAGACAGAAAGAAAGAAAGGAAGAGAGAAAAAAAGAAAAAAGAAAGGGAAAAAAAAAGGAAAGAAACAACAGAAATTCAACTAAAGTGGAAAAGAAAACCAATGCAAAAGAAAGATTTCAGAGAGAATTTATGATACTTTAAATCCCTATTTCTTTTGCCAGGTAGAGAAATCTTAATCCTGTTACATGATCCTAACATCTTTCCAACTGCTTTCAGTGAATCACTGCCATTACCAATATGGGCAGAAATTTACTATATCAGCTTCCCAGACACTGAATATAGTGTTGGCAGGACTGACAGATATTAACTCAGTGAGTCAGATAGGGTGTTCTTTTTTTATCTCCAAAGCTCACAGGAGCAGCTCCAGCCATGTTGCCACTGCAACTGCTTCTGAAAGTTGGCCAGCCAGTGTGCTAAGACTGGGACTGCTGATGATTGGTACTTCAAGACCTGCATGGTAAGTGCACGCCCTTCCAAAAGGTAATAAGGCTGTTATGGACATCCTGGTGTACATCCATGAGGTCATGTCAGTCATATTCATGAATCTGGGAAAACCCAAACATAGTAGTGTAATTGTCATTATAATGGTTCATAGCTGCATCATTATTTTGGTAGATAAACTCTTTGCATCTTGTAAAGCTCCCTCACTGGAGCTTTGTACCTGTGACATTATTTACTGTGGAAAGTTTCACATTTAATTGTTTTTTCTTGCTTGGTTCTGACATACACCCCTTTTAGATACAGCTGCTTAAACAAAGTGTTATTTGTTTTGTGGAAGTGAAGTCCATACATCTAGTCTTTACATAATGGCAATATGTTTTGTTCCTTGGCAGGAAAGGCTGGAGTTTTTTTCTGTACCTCTCCTATAGAAATAGCTAGGTGTGAAGGTGATCATGATAGAAGACAGCAAGGAATACACTCTGCACTCAGTAGAAACACACCATGAAAGCAGGGCGAGGGTGCTGTGGAGTCATTATATGGTTGACTTCTGCCAAATGGAACCAATGGATGAAGTAACAGCCAGAGTCTCAAGTTGCTTTTGAAGAGACATCAGACTTTGTTTTCTCTGATTTTTCCATTCTTTTCTGCTTTCAGTGTTCCATCCTTTAAAGCATTTAAGAAGTCCAAATTTCAAAACCAAGTACTCCCTGAGAAAGTCAGGCAATGCTGATCTATAGCCAGAAAACTGCCGCCATTTCTTCTGGATGAATGCATCACTGTGATTGTTTTCTCCTTGTACTTTTCCTCAGCCACAGTTGGCCACAGGGCAATGAGGAATGCTAAGGAGATGGGTTTATCTACCTCTCCATATGAGCAAACCTACCTACCAGAATCCACCCCTTTTCTGGTACCATACTGTATACCATTCTGTATAATTTTGATGAAGTTGTACTTCAGGGATATTGAAGACCAAATCATTGGACAGTCCTATTTACACAGCAATTGCTTTTTCAACACTATCACAGCCATATTGACTCATAACCTTTCTGCTGAACCAGATGGCTACCAATGCACTTCAGGGAGATCTGGAGTGCTGTCCCATACTGCCTTAATACAAATTTCCAGCTATGTGCAGCTAATGAAAATTCCAGGGTCTTTTGCAGCTCGCCAGATGAAATGCTGCAAGTCCTAACAGTGTGACTTCAGGTTTCCATGGGTGCTATACTGCAAGGACAGCCAACAGGTAGGTCAGCAACAGACTAACAGGAAACAAATTGCAAGTTTCTGCAGGAATTTCTTTCCTAGTCTGCAGAGATTATGGATGTGTTAGTCTAATGTTAAAGAGAAGTTATCTGCCAGCTGTCCAGTGGTAGATATTAGGGTTCTGGGTGCACCGACTGCCCTGCTCCATCTGCACCTGGCACTGATGACCTTCAGTGCTCTTCTTCCCTTTAGGGTATCCCTCCATCGTACTAAGTGCCTTAATGGGAGCTTGAACCAAATTTGAGTGCAAGGTCACCCTAAGTGATTGATTACAAATGATGCTTAGTGTTTATTAGCAGTCAAGCCTTTTCAGGAACCATACTAAATGTAAAACAGCAACTCCATCTTTCTGCCTTGTTCTCAGTCAGTGTGTACACGCACTTGTGAACACATAAACACACAGAAGAGGTCAAATTAATTTCAGGAATTCCCAGAAGTCATTAGATGTGCTGGAAATTGACATCAATGTAAAGCTGATACCGTGAATGTTATTACATTTGAATGTTAACATCACTAGAGAAATGCTCTAACCTGGTAATTCAGCAATGGGAACTAAGCCATTTTAGCCGGCAGTTCTGTCAAAAGGCATCAAGAGTGGAAAGATGCAATCGGGAGAAAGTAGAAGGGAAAGAATGCCCAGAACCTGACCCTTTGGTTATGCTGGGGGTCCTTTTCCTTTTCTTTCTGTGCATTCAGAAAGTGGTTGATGTGGTATGTTTTACAAATATACAAAAATACATGCACAAGAGCTGAGAACATCTTGTACACAGATGTGAGTCAATACTTGGCAGGTGGCTAACTGGAGTCAGATTTCCCAGACAATAATTACATTTTCAAAATAAAGAGACAAGAGAAGAAGTTATTCCCATCAGCTGCGAGTATGAGCTCCGAAGGGAAGTTATATTTTCTTTCCACATAGTGGATTCAATATCACTTCAAATGTAGCCTGCATAAAACATCCAGGAATGATATGATGAATCTTGCAAGGGCATAATTTTCTAAATGGGTACAGGTTAAATGAGTAATTTTTCCCCTCCTGTAAGCTGCTCAGCCAGTTTTGATCTAAAAACTGTACAGGCATAATAACAATATAAAATGGTATTCAAACATGTCTTGTAGAAAGATCTCAAGAGGACCCAACTATCAGTATAGTTAGCCAAGGAGAATGGAGTGTGGTGCACCAAATGTTTTATTGTTATTGTGTATCAGAAAGTTATTTCCATAGAAAGGCATCAAATGCACCTCGAGGACTATGAATTCAAGCATGTCTGTTACTTTTGTGGCAAAAAGCATCCAGCTTCCTCTTAGTCTTGCAGGATCATGTCTTAGGCTTACAGTGCAGTTGCACTATAAACAGATAGATGTGACCAGAACCACAGAGTTGTAGGTGGGTTATTAATTTGTACCTTGCAATTTGACTTTTAATTGCTGCTAATTTCAAATTTTGATTATTCTCTGATAAGCTGTGTTTTTTATAGATGTTTGAAAGCTGTCTTTTCAAAAACAGTACATGAGAAAATATTTGCCTTTGGTAGAAAATTTGCCTGTCTGTCTGCCTGCCTATGTACCTGTCTATTTACCTACTTTACTACATATTGCTAACTATGGAAAAGTAGTCAGAACAAATTAGTTTGGGGTGCAAAAGTATACTTGAAACCTTGTGTTCAAATTTTCTGAAAAGGCACACTCCTGTGTTGACCTCTGGATCCTGTAATAAACCAGGTCTCCTATCCAAGTAAGAAGGCTGTATTGTGCCCTGAAAAATGTTGTTTCACCAGAGAACTCTGCCTAAAAACAGAAATAAGAGCATAAAGTCCACTACCTATAACATATCGGTATTATTGGTACCATTTCTGTTTTCAGTGAAGTATGAAATATTTTAATATTTTTAGTTAATTTGTTACCAAATTTTCTGTGGAAAGTCTGCTTTCCTCTTCAGCCCCACTTCTCAAGGCAGCTCTAGGTTTTTTCTCTGTTTAATGCAGGATAGGGGTAGGCCATGGAAAAGTGTAATCCATATAGGGTTGGATCTTCTAAGAAACTGCATCCGAGACAGTGTGAGCCACAGAAACAATATTAGGCAGTATCTCTTCACAGGATTTTTTAAGCTGCATACTGCAGTTTGTCCAGGATGTTATAATTTTTTTTTTCTGTAATAATGTTCTTTAACATGCATACAGAAGTCCACAAAAAGCTGAGTGAGTAGGAACCACTTGTCCATGAGAGCCAGCGGGGTGTAACACTTTCCAGGTCGCAGAAACGCCCTACCTTGAGATGGGTTAATAGCTCAGAACAGGATATATTTTTTATTCGTTTTAATAGGAGGGAGAGGGATTTTGTGAGAGACAAAATGCAAAAGGTACCAGACATTATATTAAAAAAGAAGCTTCAGAAAAGTACTTTGCTGGTAAAAGTGAGATTAAATATTATGAGACATAATTAATGTGTTATGGTACTTGAAGACTAAAACAAAGGCATGTTTTTGTATTCTCAGCTTCCTTTTTCTAAGCAAATTCCTGTGGATACTTACAGCACACAGCATTACAGCTTCCAGTTGTTTCCCATAATTGAAAGCTTCCAGGTTACCCAGCCACTGTTAAAGGAAATGCTGCTCTTGGCAGCAAGCATTTCTGTCAGTTCAGTCCTGACTGTGGCCAATGGGAACGTTCTGGTTGTTCAAAATAGAGCTGGATTGAGTTCTAAAGCACTTCACTTTCTGAGGCTCATGAGGATGTGGAAATTCTCAAGAATATGTCTTGGGAGCCATCATGTACATGACAGGTATCATAAGAAAAAAGTTTGGGCTGCAACTTGGATATACCTGAGAGAGGAGCAGCCCCTTTACATCTGGTGCTCAAGCCCCCTCATGCTGCTGTGAGAACAGCTTCCTGAGGTGATGAGTGCATCCTGCTCAGAGAAAAGACACCCAGGATTCACTGGTAACCTGTAGAAAGCTTCCAGAATCACAGAATGGTTAAATTTGGAAGGGATTACAGTGGGTCATCTGGTCCAACCTTCCTACTCAAGCAGGGTTATCCTAAAGCATGCAACACAGGATTGCATCCAGATGATTCTTGAATATCTCCAGTGGGGGAGACTCCAGAGCCTCTCTGGGCAATCTGTTCCACTGCTTGGTCACCCTCACAGTAAGCACGTTCTTCTTCATATTCAGGGGGTACTTCCTGTGCATGAGTTTCTGCCCATTGCCTCTTGTCCTGTAGCTGGGCACCACTGAGAAGAGCCTGGCTCCGTCCTTCAGATGGTTACAGACATTGATGAGGTCCCCTCTCAGTCGTCTCTTCTTGAGGCTGAAAAGGCCCGGCTCTCTCAGTCTTTTCTCATAAGAGAGATGCTCCAGTCCCCCAATCATCCTTGCTGCCCTCTTCTGGACCCACTTCAGGAGGTCTGTGTCTCTCCTGTACTGAGGACACAGTACTCTAAATGTGGCCTCACTAGGGCTGAGTAGAGGGGCAGAATCACCTCCCTTGTCCTGTTGACAATGTTCTTCCTAATGCACCCCACGGTACCATTGGCCTTTTTGGCTGCAAGGGCACATGGCTGGCTCATGGACAACTTGTTGTTCACCAGGACCTCCAGGTGCTTCTCCACAGAGCTGCTTTCCAGCAGGTTGACCCCCAGCCTATACTTATACCAGGAGTATTTAGCAGAAAACACACACTGTCAGTTTCAGTCCTCACTGCTGAGGAGAAGTCCAGTGTGTTGAGCTGGCAGTGAGGATCTGGCCCCTCCTGCTGCTTGCTTGCTTTTGACCTTTCTATGGATGCAAGCTATGCAAAGGGAATATGTACTCCATGACCTAAAATAGTATCTCTGTTACTGGGCCTCAGATACAAAAAGACATAATATAAAAAGTGTGTTATAAAAAGAACAAAATATTGATCTGTTTCTGTGGTGAATGGGCGTGCATAGACTGGGAAGTGTTGTGCTGTTATTTTTGTGGATCCCTGAGTAGAGGTCACTCCTTATAAAAACAAACAAACAAGGAGATAATTTGAAACATTTCAAATCCAGTTATCTCTGAGCTTCAGAAGTCTGGACACCAACTAGCTCTTTATCAGGAGTGCGATGTCCAGTTCTGATTTCAAGGCATAGCTTATAATTTGATTGGACATTTAGGTAGGAATTAGTCTGCCTTAGTTCTGAAGAAGTTACTTAATCTAATAGTACAGTTGCTCAGTCCATGGGATATCTGCTTTTAGATGTCCTTGAAGAATTTCTTAATCACCTGGCTTTTGGAGAACTTGTTTTCCACAGCTTCTGTTAAAGAGGAAACCTTATGCAGTGCGGAATCCTAGCACTCACTGGCGCAGGAAGAAAGCGAAAGGGAACATGGCACTTAAGAGTTAGCGGGTTGCAGGGCAGTTTCTGTATTTTACCTGACGTTTGCATAAAGTGATTCACCCTTCGCTGAGCATCAACCAAAATCTTGAGGAAAGCAGGTACCAAGGCTCAGCCTGTCCCATTTGACTTGCTCTAGGCAGCTGTGAATTATGGAGTGCAGGTGGTTTCTGCTCAAATCTCTGGCGTGCAGCTCTGCTGAGAAACAGTAAAAGGAAACTGGAGATCTAAGCTTTTAAGCACAGCCAGAAAAATTCCATGTTGCAACAATACCTGTACTTCAAGAACTTAGTTCTGCTTTTGGGTCTAATGTTCACTCTGATCCATACACACTGCATGTGTCCTGTGCCTTAGTACACACCTACATGGATTTCTTTATCACCAACCTTGCCACTCCTACTCCCTTACAGGATTATTTTTATTTAGACCTACACCCTTTAGCAAGCAAGTGTTTTTTGCTGGATTGAGTTCTGTATGAAAATGCATTTTCCTTTCAGACCAAAAATAAGAGAAGAGAATTTGCAATTCTCTCTAATGTATCTTCCCCTTCAGTGCTCACTTGAAGGGTAAAATATCCACCAGTGCCAAATGGAGTTTTGGTGATGGAGTACTGATGCTGATATGGAATAAACACTTCTGCATAGCATTTGTGTATTTCAAACCACTCCTCATTAGTACTGTTTATTCTAAAGTTAGCATAGATTTATAAATGGAGATCATTTCACTGGTGTCTATTAATACTGGGTCAAATTCTACAGCACCTGCTACATCCATAAAGTGCTTACTTGCACCAGCAAGTTCTGTTTAAAATAATGTCGCTCTAATTTCTTTTTAACTGCTTAATCTGGCCCACATTTAGGGATGCAATAACATTTTTTACAGCATCCGTAAGATGATAAAAACTCTCTATGGAAAAGAATTTTAATCTCTTGAAGAAAGTGATGGCTGATGTCAAAAGCATCATTCTTTCCAAATCCTTCTTATAGCAGTGTAGAGTGGGGATCTTCTGTTGAAATGGTTGTAAGTATTTTCTGTTTCACACTCTTTTTGAAGGGGTTATGACCTTCCTAACATTAGCTTGAGCAGAAGGTTGTTGTGGAAGGTTTTTTCCTATCTTGGACGTGTGAAATGGTATTCAAATTGAAAATAACTGTTAATGTTTGTTAGGTACTTTCCTGAGATATTTGTTTGTTTATATTAAAACTACCCATGGAAGCACTTAATAAAATCCTCACTTTAAAAAAAGAAGCATAGGCTTGATGGAGAAGGATGAGCAGCTTTTTTTTTTCACCCCTTTTTAACTATTGATCTTTTAAGAAGTATTCTTGTAATTTTCTTCTTTACTTGAATATAGGTCATTATACCTATACAAATGACTTTAACTGTGCACAATTAACTCAAACTCTTACTTGTGCATACTGGAAAAAATGCTTTAATGAAACTTCTTCTGCCCTTAGTCTTATCATGTTAGCCCTGGAGATATTTTCAAAAGGTATTATAAGAATCTGGGGTGAAATTTATCACCTTTCTGCTTGAAAACACTATTTCTAATCTTATCCTTTTCCATTCACCATGTGCTTGGGGACCTCCACTCCTGTGACCAGAATTCAGATTCATGTCATTTCAATATTGCCACTTGAAAGCTGACATCTAATTCATGATATCTGTCTAGGGTAGGGCTCTAATTAAAGAGAGGCAATTCAGTTCACTGGTCTAAATTTAGGAAGATTGGTATCCAGAAGTAATGGTTTCTCCTAACTATAGAAGAAACCAGAGGACCTGACTTGACCAGGTGTGATGGTTATGGTCCTACTCCATTATTAGTATGTATACTGATAAACATACATATTCAAGTATATTCATAGCCAAGTATATTAGAGATGCGAAGATGCAAGAAGGTTTGACGTAAGAGACAATACTGCGTGTTACCAGTTCAATTTATAAGAAAGAGGGGGCATACCTAAAGCTGCCAGTACTGCACAATATATTAGCCGTTCCTAATAATAAGCAGTTTGCTAAGTGCTCTCTGTGCTATAAAAAGGTGATGAGCAAAGAGACTCCTGAAAATTTAAGTGGAGAGTTGAAAAGAGAAATATAAGAGTTATTATTAGGGGTTCAAATTTGTTTATCAAGACTTTTAAAATTAAATAATCCAGACTTTTATAGCAAAGATTGCAGCTTTGGCCTAAAAAAAGGAATTAATGTTAGTCTTTCAACATTAAAACCCCATTCAAAGTTCATGATCTATCAAGATTTCCTAACCTTATCAGGAGAACCTCAAAGAAAATGTCTGGGAGTGGGTGTCACCAGACAAAAAGAAATAAACATGAGCTAGCATAACTATGAAATTCAGCATATGAAAAGATACAAGGCAGACAGTCAAAATTACAAGAACAAATACACAGAAGGGCAGATCTCTTTCTGCCAACAGTTACAGCAGTATTACATATCACTTGTGCTCTCAGTTATGGTAATGTTATGTTAATACAATTCACTTGATCTTTCTGGATATAGTCCTGATTTTCAGTGATGTGAGAGCAGAATCATCCACATGTGCCTCTTGCTTTTACTTCTTCTTTGAACTAAGAGCTGAGGAAAGTGGAAACTTCTCATGACTGTTGATATACCCTACGGAAGGTTGGACTGAGAAGCGGGAGTTGAATATCTTTGTGTATATTCTTCTGTTACACAAGAAATTATTTTTGAATGCAATCAAAATATTGACCCTGGATCCTATTGCACTTAAGGGTGGTGTTAAGAGTTCGCTGCAAGACAGATGAGCAAAAATAATGAGAACACTAGTCAAAGTTCAAAGTCAGACATCTTGCTTCTGATGAGAAAATCCAGCAGATGCTTCAAATTTTGGCTTTCTCTGACCATAACTTTAATGAGCTAATATGTTATTCAAGATATTTAAAAAAAATACTTTCATTGAATGGCTAGTGCATTTCGAAATGCCAGTTAGTTTCTCATCTGAAATAATTAAAAAGTATTAGGAAAAAGACTCTGAGTGTAAGGGTTATTTTTACATTTTTGTGTTGGGTGCAGTGCCGATGAACAGCTCAGCTCCATGCCTGGCTACTAACAGTCATTATCATTGCTGCTATGACTATAGCTATACAATGAAGAACATTTTGAGAAAAGGCAGCTGCATCATTCATAACATAAAGAAGAAATACTAATACTTGAAAACCTTTTTATATACAGTCTACAACGAGCAATAGCAGCCTCCCATTACTAGTAGATCTTCCTGGTTGAGATGTAAGACAGACAAAAGGCAAAAATGTCTGCAGTCCAGGGAGGTTGTTTTTTATCCTTCTGAGAACTAGAGCAAAAGCCCAACTCGGCTATTTGCTGGTATTCTGAAACATTACTATTCTCCAAGTCTCATTAAAACAAAAGAAAACAAAACAGAAACCCTGCCTTTGTCTCAGGTCATTCCAGAACATTTGCCCTCCGTTGTTATGTATCCAGGCAGGAAATGTTTTTCTTCTTTTAAAATGAGCAATGCAAGGATATTGTGGAGAATGCATGTAGGGCAATATGCTATCAGGACCCTTCAGTTGTTTATTATGGCCATTTTCAGCCCAAATGGGGACACTAAGTTCTTTTGGATTCTCATGTTTCTGGCAAACTCATCTATGTGTGACAACAAAAAACCCAACAACTACTTCCTGATAAATTTCAGAGAACTGCTTTTCTCAGTCTTATCTCACTGTTTCGTTCTACCACTGAGAATAAATGCAGTTTTACAGCAGATTTAGCTCTTTATTATATATTTGTCAGCAATGACCATACAGTTTTATCTTCTCACATGCTTTGCTTCTCTGTGCAGGAAATAATAGAGGACTTACTCTCCTTTGTCCTGTTAATGGATGTGGCCTATGTCTAAGGTCACTTCAAAACAACAGACCCTCAACTGCAATTGTGGCTAGGGGCCTTTTCTATAAAAAAAGTATCATTTCACTGGAGGCAGCAGACTTGTTAGGGTTATGGCACACCAAAGATGCACAGGAATGTGAGGCTACTTCATAAGCATGATTTCCAATCTCACCATGTTTCCCCACAGCAATGTTGTGTTATGAAATTAATGTGGATGTTTTCTGCAGAAAGCTTCATGTTCTGAAGACTGGTCATGGTGCCACTTAGGGGAGGAGGGCTTCTCTCTGTTAGGTCACGAGACCAGGCGTAGAGCAAGGGTAAGCCTGTTTTTGCACAGAGGAAAATGAGAGAACTAACAGTAGTGGAAAAGTCTCAAACTTCCTCAGTCCTTTTTCTAGAGAAAGCAATTCTCAGAGTATTCAAGCCTTAGTGGTTCGGCTGCTTGGTTACTTTATTGCCCAACTTGTGACAGTTCTCCTCTATGCATATTTTGCATAAAGCCACAACAAACAGCATTTATAATTGCACCCTGAACAGAAAGCAAAGCTCATTTGTAAACTGTGGGTGCCAGCTGACAAGTATAGGGCTTGTTTTCCTTCTAAAACATAGGCTTTCTTTTTAGCGCTAGCAACTACCTCCCACTTCCTCTCCAAATGTGTGCTTGATGCTTGGTAAAGATCACTGTGGTGATATTACTGATGAGAGGAAAAAGACCGCAGGATGGTCAGGATGATAGCCACAAATTTAGGAAACCTAAATTAAAATCTGTCACATACTTCCTGTGTTATCTTTAACAAATCACTGAACCACAGAACCATATCACGCTGCATCTTCCTGAAATTCTGTGCTGCAGTTTCACATCTGTTAAACATGAAACATAGGATTTCTGTTGCATGAGTCTGTGTAAATTCAAATCATGAAGTTGCTAGATATTTGCTGTCATGGGGGTCACATTGATATTTAAACTAAGGCTTTTGAAGGGATTATTAAGATACATGGCAAGACCACTTGCTTTTACTTGTTTGTTTATTCTCATCATGAGGAAGATCAGTCCGAACACAAGAATAAGCACTGTGGAACTGCAGAAGAGGATTTCTTCACCAGGAACAGATGAGCAAACACTTGCAACCTTGTTGGGAGAAACTGCTTCTCTCTGTTAGGTTTTCCAGAAGAATAAGTGTGAAAGAATGGTTGAAATAATAAATTCTTCTGAAAACATAGTTTCCTGTTGCATAATCCAAGGCTTTATTGTTTGTCAGGAAGCAGAGAGCTGCAGACTCTTCAAAAGAAAAGAATCAGTGCACTAGTCAGCACACACTAATAGAGTAACTGTTAACACTTAGTATTAATTTTTGACATATGTCTGGAAGTGTATTTATTGCTACAAGAATTGCCCAGTGATAGTTTTCTAACTGGTTTTGTTTACTTTGTGGGATCTAGAGTTGGTTGAAATGAGGTATAACTTAAAATATATGAGGATAAGAAACAGTTTATTTAATTTAAATAATTATTTAGCCTTCTTCTTGTTGATTATCTATCCAAATCTATGAAGAATACGAGAAATAGAATTCTCAGTCTTTGTCCCACACAGGTAGAAATGGAAATGACTGCCTCTAGTCAGAGTTAAGACAGTGGATTTTTGCAAATAACAAAATATACCCAAGAACTGCCATCATGGCTCTTTTTGACTGAACCAACACAAAGATCAGCTTGCAATTATCTAATGTGAGTGCACTGCTGTTGTGGGATCTGTGATCTAGGGGCTGAAGCTAAGTGCTAGAGTGGCCAGAGGACAATACTTATGGGTTTTAGTGAATGAAAGTGCGGGGAGGAACCCATTTTCTTCTAAGAAATAGAAGGGATTAATCTAAAATGGCGTACTTATTTACTCCAATCAGGCCTTCTTCAGTGAAAGGCAATAAAATTGAGAGCCTGTGATTATTTCTGTATTTCTGAATTAAAATATTGATGCCATTAGCTAAGAAATATTTCAGTGACAGTTTGAAGCAAATGTCTCCAATATGCTTTCATTGTAGCTTTTAAAGGTTCATTATTCTTGGATAGTTATATGCCAGTTGAATATTAAAAACAGATTTGCTGAGGCTTAGGAAGCATGCATCTTTTACATGAATGTTAATCCTCAGTAAACATGCTTTTAACAATCAGTTGGTTCATTCTTTATGTATAACAAGGAATTCAAGTCATAGAATGCTCATAAGATGCTTATTTTAAAGTACTATAATTTCCCTGCTTATCCTGTATTTTCTTCTCTAATTCATTGGAAAACCGATTATTACATAGACATAAGAAACATTTCTAATTTGGCTTTTGCCAGATCTCATTTTTGCAGATACTAGTTTCTGACAGATTGCTCCAGTGCATAAATAAGATATTGTCAGAAAAAAAAAAAGTTTGTCAGAAAGAAAAAGTGCACCTCTTCGATTCATGCAGATGACAATTGCACATGAACAGACCCATATTTCTTGAAAGACATGGTCCTGCCCTGAGATTAGTGACAACTGGTTGAAGCCTAAAGGGTTCAGAATGGTCTCTCCAAACACTGGAGGCAGATTACAATTTGTCTACTATCCTGTCACAGACAAAATGTCATAGTGCAGATTCAT
This sequence comes from Scytalopus superciliaris, assembly GCA_013400415.1. Classification (NCBI taxonomy): domain Eukaryota; kingdom Metazoa; phylum Chordata; class Aves; order Passeriformes; family Rhinocryptidae; genus Scytalopus; species Scytalopus superciliaris. Next base: position 469,302 of record VXBX01009114.1, read on the forward strand.
TCACGGATTCACAAACAACTGCAGCCATTTAAATTGGTTGTGTCAAAACAAAAAGCCTCGCTACAAATTTTCTTAAACCTTGAAGGCTAAAGTAGGTTAAAAACCCAGATCTGAATTTGGCAGCTCAGCTGATCTCCTCCATTACTTAAGGCACGGGTGAAAAGTGCTTTCAGGTAGAAAGCCTGTCAAAACAGATGATATCATAAGTTGGGGAAAACTTGCGATTCTAGCTTAATTTAATTTTGAGTTCTTGCCTTTATTTCAACACAAAATTCTAATTACATTAAGATTTGATAGCATAAAGAAATCAGCCAACACAGACACTTAGCTAAACAACAAACCTTCTCTTGTTCTAATTCCAGTCATGTTATGAGATGGAGTTTTTCCTCTCATTCTGATACCAATGGATAACCCATGCAATGCTGGTAATTTTTCTCTCAATTCTTTATACTTTTTCTGAAATTGTGAAATATTTGTGAGATCTTTATATAGAGCAATATAAAAAAGTTGTACTTTTATTATTTTAAATATATTTATATGTTGACACTTTCCATCACAACTTGATAGATAAGGCATATGGTTATTCTTTCTGGCGAGTGCAAGGCTTTCAATCCCTACTCAGCTATATTTCTAGCCAGAGAGATAATTGCTATTTGATGGAAATAACTGCTTGTCTTCTCTCAGCTCTTCTGTGCCATCTACACAGATATTCAATATGGGCATAATTATTTTTATTTTCATCTCTTTTGATGACACTAGATATGCAAATATCTTTGCATGTATATCCACTTCTCCCTGTAGGAGGGGAACACCATAGCCCTCTGTACACTATTAAAGAGCTGCATGGAGGTAGAAAGGAATCTGCCTGCAGGGCCACCTTATGAGTTGCCCCAGGACAGTTTGGTATAATCCATCTGTCTATACTGCCTGTATAACCCATTAAGATAATGGTAAAAAAGTGCCTAAAGGGTAAGCCTAGAGCAAAGTTTTCTGAGAATCACAGGTCTTATTGTAGGTAAATTGCAGAACCTGAAGCTTTTGCAAAGCCAGGGACTGAAACCTTGGTTTCGTTTAAAGCAGCAATGATTTTGCTGATGATGCTTCCAGGTATAACTGTCCAGGTGAGATTCAGGGCACTTCCACCAAACCTCTGGCCATCAACAGTTCTAAAGAAGAGTATTTTGTCTCTTCTAGAAAAAGGTAAGAACTCTTCACAGCTGAATAATCTGCAGGAGATGGGGCTAGAGAAAAAAAAAATATTTTCCCTAGTCTATTTGGAGTCATTTGTGCTTATGGTGCAGATCAACCAAATGACATAACATTATTAGCCCGTCAGTTTTACTACAAGGGATCAAAGGCTTATCCTACAGTAAACTACTTTGCTTTGTCCTTGTTTCTTTCTTTTTCCTTTCCTCCCAGAATAGCTCAGACCTGAGATTCTCCAACCCACAGTTACTTCACAGGGAGTTGTTTTTTACTGAAGCCCCATGGCCAAACAGCAGGTGCACCACGAGGCTGAGAATAAGCCTCTGGGCAAAATGCTAATGGTCAAGCTGGTGACCCACTTTGCACAGCTGGCAGGTGCATGCTGCCTCTGAGGCTGCCTGTGCTACAGAGAAGGTCTGGGCTCTCAGACTCGTGTGTGTGTGTGTGTGTGTGTGTGTGTGTGTGTGTGTGTGCAGCTGCTTGCAGGAAGTGGAGGAATAGATCTTTTTTGTAAGCTTATTAGCCCCAAATTTGAGACTGACCTTTTATTTTATGGTGGAATGTAAGAATGGGTGGCCCTTTGCTTCTTGAAAATGGACTCTTGGTTATGTACAGGGCTCATGTGATGATATTAATGATTGGTGATTAGTACAAGGAAATACCAGGCACATGGCCTGTTCTATAGGGGGTCATCAAGCTAGACATGGTAGCTGTATTTCAAGAAAATGCCTAATAGCCTGAAGACTTTATAGTACCATTACAAGTTTTATGATCTGGAGTAAGGTAATCAAATGCCATGCTTCGGAGCACATGCTGATCTCTGCAGGAGCCAGGAAGGCGTTTCCCACTATGAGAGCTTTATGCAGTTGTCTGGGTGGTTTCCATCTTTCCCCAGATTAATGGCAAATGAAGCTGGTTGGCGGCAGGACGCTGAACTGCACGGAGTGACCCCCAGATACCTGTGTCCCCATGTAGCTCTTAAAGACCTAAAGATTTTGAATCCTATAGAAATGAATGCATTATGACAGGAAAGCTCCAGCAAAATGCCTTCAAAGTGAAACCCTAGGCCAGCTTTCAGTCTCTATTAGGTAGGAGAAATGCTCATTGAATTCACTCCCAGAACAGAGAACAATGCTTGGCTAGCTGCTTCTAGTGAGGAAAAATGATTAATGCTGTGTGTCAAGTGCTCATAAAATGGTGTGACACTTGTACACAGTGTCTTTTCTCTTCTTAAGTAAGATGCTAGTCACTGCATCAATGGAAAGCAGTGTTCACAGCATCAATTTTGTTCTCCAGCTCCTAAGACACTGTCATGCCAGCCAGCTTCTCTGTATGCCCATCTGATAAAATCTGTGCTCTGTTTTGGCTGCCTCTTACTCCTCTTCTACTTTTAATTGTCCCTGTGGCTTTTTTTTCCTTCCCGTTTTTGTTTTTCTTTTCATTCTTTTCTGCACAACTGAAGGAAATAATTTGTCAGTTGTTATTGAAATTTTTACTTTGATCTGGATAATGTAAAATATTTTAATCCAGAATGGAATACGATACTACCACTTTGTCATTACAAAAACTGATTTTTTTCTCATGGGAACATTTATATAGACATATATATATACACATAATTAACAGTAGCATGGACAAAAGCAAGTTGCTCCAGCAATGCAACTTTCACCATCAGTTCAAGCCAAGACTTCTCACTTTTTTCTGCCTGGAACACAAAGTTTAAGTATATTTTTCTTATGATGTCACAGTCAACGTCCTTTCTGAGCCCAAAGTTAATGTCCCTTTTAAACCACAGTCAGTATTTTCCCCTAATAATGCCCCAAATTTTTGTCATTATTTTTCATAGCCTTGTAAAAGTTGTGATGATGAAGCTGAGGAAAAGTTCTGAAAAGCAGACATTGGGGTCTTGAAAAATAATTGGCTCCTCAGTCACTTTGTGAGTTTAATCACCAAAACTACTTAAGTTTTTGCAAAATGAAAGCTAGTCCTCCGGGTGAGAGGAAGATGACAAAGTAATCAGACTGTTCTGTCATTTCTTTTTTATTTACCAGTTAAAAGGGAAAAAACCACACCCTGTTCAGTGAAAAATACAGAAGTAGAAAACAAGTAGGTACAAAGATAATGTATGCCATAACATGTAACCTTTGTCATTCTGCATAGAAACAGCAGAACAAGGCAAAATAGTTCACAGAAAATATGACTGTTGAAGAAAAGCCTCTGGTGTTCATGTTGAGGATCTATCCAGAAACTCTGGAGCACACAAATTCTCAAAACTGCACCTCTGAGGAGAAGCAGGAAAACAAGGAATAACTCCATGTTTCATTTAATGGTCACTTTTACCTGTTTCTCTAAAACGGGGCAAAGATGATTTGATTCTGCTTTACACATCCTTGTGCAGTTGTCATAATCTCCTTGTTCTTCCCTACAGTTTGATATAAATGGCAAACGGGAGAAGAAGTCTGAAGAATAAGAGAACTGTGGGTTTAAAAAGGTGGCTTGAGGCATGGGAGTGATTGACTTGAAGTGGGAAAAGACTGAAGCTGTAACTTGTGATGCAAGAGAAAAAAAATAAGGAGGGGCGAAGTTTTAAATGACTTTGGAGAAAAAGACAAGGAAAAGAAGGAAATCCAGTAGAGAGATAAGAGAAGATGATCAGAATTTTTGTTAACGGTGTTGCTTTTTGTGAGCCAGAATACTGCAATACTAGTGAGCAGTGGAACAGAGATTATGAGAAGCACAGCTGCAGATACGCAGGACACAGCTAAAAACAGCTTCCAGAGGATGTATTATTTGCTTGTCTGCTTCAGCAGAAGATAACTATACCCTCAATGAGAGAGACCAAAAGTGACAAGCAATCATCAGCTAGTCAGTCAGACACAACTCTCCTAGGCAGAGTGAGAAAGGATGCACAGCATGCAGACTTTTCCAGTGGGTTTGAAGGTAAGAGGAACCGAGTATCTGGGCAGGGAGAGAAGTGTGAAGGAGGGAGATGTGAGAAGGTGAGTCTGTTCCACCTAGCGTGATTAAGGAGCCAGCTTTGTTGCCATTGCAACATCACTTACAAAACACAAGTCCAATCCCTAATGAGCTTAACTTTAAAAATAAGAGAAAGCCTTTCTTGCTTCAGAGTACTTGTTATGTACTCAGAATGTGCTGTTCTCTTTCCAAAAGCTTTTCATCTTAAAGTGAGTTTTCGCCAACCGGTCTGAGACGGAGCTCTGTGAAACAGCATGGCAAAAGAACAAGACTGCATGCCATTCAACTTTAATAAGTCATGGGAGAAGATATTGTTTAGCCTTGAAGAGTTTATACCCTCAGATTTGTAACTGTAAGTAATTAAAAGGAAACAGGCCATCTTGGACCTGTCTGTGCTACAGCTCTTACAGAGCCCAGTGTCCTGCATCTGGCACGGCTCAAGGGTCTGTGTCCTTTTTGAAAGGGAAGGGATTAACTGGGTTGGCTGCTCCTTCCTAGTGGTGCAGGCAGTTCTGTGGGCAGTGAGGAGTGTTTATGGGGTCTCCAGGCTGGCTAGGGAAAAAGAAGAACATTGCTAAGCTTTTCCCTTCTTGCAAAGCAGATTTATTTGATCTCCAATATACATAAAATAAAGTAACTCCAGTATTTTGGACCCTTGTGCAAAACTTTGGATCCCAAAGATCTGGGTTGGGGAGTGAGTGCACATACAAAGCCACAGCAGAGCTGTGGTCCCACACTGCCTTTGGGAGGCCAGTGTGACCAGCAGCTGGGAGCAGCTGGGGATGCGTGCAGAGGTGGTGGATCTCCCTAGGAGTCTGGTCTGGCTTGTAAAATGCACCAGGAAGATCTAGTCCATAGAGGCACACAGGGCAAAACAAGAGGCAGAACAGAGATTTGGAAGGCTAAATCTAGGCATCTTAAAAACAGCATGACTTCCACAGCAGTGCTCTCTGAAAGGTTTACAGTACTTTCTGCACAGGGCGAAAGAGAGAAGCCAAAAGACAGAGTTTAATGTCCAGAAGAAAAGATAGTAGATAAGCAGAGACTCAGAATTGTAGGAATGAGGCATTCTTCTGTTATACAGAATATGTATACAAGCATATGAACTTTGTATAAACATTTAAGGACACCAAACTCAAAACAGTTGTGAATGAGGTTTTAAACTGAGGAGCATTAAAAGAAGCTGATGGGTATGGAAGAGCTCACAGTCTGAGACAGTTCTTTTAACTGGATTCTGTACCCAAACAGGACACAGACTAGAACATCAATAGTCACATAAAAAATGGAAAGCTCTCATTTGGACTGCATGCTTCTAGAGGATGAGCAAACAGGAGCAGAAGAACACACTGATGAGAGAGGTATTGGCACATATGACCCATTCTCTGTATTCTACTGCACACTGATTTAGGCCTTCTCAAAGGCATGTGCTGCCTTTGTCACCCACTGTTTGAGTTCTCCATATGACTACACGTGGAGCTCTGGTCACTGGACCTGTATACTCAAGTGGTATGAATATTGAATAGTAGATTTTGTTTGTTTGTTTGTTTTATTTTAAGGGATAAAAGTTATAGTAAAAATTTGTCAGTCTGACTGGAAAACTCAGGGGCAGCACACACTATGTGTTGTTATTCAGAATTTAGTAAATTCAGATACAAATACAAATGGACTCTGAATGTTCAAGAACTGTTCTGTAGCTGAAGGTATGTGCTAAAGCACAGCGAAAAAAGTATTAAAAAATGTTCCAGGTGTCTAGAAAAGTTTAAATACAAAAACCTGTCTGGATGCTGATGCACAGTCTTTGCTACCACAGACATAGTCTCATTGTCTAAACAGTTTGACTCCAGAGAGCTTCTCAGCTCTGGATATATGTATCTGGATATATGTTCCCTTGCCTCCCAGGCATGTTCTGAGGTGAAAGAAAGGCAATCTCATGCTGTGGGAAGGAGACTTGGATACACAAGTGAGACGGGTCTATCCAGGCAATAGTGGGACCTCAGTGCTCTGGCACACATTTCATCATTAGTCACAGCCACTCTTATAAGGCATTTCCTCTATTTTGTGCCTGTCCTAGAGTGTTTATGTAATAATGTTTGTGTCAGCAGGTCTCGGTCTGCATCTATTTTTCTTCTGACTCTTTTCTATGGAAAGTGGCTATGATTCCCCTTGAATTCCTTCCAAGAGCACTGTCTGGCCATCAATGGTTCTGTAATTAAACCAAACTATTTCAGCTCACAGGAATAACTATGCTCAATTTATCTGAGAGGAATGATGTATATGATCCCAATGGAAGCCTGGGAAGACTTTATCAGAATGTCAGAATAATTTCACAGCTTAAGTAGAGGGGCCTAGAACAAACTCCAGAGTCTTCATGAAGTGTGTTACTAAGAGCTTTGCTGTATTACTTTGATTGCACTTGCTTAAAAATACCCTGTACAGACACAAAGAAAATGGTATTGTTAATTGCACATTGGACAAACACTTGAGACTAACATCTTGAGACCAGCAACATGACTGCTGCTCTGCCTGAGAGCTACAGAGTTCATCAGAACTGCTCAAATGATGATAAGTGTAGGTTCATCTTCTCCCATGGCATTCATGATGTGCTTCACACTGCTAGAGACTTTAACGGTGCTAAAAGAGGTCAGAAGGGGTATTTAATCTCAGAACATCTGTCCATCAAGACCCACTTCTGAGGTCATGACCCCACTTTCAATTATACTGCCAAGCTTGTGCATAAAAGTAAGGTTGTGACCCTTGTTTAGGAACTAGTGGCTTAAAATAAGCCCTGGGAAGAGGGAATAAAACAACCTTTGCAAAGCAGTGTATTCTTGGAATGCATGTCAAGTGTAGGGTACTTTCCAAAGAGACAAGACTAGGGTGAGGTCATGCAAACATGCAACGCATTGTACTTCTCTTTAGGTCATTCTTTTTCTCCGTAAAAGGAGAAGAGCTAACCGTTCTCAAGACAGAGAGAAGCATAGCAGCTGCATGGTTTTGCTCTGTTAGGTGATTTAGATCCCTGCCTGTGTTAGAATCATCAAAGTGCAGAACTTACACACCTAGAAGTAAAAGAGCAAAATTTTCCATTGGAAACTGGGAGTTCACTTGTTGGAACTCAGGATGGAGTGTATGCTACAGCAGCTGAGGGTATTCGGCAGTCAGAGGATGACTGTGAGACACAGACAGGACCAGTCCTGAATAAGGCACACGTCATCCTAAGATTTATCAGATATGATGTTTTTAGCATAGCCTGGAGATTATTACAGGGAATTTAATCTCTGGCACCTAGTACATTTTATCTAACAAGGTGTATTTAAACAAAGCATGTGCAGAGAGGATGATTGAAATGGCCAGGGGGTGAGAGTCCTGTCTTGCAAGGTGGAGTCAGAGAAGGTCAGTGAAAGAAAGAATAGGGTTGCATTCCCTAAGTACATAGGTGAGTAAAAGACAGCAGGGGAAGGAACTATCTGAGCTCAAAGACCATGTTGCACAGGAATGAAAAAAAAAAAAAAAGACTATGAATCACCCTGGGTTAGAAATTGTAAGAACTGGCAGTACTGCAAAATTTTAGCAGAGTATTATGAGTCTGGGGCAAGAAACCTAACTGGTTCTAAGACACAGCTTGCTGAGTGGGATTATATGGAAATATGTATGCAGTATCAGGAAACAGGGACCAACCATATGGACATTAAGCAGGTGACATTCCTAGCCCTCGGGGACGAGAAGAATATGATTATCCTTTTGCCAGTAGTGAACTCTGGCTATGGTACATCACCCAAAACTCTCTCTAGCCTGACACTGGAACAATTACAGAAAACTAAGGTGGAGTATCTGTTGCTCCATAGCAGATTTGTCTCTAATGAAGAGAGTTGTTTTCCAGATATGAAGCTAACATTGTGGATTGCTCAATGTCATTTTGATCACTTGCAATTATATGCAATTCATCTCACTCTATGGTGTTTACAACTTTTAAACGTGGGTAGTTGGCCATAATAGCATTCTTACAGTGTTAAGCAGTGTCTTTCTGCCCCATTTACTTATTTCATTTTTTATGAAACAAATGTGACTTCCTTCAGTTCTTAACTATTTTAATTCCATATATTCTTTTCGTGATCAATTAACTTGTTTTTACTGAAAAGTTTACACAGATTTCCAAATAAATGTTTATTCCTTTTCTTCCCAGTATGGTTAAGGTGGAAACTTGATAAGGTTTACAAAGGGGATTAAAGGGTGAGAGATGCTGCAGCCTGCCTTGTGTAATTTAATGGCTTTTCAAACCAGATTTACTCTAGACAAAGGAAAGACAGTTCATACTCTAAATTCTTTGTACACAATGCAAACCTGTTGTTCATACTATGCAATTATGCAACAGAGAGTAGGCAACACTCTTCGTCTTCCAGCAATTCACAACTGTATTGAAGTTCAAGTCCTGACTGGAGTCTGATCACTGGGGATCCAGTCCATCAGCTTCTTAGATTAATTAATTAATTAATTAATATCTTTAAATAAAATCAATAAATGAACCTCTTTCAGACCCAGGCGAGAGAAGAGACACCCATGGAGGATTGTGTCACATAGAGAGATGATAGAATTGAAATGACCTTTCTTCCAATCTTGAGGAACTTTCCCTGATCACCAAGATCTTTCAAAGACAATTACAAGTACCCTTCTAGTGACCCTGAACAGATCCATCAGCATTCATGAGCATGTCCTATTAGGTGCCGTGGAGTTATGCTTGTCCAGTTCGTTTAGAAATTCCCTGACTTGATCCTCATCCTCCAAGAGTAAGTCTTCCTTGCAGTAGACTTTCCCACTCATCTCAGGAGCCTGGGATTCCTGCAGACTGTTTTTACTAGCAAAGACCGAAGTGAAGGAGATCTTGAAGGAGACTTTTTCTGTGTCTTTTGCCAAAGGGAAGCTGCCTTATTCAGCAGCAGGCCCACATTTTCCACAGCCTTTTCTTGTTGACAACCAGAATCAACTCCACGTGGACTGGTCCATCTCTGAACAATACAGCAATGTCTTTGTATTCCTTCTGTGTCACATCTCCCTGCTTTGAGTTCTTTCATAGACCTTTTTTATATCTGAGATTGATCAGAAGATCCTTGTTCATCCATGCAGGCCTCCTGTCACTTTTGCTTGATTTCCTTAATTTCACAATGGTCCATTCTTGAACTTGGAGGAGGTGATCCTAGAAAACCAGTCCAAAACACCAGAGTGGCTGAAGAAAACCCGTGAGAAGCACAGCAGAGCAGAAAGAAGCCAACGAGCACAGAGCAACAGAGAGCAGAGTTATGCATACAATTCAACTTCCAGGGCCACCCACTGCTTTACCACAGGAATTGGGATGGACTGAGTGTAACTGGCAGCAAGAATAAGGGAAACTGGGATTAAGAAGTAAGAAAGATAGGTGTTTGACCTAAAGTGAGCCTGAGGAAGGAGAGAGAAATAGATGTTTACTTAAGTGTTTAATTGTTTATATTCTCTGTATTTTTCTAATACCTGGATCAGTGATCAAAATTTTCTGTTAATTGGTAATTAATTAAATAAGTAAAAATTGCCCAGTTTTTGCCTGTGACACCAGCAAGTGCAATAGCCAAGCATTCATTTCACAACATTATGGACAACCTTTGGCATAATCTGCTTTGATCAAGTGGAGATGCATTAAAATCTTTGCAAACTACAGGTAAACCCACATTAAGACTCCTTACACTGTCTGAGTACTCTAAAGAGGGTTCTGGTATGCAGCAGGAGACTAAGCTGTCCAACCTAAAGCAAGATTTGACTACATTAACACTATGCTGAGTTAAAGCTAATTAATATGACCAACTGATATGTCGGTCTGAGTTTACTGCTGCCCTTCTGTAATAGCTCAGCTTTCAAAGTGCATCTGGTTTATGTCTGTTTCGGAGCTATAGCTCAGACACACAAAGGACTGCACCCAACTCTAGATATTTTGTACTGGACTTATTTCGACCATACTCTGACCATGAACTGCTGTGTGTTTGCACTGTAAGGAACTAAAATTCTGGCCTCAGGTGCCTGTGGAAAAGCCTCTGAACATGTTGCAGATAATGTTCAGACACAGAGTCTTTGTGAAGGCTCAGACATGCATCTGTAGACAGTATCGATGTGCTGCCACCATGATTTTGTCTGTCCTTGTAGACTCATTGTGTGCTGATATTACACAAACAAAGCAGTGGAGGGTCCTCTTAGGAGAAGCTCCTATATTATGTGCTAGAGGAATAGATAGATGAGATTGCGAATTACTTTGTATTGTCCTTGCAAAACATGGGCTCCCAAATCTGAAAAGTGAGTGTCCTACATTGAGCTCCAGTCTCAGAGCTGTAGAATACATGAATTTTATGGGTAGGACTAGAATTTTTGTTTATGTGTATGTTTTAAAAAATGCAAATTCTGAAATTAAACAAACAACAAAGAAACAGTGTGAGTCTTTCTTCTAATACTGTTTCCAAACTTATTTTATGAGACTCGGAACAAGCTTAAGAACTCAGAAAGGGCATGGCTGATCAGAGGATCCCTCTACTATGTGGCCAAGAATAGATGTACATGGTTTTCATCCGGGTACATGAAAAAGAGTATTCTGGCAGATCCTCACAAAGAACTTGATAGCATATCCATGTCAGCATTTTGTACCATCACAGAGCATTAATTCTCTTCATAGTCTCCTAAACATATGAAAGTCTGTGGGAACTCGAGTGGCAACACCTTCTAGGAGTAGGTGAACTTTTTTACCCCCTATTGGAGCTAAGTAATTTAACAAACCAGGAACACCCCTGTTCCTTTTTAGGCTGTTTCTCTTGCCTTTTTGGCTTTTTTCTCCCCAGGTGCAGGGGAGGATGAGAACTTGCTGAGTTGGTTTTGAAATTTTAAAATGTGAGGAAAGGGAAATTAGACCCAGGCTGTGGTTTATATTGAAATGGAGATCAATGTCCAGCACTTTCAAGCATAATGGGTGTGTATACATTCTGGGAGCAGGTCTTTAAGTTCAATGTAAGTAGGTCTGCTTGTGTAATTCTACCGTACCTATCCCAGATTCCTGTCTGCAGCTATGTTTATTTTAGAAAATGTCTCTTTTGGTATTAAAAAAAAAATCAAAACAAGTATTTTGTCATTCTAACACAGGTCTTAGTAAAATCTGGATGAGAATTCTGCTTCTTAAAAACAAAGGTCTGCTAGCTGCTACACTGACTAAGCTACTTCATCCCTGAACTCTGAGGGGGACCCATTGTTTTACCTACTACTACAAAGCAGCATGTGAAAAGAAAGGCACTGTAGAAGGCTGGGTGCAGAGAGTCCTCGACAAATTAGAGGGCTGGGCAATCACCGACCATATTGAGTTCAACAAGGGGAAGTGCCGGATTCTGCATCTGGGATGGGGCAACCCTGGATGTCAGTACAGACTGGGGAATGAGATGCTGGAAAGCAGTGCCAGGGAAAGGGACCTGGGGGTTCTGGTGGATGGCAAGTTGAATCTGAGTCAGCAGTGCCCTGGCAGCCAGGAGAGCCAGTCTTGTCATGGGGGGCATCAGGCACAGCATCACCAGCTGGTTGAGGGAGGGGATTGTCCCGCTCTGGTCTGCCCTGGGGTGGCCTCACCTTGCATATTGTGGGCAGTTTTGGGTGCCACTTCTTAGACAGTGTCCAAAGGAGAGCAATGAAGATGATGAAGGGCCTTGAGGGGAAGCAGTGTGAGGAGGGTCTGAGGTCACTTGTCTGTTCAGCCTGGAGGAGATTGAGGGGATACCTCATTGTAGTTACAACTTCTGCATGAGGGGAAGAGGGGGGGTAGGCACTGATTTCTTCTCTGTGGTAACCAGTGACAGGATCCAAGGGAGTAGCCTGAAGTTGTCTCAGGGAAGGTTTAGGTTGGATATAGAAAAAGGTTCTTCACCCAGAAGGTGTTTGGGCACTGGAACAGGCTCCCCAGGGAAGTGGTCACAGCACCGAGCCTGACAGAGCTGAAGAAGTGTTTGAATTACAGTCTCAAGCACGTGATGTGACTCTTGGGGATGGTTCTGTGCATGGCCAGGGGTTGGATTCGATGATCCTTGTAGGTCCCTTCTAACTCAACATGTTCTGTTTTTCAGTAAAGCCCTTGACTTACACCTTGTTGATCCTCATCCAGTGTCTTGTCTTAATAATTTCTCTTTTCTAATAATTTCCATGTTTTGTGGAGTCCTGATTTATAACTATTTCAAGATTCACCTTGTGATACAAGAATGAAGGGTGAAAATTTCTGGGCTTTGAGATCCCATGTTGGTTAATGTGATGTCTAACAGGCCCAGTAGTTTATATGGGAGGTCCATCAGTACGCTGGCTTTGAAGGTGCCCTTGGACTGGTCCCATGTGAACTTGGCTGCCTGTCAGCAGCATGACTGCACAGTTTTGGTAAGCTTGGATAGTTCCTTTAAAGGCTTGAAAAAAGGAAAGGCCCCATTTCAGCATATTTTTGCCAGTGACATAATCATCTCTTAATATTTTTGTATATAAAGCATCGTGTCATTTACCAGGTCAAGAAACTCATTCCCAAAGAATGTATGCCTCTGACTCTAGGAGAGAGGGTTTTTAAACAAAAAATTGTTGTTGCCATTCAGCAGCTTTCCTGGGTGGCTCATTCCCTAGCTGATCCACGTTCTTTCCCAATGAGCAAGAAGATGATAAGGCACTAGTGCCTATTTATAACCAGCAGGGAGAAATACTTGCTTAATGATGCAGTACTTAGTGAAGGAAAAAAGGAGAAAAAGCAGCCCAGTCCTTAAACACATGCCCTGAGTTCTGCTGCAGGTCGCTTCTCTGTGTTGGCATTCTTACTCTTCCGTGGAGGGCACCATATGTGACTTGGCCTTTGACAACCAAATAAAACAACATACTCAGGACTGTGCAAAATGAGTCACAGGGAAACCACGTGTGCTCTTCATCTCCTCACAGTTTTTTTGTTTGATTTCTCTTTCTCTGTGAATGGCTATTTATATGATGGTAGTGCTTAGAGGCCCCGATCCAAAGTGAAGCCTGCATTGTTAGGCTGTGTGCAAACACATGGTGAGAGACAGCTCTGCCCTTAAAAGTCAGTAATCAAAGAGACCCTGATAACTGAAAGATAGGACAGGAAAGAGATATTATGTGACTTTCCAAAAATTATGTCACAATTCAATCACTTGCATATAGAAGAACCATTTACTTTTTTTCTTCTTGTTCCAAACAGTTAAGAGTGAGGTAGAAGGTAAAACAAAGCTCAACAGGCAAGAATTCAACTTCACTGAATAACTCCGGTCATCTCTTGCTTTTCCATGTTTCATTGCCTTGAGGTGACGAGAGAAAGAAGAGTCTTAGATCTGTTGTTGTCCTCACCACAGTGGTATGAAGATGGCAGTTTTCCAGCCTTGCTGGTTTTGTGACTCTACTCTTTTGCTTTCAGTTTAAATGTCCCACATTGAATATATATGACATTAGAAATGAATAGTCATCAGTTAAGAGGTAGCCTCCATGCAGACCAGCTTTCCTTTTAGCATCCTGTTCAGATATGACTGTGTGAGACCTGACAAAGATTGTAATTTTTGCCAGGCCCAGATGCCTGTTTTCTAATCTGGCAGGGAATGGAACAGTAATTTTATTCCTTTTCTAAGAGATAGGAAAAGCTGAATATTAGGAAAAGACAGCAGAGATTTACCAAATTTTCAGTGAACATACGATTTTTCTTTCTGTGAGGTCTGTATCCATATTTTTGCAAGGCACCACTTCACCCACACAGGCTGTCTTCTTTGGACGTCGTTTCATGGTGCCTGGTGTACAGATAGCTCTTATGTAAAAGATTTGAAGAGTATGATTTGAATAAAACCAATCATTTTCTAAATATGTTAGAGCTCTGCTGGAATCACTTTAAAATGTACTGACTATATCAGTGGCTGAGACTCTTTTTAAAGACTTTGGTAGGATGACCTTTTAAATTCCCACAAATTTAGTCAAACTGTACTATTTGCTTAAGAAGTTTTCATCCTTTAATTAGGAAAAGCCAGTCTCTGCATGCACCTGTAAACATTTAAATTAGAATACTCTGAGAAAACTACAGCCCTATTTATTTAATAATTTATTTATTAATTTGCAACATTCATTTATTATTCTTCTGAAAACTAATCTGAGTTATGGGTAATACTGCTCTGAAGATTTAAGCATGTGATTGAAGATTTAAGCATGTGATTGACAAAAAAACCCCTTACTGAATGCCTGAACAAATTGTAATGGAAAAGTGAGCAATAAAACCCTTGCCTAGTACTTACACTATTGCTACCCCTTCAAGGTAATGTCTGCATTGTGCCTAGGAGCCACAGTCCTAGACTGGCAATAATATGAGTAATACTGTTGGGCAAGGTCAAAAGGGCGTGACTGTTCCACAAATGTATGGCCTCCTTATAAGAAGATGACAGAGATGGATACCAGCATAAGACTGTTTACAGGTATAAACTTCTGACAGTGTCAGCTCTCTGGTAGCCTTTTGTCAAGATTTTCTCAGGCATTATGTCAAAAGAGATATTTCAATAGGGATTTGAAGGAAACCAGTAAAATGGCTTTGCTTTCGAGACTGCATTTGAAAATTGAAATATGTGGAGTTATGTGACTGTGAAAGACAGAAGCTGACTATCAGTAGAAGTGAAATAGGAGGGAATAGAGGTATAGACAGTGATTAGAAGTTTTTCTCTAATGTGAAGGAGTGAAGAAACACAGTTCAAATTGAAAGAAGGAAGGTGACAGTAGTCAAAGAGATGGATTAGGAAAATTATCGTTGCACTAACTTTCTGGATGGCTAGGAGAAGGCTAACCCTCTATGAATAAATTCAGACTACAGAAATGGATATTTGCAGTGGCAGGGCTGGGCAGCACATCCAACTGATGGTAGAGCAGATTTTCACATACTTTTCCCGCACAAGTGAGAGAGACAACACCAAGGAACTGTCCTGCCAAACAAGTGCTCCATGCAACTGTGCTTCAAAAAATGGGCGCTCCTTTTGCTGTGATAAGCACTCCTCCAACTTACTCCCTATGAAATACCCCTGCTACTCCTGTTGAATCTCTCTGGATGGAAAACACAGAGGAAATACTAATATGTGCTCTGTTTTCCCTTACTGCAGGGGGTGAATGTTCAAGAAAAGACCTGGTGACACAGGTATGAAAGACAGATGGCAGAGCTTTTCCCACAGCATCTGAAGTGGCCAGAGATTGCCCTAGCTTGTGGGAGTTCCCCAGCAGTGAATCCCTCTGCCTGGCATATGCTCACTTTGTATAATGCAAGATGAATGAAACAAACCAGACAATTTGGCCTTGGGATGCTGCAATTGTGAACAAAGTGCCCAGAATAAATATGTTTCGAAGACAGAAACCTCCCTGACTCTGGATTTTCCTTTCCCCATGCTGAATCCATTAATTTAGATATTTTGAACCATGACTTAAGAAAAGCCTTAACTCTGCGGGTACTGACTGCTAACAGTTCATACAATCACTCCATGGGTGGGATTTTAAAAAAACTATTCTGAGGTTGCTCATGATAGAATCCCATTTTCCTTGTCTAATTCAGTGGGTACAGACTGGAATTTTCCACACTTTCTTAAATTAATGAAACCGGCCAGGCTGTAACAGATAACTGATGTTACCACAGTTTGGAAAGCACATATTTAAATGAAAATATGATGAAGCCTTCTTACAAATTGTGAAAATGGACAGGCTGTGACTATCTGGCACTCCACCTGAGAGAAAATCTGTAAGGGACAATGTTCTGCTTTCTGTAAAAGTACTACCGTCTAACTGACTGCTACAGAAAGACCCTTCTCAAGTGGAGCTTTATTCAACATGAAAGTGCATGTGAAAAAATATTCAGAACTATTACATCCTTAAATCACACCCTATGTCTGCTTGTATTAGCATGGGCAATAGTAAATAATGTGCATCTCAGCCCTACCTCCAGCAAGATGAAATACATTATACAAGACTAAATATGATGTAGAACTTAATGGAGGGGGGAAAAATTGATGTGAAGAGACAGAAAGCAATGCACAATAGAGTTGAATGCTGAATAAATTCCCCTTCAGTTGGCTTTGGTGGTCCAGGTAAAGATCTTTCTAGTGAAAACTTGAGATCAACTCCAATAATAAATACTCTCAGTCTAAGAATCTTGGTGGCAATGGTCAGTTTTTCTGTTGTTCTGTAGTAACTCACAGCAGTAATAATGTATAAGAAGCATTTATTTTTTCATTTATTGCCTTATTAATGCAGGTCTTCAGGGACAGAACAATTCAGAGAGTCAGTGGATGGAGTCACACCTGAAGATCTGTAAGTCCATCTCAAATTCTGACCCTGGATCAAATGAGGTACCTGACAGTCTTCTCTCAGCATTTGTTTTTACTGCCCCACAGGCTGACAGAAAATATGATAGGCAGCTTCTTCTCAGAAGATATTCCTTTCCAGCTTTCTAAAGGTGTGATGGACCTGTCTGGGAAAGATTACACGAGGGTTGCTTTTTTCCCATCTACTGCTACTCAGTAAAAAGTCAAGCATGTACATAGTTTAAAATATGTGCTTAACTTTGATGGAAATGGGACATAGGCATTTGTTAAGTGTTTGTCTGAATAAAGGCATGTTTTTGAAGGTATACCCAAGGTGACTGCTCAGACCAGCGTCCTGCATTTAAAACTAACTAATCTTTTCTTAGTCCAGAAAGACTAATTTCTGTCATAATTAGAGCTGGGTAGAGAGACACCCAGTTGCAACATAGTTCCTCTGATGTCTGGTGACCAGTCAGAATGGAAAAGATGTTGGTCATTTGGAAAGGCTTCTGGCAGAAGCCAAGCAGGCTGCCTGCATGCCTCTTCTCTGCTCCCCTGCATGCTTGGCTTCTTCTGCTTTGGTTGCTCTTCTGCTGACTATTCAGTTACACAAGAATTTCTAACCAGACTGTACTCAGATTTGGAAACGGCAAAGTCCTCTGTGGGAGAGAATTGCTGTTCTTCCTCCAAACCACTTTCTGGTGTTCTTAAATTTCTGTAATTTAGTGAAATTTAGTCAGGGTATAACTTTCTAATGTAGAGCTAAATGAGAAGACAGATATTTTAATAACTGTTTCACCTTATAGTCAGTCTCCTTGTGGATTATTGAAGCCAGTGCACGTGCCAGTATGGATAGAATAGGAACTGATGACAAGAGAGGTGGGCCTCGAGAATATGACAACCCGTGGACATAAAAGAGATTAAATTTTGCTCCACCAACATTAACATGGTCATGTGTGACATGTAACTCTGTTTGTGGGATCTTTCCAAAGAAAGGCTTATGCTTTCACTGCACAGTGAAATCTGATTTCAGAAAATATTCATCTATACTAACCTGCAGGGTGAAGACAAAGCACTCCCTGTTTTGGGTGCCTTTCCAGACTGCAATAAATATCGTAATTTTGGAATATCACAATCATTTTTTTTTGCTAAGTGTCAAAGAGGATCTAGCCTTTCTGACCATATTTTAATTTTTCAATAAAGATGTGCTTTCTTCTTATAAATTAACCCTTTACCTCTGGCAATATCTTTCTCATTTCTCTGTAGAAGAAAGTGCAGTATTATGAAGAAAACTGTCAGAAATCAAATGTGAGAAAACAGTAGTGCACTAATCAAAGCATTGAAAACTAAATAGTGTGGTAGTCAAAGAAGTCTACATGGGTCTATGGGTAAGAAATATCTGTTTGGGCTGTGTCTTTGTGTTTGATGCTGAGTCAGCATCTCACTGAGAAATTAGACACCGGTGTTTTCATATCTTGATTGTTTTTCTCAGGCTTTTGTAATACCACCCTTATTTTCTTGATTAAAATGGACAGATTATTCTTTTGTGTCCGGAATCAGTAGAACACACTGCATACCCTCTGTCCATATGTAGCTCTTCCTTGGAACCTCAAACACAGGTATAGTGCAGTAATGACAGAGGCTCTTTAAGGATATTCTGAGCAGAACAAAAGACGTGTAAGGTTTGAGCAGCTCCTCCTTTCCTCACATTTACCTTTGTATATGAAAGGATTTCAACCTCTAAAACGTGGTTGCCACTCTATTGAAGGCAGTACCTTAGGTTGGTATTGCCACAGTCATTTCATATTGTCAAATTAGAACTTTGGTTTGACACAACAATACAGGCCAAAAAAAAAAAAANAGTGGCTGTCAAACACGCAAAGGTAATGCAACTCCACTACATTTTCAGATATTAGTATGGAGAAAAAGATTTTCCTGTCCTGGATGGATTATGCTGTATTTCAGCACTTTTAGTTCCATTTTTTGCTACTTAGAAAACCTTACTTGAATAGGTACTTGACAAACATAAACCTTTGTGAAAAGACCATATTTCATTCTGGCCTTGAATCAGACTTATTCTGCAGAAGTTTATTTTCATGTCTGAAATGGATTTCCTATTGTTTTTGACAAGGATGGGAACTAGATCTGGCTACCTTTGTCTACCAGGCTTGTATCCCATGGCTTGATTATTTTACTGGATGTTTTTAATGTTTATAATTTTTTTAAATTCAAAGGCGGGGCAAGGAACCCGGAGTTGTACACTTTGGAGAGCTGTAGCTGACTACAGAATTTGTACCTTTATCATTCCTCTCTTGCATCTGTTGCTTTAGAGATCTGATGGTCAGATTTTGTAATAACATTTAGAATTTTCTTTGCACTTCCAATAGGACAGTTTTCCTGTACCCAAGAGATCCACTTCTGGAAAGTCATAAAACAGGCCACAGTTTATCTTCAGGATTTCAGCCTTCATTTAAAATAAACAAACCAAAGCACAAATATATTAAACAAAATTATTTGGAGACTACAACAGTGACCATTGTAATACCTTGCTTTTGAACATCCAGCTTCCCTGTGGATTGCAAGGCAGTTGTCACCCAGGGTCGAGGACAAGCACCATCCCATGCAGGGACTGCCTTAGTCAACATCATCTCACAAGGGACCTGCTGTGTGCTGGGACAACTTTTCAAAAGGAAATGTTTATTTTCACTACTTTTTGTGCCAGTATAGTACTGCATTAGGTATGATTTTTGCATGTCCCTTTATTCAGGGACAGGGACAGTTTGCTTTGTGCATACTTGTTGCACCTGTATGTGAGTTAGGCCTCAAGTTCATAGGATCATATAGTAGTTCAGATTGGAAGGAACTTCTGGTATGTGAGGAAACAAATTTAAATACACAGGAAATTTTAACTTCATGAGAAGATGCACATACAGAATGTAGTTTATGCTAGGGTTGGTTGGTAGCTAAAATGAGATTTCCAGGACCAGGTTTCTATTATTTTGATACCCAAAATCAGCCTAAGAGTTTACTTTTCCCCGGGGTGGTTTCTTAGTCTGGAGATACTGGAGTACCCAAACCTGGGCTCGGAGCTTTAGAAACGAAACCTCAGTGTAGTCTTTACCTCTCATTCTGTCAAGGTGGTGACTTGCAAGAACAGCTGAAGAAACTATAAACTTTGAACAAACTTATGACATGTAAAATGTTACAGCAAGTTTACACAGAAGTAGTTGTTTGGGGGTGTTTTTTTATTAAAACATAAATGTGTCAGGCATTCCTTTGTAGCCATGTGCCTACATGGCAACCGTCAGTGGGAATTTTGCTGCTTATCCTCACACTTGCAGGCACAAGACTGTAGGAACTAGGACAGATCATGAAAAGATAAAAAGGGCTCTAACATGCAATGGTAATTTTTTTCTGTTTTCCAATGTCATAAAAACAAATACTAGCATTTTGTTGGTATTACATTAATGATGTATGACCTATATTGTTCTTGCTTTATCTGATGCTGTTTTGCTCAAATCTCATTCATTATGTGAGTGCATCTGTGTGTGTAAACACACGTGAACAGACTACAAACACAGAATGAAACAGAAGTTCTGCAATGTGAATTGTCTCACTAATTTGTAGGACGGTAACTTTAGTTCTTCCTTTTAGTGCTTTAAATGTTTGTTAAAGATTTTAGTGTTTAGAAGATTATATAGGCTTTCAAAAATGTGGCAAACTTTGCATTAAAAGGTTTGCATTATTTCACCCAGACAGCAGACATGAAGAGCTCTAAAAGCACAGAAAAAAGGTAGAAAATGAGTACTTCAGAAGCACAGTCATATTTGGGAAGTACTTTGCCTGACTTAGGCAAAGGAAGTTAATAATTTCTTAAAAATACCCTTCAAAACCAGACTACTTGCACAGAATGTGAAAAGTGAACATATAGCTTTGGTATGTGGCACTCCTTTGAAATTCTCTATGGGTTTGATCTGACAGGTGCCATCATTGCAAGACAAGGCCTTTAGTCCAAATAACACATCATTTAATCCAAATTACATGGGGAAATGTTAATGTACCCACTGTATTTTAAACAGTAGTAATATGCAATATGCAAAAAGATTCCCTGCAAAACTATCATTGCGTTGTTGCCAGCCAGACTCTTCCAGAACAACTTGAAAATGCATGACAGCACATGACCAAACACACCACCTGAGCAAATGGCAGTGATCACTCAGAAGATTGCTTCTTTGTGCTTTTATTCTATCCATGCAAAGTAACCCCAAAAGCAACGCTAAGTGTATTCCGATCTCCCTGTATTCACAACACCTCACAGAAAAGACAGGGGGCTCAGCGGTATTCAGATCCTTGTACCGTAAACATGCTCACAGGGGTGAGAAACCAGAACTTACATTAAACCAGATGCCTTTAGGAGCCCTACCAGAGCTGTAGCCAAGCAAAACCATGCAATTACCAACAGTTAATGTCTTTTTCCAGCCAAGTATTGTCCGGTGACTGTTTTTCAATGGAAGTAAGGACAAACCTTGGACAGTGTTTTGATCCAATATTATCAAAATATTACAGGAGTCACAGTCACAGCACCTTCTCTGACAACCTATCTTTCTCTTTCTCTGTGGGAAAATAAGCCCTGCTGTTAATTTCTGTCATGACTTTGAGGTTTACCATGTTATGGTTCAGAGTGGGTGGCAATTCTTTTCTGACCTTATCATAAGAAAAAAAAAAGGATTGTCAGCATTGCAGATAAATAAATCTCCAGCCTGGGCCTGAGAGAAGAACTGAAAGATGAATTGTATATTTATATGCCTTTTCTGCACTGCAATCAGCAGAGGGGTACTGGCACTCACATGAAGAGAGCTGGTGACAGGCCTGGAAGCAATCTAGTTGTCATAAACCCTCAAGTTTTCTTTCAGGGGAGTCCTGCCCATTCTGACACCCAACCAAAATTGTTTAGAATGCATACTCATTCCTATCTTGATGTATGCATACAGTCATCACCTAAATTCCACTCATTGCTGAACTTTCAAAAGCTTTTGGTCCCGAAGTTAGCAAATTAAAAAGAAAAGCCTCTGCAGGAGTAAATAGTACCATAGCCATCTCCTTGTACCAATGCTAATGGAAGAGGGGTGAATAAGACAGGGAAGTATTAGTAGCAGTTATAAATTACTCTCCACCAACGTATTTGGTAGAATCATCTTCACACATGTGTGTGTATAGAAAGGGACAGGAGAAAGATCCGGCCCTAGAGTAAACATTTCATGTGGTATGCTCTGGGTAAGCTATCTAGCTGAGAGACACCTGTACAATAAATGCTAACTTTCATTGTGGTTATGGAAAAGACCTCCACCAAATTTCTGTCTCTGAGAAATTCCCAAATTCAGTACTGAGCTTCCTGATGACAGCATGGATCAGGATTTGTCTAAGTGAAGTCACTAGAATCAACACGTCTGGTAGTGCAGAATAAGGACTCTGCACATACTCATATTTCCTACTAAAAGAACCAGAGTAGCACTGCTTCTTTAAATCTCCCTGTTTGCCTGTAACCACAACACTGCATCTGCTCAGGGACTTGAATGCACAGTTCTGAATTTTAAACAGAGGAGTACAGTTTCAACCAGAGTCTTTTAAGATAAGATTTGTATTTGATCTTAGAAGAACTGAATCTTTTGACCTCGAGGCCATATTGCAGAATTGCTATGTTATTATTTTAGTGTCTCTCTGGGATGGTGGGTTTGGATGTGGGAGGAAGGGTGGAGTCAAATCCTGAGTTTTATTCAAAATTAAGTATCTTTCTATGGTAGTTTTAAATTTAACAATACTAAAGACATGGGCAGGCTTGTTACTGCATTATCAAATTAAATAAATAAATTGTCTTTGCATTTTCCCTGTATTTTAGAGATATAACTGTATACATGAAGATAAATAGTAAGATAGATATGTAGACTGAAGCCTTCTTTGTTAAATAAATGGAAGGGAGAGAAGGCGCAGGAGTGGTGGCAGTTCCATTTTCCCTGTCTTTCATCATTTTTGAAAAAGTCAAGCACATTTAACATTGCTCTAATAGATCATCAGAAAGTATAGTGAAGGCAACAGCTGGATGAGCTGGACAAGAGCTCTTATTCAAGAAAGCATTAAAATGTGCATATGTTTTGTTGATGTATTTGAAGCACCCACTATCAATCAGAGTTCATTTTCTTTTATGCTGTCCAAACACAAGTCATTTTTTGTCTCAGCAAGAGCCAAGTTATCTAGTAAGGTCTTTTTTGTTTGTTTGGGCTTTATTTTTCCCCTCTGTTTTTCAGGGATTTTCTTTTTTTTAGTTCTGTAATTTGTATTTTTATTAGCTTACCCAACTTACTTGATTTCATTTAATTTGGTTTGGTATAACACTGTAACAATTTCTGCAAACTTTTTCAAACAAAAAGGTACACAATGCAATGTCTGAGGGGAATCTTCAAGACCTGAGTAACTATATAATCTAGATGCCTTCATCCTTTGTAAAGGTAAAATCCTTCTGCTCTTTTTACTAGAGTTTTCTGATGTTTCAAATTTGCTACAAAACACTTCATCTAATTTGCCATAAGAGTAGATGCACTCTTTACCCTTTTTCTGAGCGATCAGTTCTCTCAGGCAGTTCTCAGGATGTGGGAACCAGCTTAATTTCCCTCATCTTCTTGGTGAAATCTCCACTCCCATTTCCGAGATTCCATAATTAATAATCCTGTTGCTAAATGGCTGTTGTGAAACTTAGCTAAAGGAAGGGAGACTCCATTTTTGTCTCGGACAGTATCCTGTTTTGCTGAAATAATGCAGTTACAGGCACCAAAGGTGACAGAGTTGGCCCAAGTACCAGCTCTGGGCTCCAGCTGCTCCCCTCACCCACACCTTATCCAAGTGCTGCTGAAGTAGGGCATCCATCCAGCAGCTTTGCAACCTGGCCAGGTAGAAACAGACCTACAAGTGCATGCTCAGTCAATAATACAAAGTGTTTGTCAGCGCTGCTTTATGTTGGCTGACATTTTTGGCTTGTTCATACCAAAAACTCTGGGACTTCCATGGCTGTCCACCTGCACAGAAAAAGTCTGTGCTTCTGTAGGGGTTAAATTTCCCTAGAAATGTCTTCAGCTACCAGGCATCATCTAAATGGATAAGATGACAAACCTCATTTCTGCAGTCTACACTGTTGACTAGTGTAGGTTCATGTCTGTGGCTGATGTCACAGCAAAACAATTAAAGACTCAGGTTGACCAAGAGAGAATAGGTAAGTGTGGTGCATGGTACTGAAAAAAGAACCAAAACACCAAACACCAACCTTAAGAAGATTATAAAAATATGATTTTCTTTTTCCTATAAGAACTGATTCAATGAAACAAACTGAACATATTCTAAAGGTTAAATAGCTGATCTTCAGACTCCTTCTGCTTACAAGTAATACTCATAGATGGGTTTATTTGTGCTGAATTCAGATGGGAAAACATATGAGATCATATTCTTACCTAGATCAGCAAAGCACTTTAAAATTTATCTTTATTATTAAGAATATTCTGCCTGCCGTCAAGATGCTCAAGGATGTTTTTGAACTGAGATTCTCTATATTTTGCATGGAGTAATTAAAAAGCGATTAAACATGTAGTTGTCATGGTAGCAAGGAATAAACTGTAACTGCGTTGCATTGATTCTGCTTTCCTAAGTGTGCACCTAACCCAAATGCTTGGCTGGATTAGTTCAGTGGCACCAACAGCTCCTTCAGGCACTTGTAACTCAGACTGGAAAAGTTTCATTCTTCCTCCTGTTTTGCTGCAATCAATTTTGTCCAGACTGGACAAAGCATGCTGTCCAGGAAAAAGGCAAGGTCAAAGACAAACAACTGCAGTATAAAATGGCTGTAATGATCTCCCTTATCGCTGCTACTACTACAACAAAACAAAAGTTTATTTCCTGTCCTGATAATGCTTATTTAACTCAGATAGCAAGTTATTTTTCTCTTATCTTAGTGAAAATTTAATTTAATTTTCAGTCACTTCAAAACAACATTTTTTTACTTCTTTTTCTTATGGAATGGTCTTCAAGGATTTATAGGACTTCCATATACAGAAATTGAACCAAGATTGTATCAGAGGCACTATTTTAAAATGCATAACATTCCACTTCAGGAAGAATAGCTGTGGGATGGTTCAGAACTCTCTGGAATTTGGTATCTAATCCATTAATCTCCACAGAAGGCTTCTATAACTGTTCAGCTACACATTGATTAACTGTATTATTTTGTTATAATATCTGTTACATCAATCTTTTCACCCTACTTTGACTATGTTATCTGCTTTTCTTTTCTTTTTTTAAATTCAAGTAGCTTTTTAGTGGCTCAAATTGAAACACATGAATACCCCCATAGACTCTGTGTTGACATGTGAAACCTACTTTGATGCTATAATCTTACTGTAGTGACCAACTCTTAGACACATGTTCCCATAATTAATATTGGATGTCCTCCATCCATTACTCCTTTCATCAGAGGGGGAACTCAGACAAGACCTAATCAGACTGGGTACTCTGAAATTGAACTATTTACTTTTTTTAGTTATTACCATTACTAGAATTAGGACTACAGAAATACCAAATAAACATTCTAAAAGCATAGGTCTTCTTATACCAATGCAACATTGACTCCAAGAGGATTTAAATCAAAGCATGCCAGGCACCACTGACTTTAACTGCTTAATAGTGAAAAATATTTCATTAGCATGGCAGACTGGCAAGAACTATGTTGAGAAGAAAAAAAATGAATGTTATTGTAAGTTTCTTTCCAAAATAACATGAGAAATATGCTAATGACCTCTCTGATAAAACTATTGTCCCTCCCACACATAAAGCTACCATTTATAGGGAATTTGTATTTTAAAGTAACCTCCTCTTATTTAGTCTAAATAAGCATGTCTCCTTAGCAACAAATGTCACCTAATTAAAGTATGTCACTCAGCTTAGCATCTCAATGAAAGATTGAAGTAGAAAGGGCACTATGAAGCAGCTGAAAGCAAAAGGGAAAAAATGTGAGGAATGCCAAGGGCCCTTCAGGAATATCAGATAAGTCACTGAAAATGAGCTCATTAAAGGAATAAAAATATATTGAAGTGGTGCCTGTTTAGAATTGCATATAAACCTGGACTTTTCATTCTTTGCAGGTTTTTCAGGGTATCATCTGGTGCAACTTTTAGGGTTTTATTTTTCTCTTGATAAGGAAAAAAATATATAACTAATTTCCCTTAAGTAACTAGCTTAAAAATGCCCTAAAAGTTTGAGGTAAGAAACCCTCTTAATATTGTTCACCATTGAAAAAACAGTGTGGGAAAGTTCAAGTTTTAGAAAGAAAAATACCTTATCCCATCATCACAAAGAAGGATCTTTGGAAACGCCCTGAAGTTTCTTGAGTGTTGCTGACATTTCTTTGAATAGATGTGGGCCTAGGGGAGTGCTGAGGACTTCTTCTGAATCCCATTTTCCTTAGGCCTCTCTGCAGCAAATAGGTTGAAGGATAAATCCAGGAATCACTGAAACGCCTGTGGGACATGCATTGGATATTCATTCACAATGATTTCTGAGGTTTTGAAAGGGCCCTTGTGATGTTGCTTGTACTGGAAATGGGTGTCACTTCCAGACTGTGCCACAACAAGTCTTTGGGACAATTAAGCTTTCATACCTGAGATGATCTAAAAGTGTCTATGTAAAGCCCACTCAGCCAGCTGAGTGGGATGTCTGATCAAGGACTATTCTCACGAAAAGGGCTTATCAGAAGAAGGAACATCCAAGAGAGCCAACCTGAGCAGTCAGGTGAGACAGATTCTCTTCCAGACAATCTCAAATACCTGGTTGTAGGTCACTGGGTTAGAGTCACAAATGTCTGTGGAGCACTAGGGATGTAAGTGCCTTGTGACTCTTCCCTATAGCTGAAAGGAGTGGTCCTTAAATATGAATGAAACTCAGGAGGAGCTAAGCATCTAAGCATTTGCAGTCTGAAAGTGGGCTAAACCTGGTTGTGCTGTGATCCCTTCCCCCTTGCTCACTGACTTCCTCTTGTGTGTTATTTTCCCAGTCTAAATCTTCAGCTACTCTGCCCTTGGTACAAACACCTGGTTGTACCAAAGTCAGCTGTAGTCAGCATCAGCACAAGCAAGGAACCTCTGCTTTAGCCTAGCAGCAACTCAAAGCCTCTCATCTCTACCTTGCTTCACTCTTAATGCCAGTTTGCTTGATTTTATGAGAATCTGTGTGTTAGGATCAGAACTGATCCTGTTTAAATGGCCAGGCTAGGTAAAATTGTTGGACACTCTGAGGTTTGTAAATTACAGTAGTGCCCTGTAACAGTGATGATATTCTGTTGTTCTGCAATTTTCATTGATTTCTAAGACTGGCTGACTCAATTCAGGCTAAAACTCAGGAGAACAGAGGCAGACAAACAGGAAAAAGCCTGAGAAGAATGCAATGTTTTTCTTGGGCCTCCAGGAAAGTTTGAGTTGAGCTCAGGTGTTGACCAAAGACATTTGGGAAAGGATTTCTTACTTGAAGATGGTATTTATGTTGTAGCATCAGCATGTTGTCTGGATTGGTTAACAATATCCCCGCTGAATTCACTTTTGTCACAGGTTTTCCTCTGACCTCATTTTACTTCCTAATCATAGATGTTTTTGTAACAATCCCTTTTGAAGTTTTTTTTTAAGAATTTGGCAGGTCCCTATGTACAGGTGATGAAGAGGTTTGCATATTAAAGAGGACCACTCCTGATGCTTGTTCTGCAGTTCCCAATACCACAATGGTTGAACAACTTGTTTGTTCATTTTGAAAACCATGTGGGTGAACTCTGCTGAATGAGCCTTCAAATATGCAATTTGATTGTAAAAGGAAGCTTGCAAAATAAAAGTATTTGCCGATCCCCTAGCATATTAAAATCCCCCAGCATATTAAAATAAAAGCTGAGGTTCACTAGCAGAACACAATGTATATTGATCACAGGCTCCATATTTTACTAGCTAGTAAGGGAGATGAAAAAGAATAAAACCACTATAATAAGAAAGACTTCATATTCAAAGAAGACAACTTTACCTCACTGAAAATAATGGCAAAATTCCCATTCTTTTTTGTGGATTCCTAAGCAGGTTAGACTGTTCTCATTTTCCCTTTTTGTATATCCTTTGAAGATCTAGAGATAGGAACAATTTATATCTCTGTGGAATGATATAATTTTCCATGGAGTATCAAAGCATTTATGAGTATTGACCTTATCAACAACGTGTAAAAGGATGGATAACATCAATGAAGCAGGTGAGATTTCCCGAGCAAATATCTGTATATCTCTTTACATAATGAAACTACACCAGATTTTGTCTCTTAACTTCCCAGTAATGATTACTTCTCTGCATCCCTGCTTGTCCTAGGATTTCAAGTCCAAGACTGCCTCTCCATGCCTGGCCTGTTCTAAAAGAGCCTTACATATTCACCTGCAGGAGGATGGCATGGCGTTCACATCACCAAAACATGGTAAGAAAACCTATGCAGTGTGCTTTCCAGCATATCTAGACAGTAGGGAACACAGTGTACTCCTTACTAGAGGATTTGAAAACCATTACAGTTCAGCAAGTAAAATGAGGATACTGTGTAAATAACTTGGTCTATAGTTCCCCTCAGCTCACTTGGCTCTGGATTTGTGTGCAAGACAATAGTATCAACTTGCTGCTTGAAACAGAAGAGGATGACTGCACACACATACACGCATGCCCAGACTCTGAGGGCCAAATATACCATCTGGCCTCACTGGCATTGCTCAGCGTGCAGAGGCTTGGAACACTTGTTTTGGATTTACTACTTGAATACAGTCAATTACTGTCTCTTTCCATTCGTGAATGATAAGTGGAGGCATGATTCATTTGACATATGAAGATCCCTGGGGTTTTGGTAGCCCTGTAGTTTGGATGCTAGAATCTAATCTAGGCATAAATGACTACTCACTTCACAGTTACTGGATTAGAGCCTTTTAGGGGAATTTGTTCCTCTTTCCCAATGCTTTGCAGAAAGCAACTAATTCTTAAAAGTCATTACTGTGTAAAACAGTATTATCACCATGTACCTGACAGATACCTTTCACTATAAATGTTATTAGAATAAATAGATCTAGGTGGAAAAAACCCAAGTCTTTGTAAATCATGAGTTTCTGGTATATCTGACCCAAGACAAACAAATCAGGCTAGTGTTGAATCCCCGTAAGTGGGAAGCACACTGAAGTTGGGTCTAGCATCAAGTCCTCTAGTTTTGTCCATTCTCCTCACAGAACTCACATGAAGGAAACTCTCCTGGAAGCCCCATGGGAGACACACTTCATCCCTGCATGCTATTCATGCTTTTCTCCTGAGCACTATTACTGTGACAAAACCTGCTGCCAAAAGAAGGCATGTTATTTCTATGTAGGTGTAACTAAAATTTACACCTACACATGTAGTGACTGTTTGGCACATGTGAGAGTTTACAAAGTCCTAATGAATTTATAACACTCACATAATCATTATTCACAATATGTCCTAGGTCCTGTTGCGCAGCTCAAATCAAATACCAGCCTTTTGCAACATTCAGAAGTGTTTACCCCCTCAAAATAACAAACAGAAAACCCTCTTCTTGCAATATTGTCTTTGAAGACAGTCATGCTTGCCCAGGAAGGCACAAGAGTCTTTTAAACAGGCATTTAGAAACATTTAAAACAGTTGTTTCAGGCAATAATATTTTAATAAGCTCTACTGCTTAGTCAAGTGGTTTGTCAAAAAAACAGATAAGCATAGTAAAGGGTCTCTAGTTAAATTTAGCTTCATCTATGTATTTATGTTTAAAGCTGCATTTCTTCAGTGTGGAAAGGAACAGGAGTACTTAGCTGTTCTGACTGCCCACTGCCTCCTCTATTAACCCTCTGTTGCAGCTCCCCTTCTCATGGTCTTTGAGGTATCTGTTGGTCTAAGATCTGTGTTGAAAAATTCAGGAAGAAAGATTCTGCAAATACCTTCTCATAGATACAAAAAGAAAGGTATAGATAACTCTCCAAAGATCAAGTAATTTCCTTTAGATGGCTGTAAAAAGGATGAAAGAAATTACATTCTGGAATGTAATTGCCTGGTGGCATGAGGAAGAGAATCATAAGAGTAGAAGTGAAAAAACACTGTGTTGAGACAGTTTAACAGATAAACCAAAAACTGTGCACCCAGGCAAAGCAAAACACAGAATTCATTCACCACTTCCCATGGGCAGGCAGGAGTTCAGTCACCTCCAGGAAAGCAGGGCTCCATCATGCAACAGTGACTTGGGAAGACAAATGCATTCACTCCGAATGTCCTACCCCTTTATTCTTCCTCCCAATTTACATGCTGAGCATGACTCCGTATGAGGTAGCAAGAGAAGTAGAAAAGGCCTTGAAGCTGTGGAAGCACTGCTTGGCAATAACAAAAGTTCTTCTACACTATCAACACCATTTTCAGCACAAATGCAAAATATAGCTCCATACCAACTTCTGTGAAGAAAATTAACTCTACCTCTGCATACCCACTGTGGTAGAAGTTGGTAGAAGGCATGATGTGTCACAAAGCCAGACTCATGCAACACTATCTCTCCCGTGGTCATGCCTTTTTTGTCTATAGGTTCTTGTCTCCACTTGACAGAGGGGATAATGTATGGTACCAGTGATTTTATGACTTGAGGCCCTTATGTACTTCCTACATTGAGATATCCATACTGCAAAGGTACCTCACTTCTTCCTCCCTGCCCTTCCACAAGAGAGTCACCCAATTTCCTTTGCACTCTGGCTATGACTTCTGTCCTCTGCAATCCAGTTTGCATCATCTGAAAAGCTTCCTTTTTTATTTTTTTTCCTTTCACTTTACCTTCCAGGCTAATGAATTATATGGATCTTGAAAGAGAAAATTTGAGCTGAGAAATGTGGAATGTCATGATGAAAAGAGCCTTTCTTTTTTTTTGTTTAGCAGTAGTTCAGAAAGGGACAACAACAAATGCTTGAGAATCAGCCAGATGGAAATTACTTCAAGTACTATCTCAAGTGTAATGGAACTGAGGTACTTTTAGCATACCGTACTCATTAGGTACTTGTAACATCCAGCACTTCTAAGTGCTGTAGTTTGACAACACTTTTGCACAGTCCTCTGGAAAAATCTACAGTGTATTCCAACAAAATGAAATTTTAGCAGTAATTAACTT
Organism: Scytalopus superciliaris; assembly: GCA_013400415.1. Taxonomy (NCBI): domain Eukaryota; kingdom Metazoa; phylum Chordata; class Aves; order Passeriformes; family Rhinocryptidae; genus Scytalopus; species Scytalopus superciliaris. The sequence goes on from VXBX01009114.1 coordinate 500,057, forward strand.
GTGTTTTTTTAGACATTCATCACATTTGCATGAGATTAAAATACTACTGAGTCACTAACTTAGATTTAAGAACAGAGGAATACTTTTTATAGCCACATTTTACTCTGTAAGAATGCACTTTTCACAGGCTTGCTTTCTCACAGTCAAATTAAGTAAAGAGAAAGGCATTTGTTTTGTATTGCAAAGCAGATCATATCAGCGGCAAGGCTCTTGTGGTTTGTGGGTTATAGTAAACACTACACCTGTTGACAAAAGGCAGAAGCCATCCTAGTTTTGGCATGAATATGCAATTTTCTATATTTTGCCTTTGACTTTGTGCAAGTTATAAATGGTAAGGACTGTGTGCTGCAGCATTTTAAAAAGTATGGTGCTTATCTGTGAGATAAGGAGGTTTCATTCTGTGTATTCTTAGCTCAAAGTACCTGAGAACCTCCACTTCACTGGAAGGCACTGGTACATGAACTTCTATTCCCCTCCTCCCCCCCAAATATATATTTTAAGCCTGCAATATCACATTTAAGTTATAGAAAATGCTGGGGGAAAAAAATCAATAAATTAAAAGAAGACCAATAGAAAAAAAGATAAGGCAAGGAAAAATCGATTTTTGAAGGTTCTGAATTTGTAAATCACTACTTTGGAACCAATTTATTAAATCCAAGATAATGCTAGAAAGGCAAAGAATATAGATCTTGTTTAAGACCAGCACATACCTGGTATGTATATCCATTACAGCAACTACTTGGAAGGGTTTTGAGAGTGCAAGCAGCACAAAGGTATAATTTGAGCATTAGTGAAATTAAAAACACGAGCTACAACAAAATACAATAATAGCATGAAACACTTGCTGATTATATCTATGGAGAATTTTTTGGCTCTGGAATAACCTACTGAGAAAACAATGAGAGCCCCTATTGTCTAATTCCTTTAAACAAAACTGAGAAAAACATTGGAAAAACATCACTCAGAGAACAATCATTTACCAGGAGAGGAATGGAAAAATGAGTACATCATCTGAGATCATTTAATCAGTCCATGACTTTTATGATTCTGTGAAGTCTTACAGATGCCTTAAAAAATGTTACTGGAGGCCTAATTAATTGTATAATATACACCCAACTACTAGCACATATTAAGAAACACACTGAAAAATAGATAGTCTTTTTCCTGCAAAAAATAACAAGGCCCTCCCCTTTCCTAGATATCAATTTCCCTCACAGTTTATGTAGAGGAGGCTTTTTGAAGGACAGTAAGAGATGGTAGGGTGTTCCACTCTGTACAGATCTGCACTGATTGAGCAACTAAACAGGGGTTTTAGACAATATTCTGTTCAAACTGCAGGTAAGTGTCTCTGGTATTTGGCATCCTAAGAATCTTTACTGATGAAGAGCAATTTCTCAGATGAAAATTCAAGGGAAGAGACAACTCAAAATTTATCTCCTTACAGGGTAGAAGACTAAGAAAGGGAGACACACATCCTGTGGTGACAGGGAAAAAGATTCATTATTGAAGTTCAGATGCTAATCAGCCACTCTCTTTGAGGAGACAGCTTGAAAGAGAGCAAGTGGAAGTCAATTATTATTTAGTTGGCATATGAGACCAAAGCCAGGCAGGAGTTCTGTCTGCTGCCATCGTAATGTGGGTGTAGCCTTGCTGATTGAAAACGTGTCACATCTCCATTTGTGCCAAGAAATATGCAGAAATAAAAATAGGAGAGAATGATGCTCTATGGTCTTGAGTGAGGCCAAAGTTCTAGATAAAGTGGAGGGATGTGAAGACCTTGGAAAAGGCTTTGTCAAGGGAGAAGACCCACAGGGGTGGGAAGGTGATACACTGAACCCCCGGGCCCTGGGTTGGGTGATCAGTCTGTCCCCTGAGCTATAGACTCTCAGTCTCTGGAAATTGAAAATCTTCAGTCTAACATGAGGGGGAGGTGCCAGCACACTCACCAGCCTCCTTCCCTCTTCTGTTTCATCACTGTCTACCCTTCACCCACCCTCTGGGACTACTTGTGGCCTTTGGCATTCACAGACAATCCAGTAGGTAGCCACTGATGTAAATGAGGTTCAAGCTTGAACAGACTATAAAATGTGCCACACCTTAGACTGGTGGCACAATAATACACTATCACTTGTGTCCTGGTTGTTGGCCAGGACAGAGTTTATTTTTTCACAGTAGCCATGAGAGGGTCAGCCTGGAGCTGTGTGGGCATGTCTAGGTTATTCTGTACCACCCATGTCACTGCTGGGGTGCAGAAGGGATTCTCACTTCTTAGAAGGAGGGGGCCATGGTTTACAGCTGGGAAGAAAAAGGTGGCTGCCATCATTTTGTTCTTTGTCCCAGGGATCGCGCAGTGCCAGCTCGGTCAGTGAGCATTTTTTGCATTTAAATCACCCTCTTTTTGTATTCTTTTATTATTAATATTGTTGCTGTTACTGTTCATTTTCTTATCTCATTGCTGTTTCCAGGAGATTGTTTTATCCCAACGCATAGTCTCTGCTGTTGGTATCTCCCACTGGAGGATGGAGAGGAGTGAGTGGGGGGCAGAGAGGAGGAGGCACTAAATTAGGGAGTGGCACTCCTAAACCACAGAAACTTGCTGCATAGTAGCTGACTTGTCTAACAAATGGAGATTAAAAGAAATTAATGATGATGGCTGCAATCAAAGCTACTGTACTAGCTATTGACACACTTAAGAAGATCAGCATGTGTATCCCCAGGGACAGCTTACCAGTTTTCTGCACTTGAATTGAGCCAAAAGTAGTGTGATATAAGTCAGTGATTATAACTAAGACTGGATAAATTCCAGGTTGAAAAAACGCATATTTTTTGCAGTGGAAAACTGTAAATACTTCTACAACCTTCTATATGTGTGTGTGTTTGTGTGGGTGTGTATACACAGGTGTATAAATATGCATATGTGTCTATACATACAGTGAGGTGTGTATGTATGAATTCATATATACTATCTATAATAATGTACAAATGTATAAAATTAATATAGGAATAATCACATTAAGATAACAGTTATGAGGGTACTAATGTGCTATTTATAATTAATTATAGTATAATAATAATAGTATGCAATATATATGTAATGTTTAATGTATAGCATATAATGTAATGCTATAGAATGTATTGTTGCAATTTAGCACAATATTAATATAATGTGATTAACATATATAATATATGTATCGATACTGAGCACTACAGCAGACTTTGAGTAAGGCAAGTTCTCTTTTTTATAAGGCAGTTTTGGAGATTCTCAGCCTTTCTTTCTGATGGAGAGATCTGTGTGACTCTTCTTAACCTAGTGCTGGGAAATTAACTCAGGTGATCATGATGCTATTCTAACATCATGACAGATGTGAGCTACAATTAGTAATTGCTAAACGTAATAAGAAACTGGTAGCTGTGCAGGCTCATCCTGTCAAGCTAGTCAAAGTGCCTAAACATCCAAATATGAAAGGAAGATGGCAAGTTAAAGAAGATGGCAAAGAAGAAAATAATAGGCTTTGTAAGCAGCTGAAATTACATTTATCCCATGCAGTGCTTCTCAGTATTTCTGATGCACATGGCAGAGAACTATACTTATGATTTATTGATCTTACAGTTATGAGTTTGTCTCATAAAGAAAAGTAAGATGAGTTGCATAAAGGATAAAAGAGTTGATAGAAACTGGTCAAAATTACCACCTGTTTCAATGGAAACAGAATCAAGCACTGAAAGAATGAATCCTGTATAGTTTGCGAACAAATCACTTCTGAAGTTAGATCACTTTCATCAGCAAAGCCCAGTGAACTTCCTAGGTGGTTAAGGACTGTCAGGATTTAGCAGCTAGTAGTAGAGTGGCCAGAAAACCAAAGTGGACAAACCTCCACATTACCCTCACAAAATCTTCCTTTTTACTTGTATGAGGTCAAGGCAAAGGTTATTCTTACCAATAAAATAGGAAGCAAATGGATTATTATGATTACTTCCATTTCTGGGTAGGCACTTTGATCCCATCTAACAGTACCTATGAAGGCTTTAAATTTTTTTCTATTGAAGCATCCTGGCTGAAACACCAGGAAATGCATGAACAGGGGCATGAATTAGTCAATGTTTTCTGCTACATAGCTGAAGCCATAAACTCTGTTTCTGATGTGCTCTTAAATGTCACATGCAATGATGAGGTTTACAAAAACAGGCCTGGGCAAAAAATCAGCAGAAACAGTGAATAGTTCCACAAACAGTAGCCTGCTATGTATTTACTAAATACAGAACAGGATCCTCTCTGATTCTTATGACCTACACAAATAGTCCAATACCTAAAGAAGCAAAACACGTCATGCACCTTGATTTGCAGTGATTTGGATATTTATATGCCAAGATATTCTATAAAGTAATATTTTTACTCCCTTTTATGTAGCAGTGCTGAAAAAAAGGCCAGAGGAGTCTGGCAGTAAATTCTTTGTCTCTAAACTACAACGTATAATATTATACATACTACAGATGATTCAGATAGAGCACTTGACTTTGTAGCCTTTAGATTTGTCATATATTCATGCACAAAAAAAATGTATTTTCGTCCAAAACAGAAAAAAAAGTTTTGTTTTTTTTTTTTTTTTGCAAACCCAAGCTCCAGCAGTAAAATATAAAGAAAAATAGGCAGAGACCTGTTCCCTTTTCAGTGTACCAGACAATGTGCTCCCAAGACAGTACAGCCAATGCCAATTCGTGTAAGTATATGACGGCGATATTTTGTAGAAGATAAAGGCATAAATAAAAAAAATAGAAACGCATGTGTAAAATCCGACAACAGAAAGCCTCAGATCGTGTCTTGGTTTCGGAGTATTGCTGATATTTAACATGACTCAGTACAGCATGATACTGTGTTATGTCTCCAGCATCTGAACTTGTGTCTCATCCTGTTCCTGTTGGACTTCTACCTGCCTTGTATGAAGAAGGGAGCTGTCACTGGAAAACTTGTTCTGTTTTTCCATTTTTTTGATACTGAAAGTATTTGTTTCTCTGATGCTTAGGAAATACACACTCTGACTGAACTTCCTTTCTTATAAAAGACCTCAGTGTACAAGTTATCCTTTCCTTCCTGTTGCAAAATATTTTGACTTGTGATGATTAGGGTTCCTGAGAGAAAGCAACAAAATATTTGCCAACATTATATCTTTCTTCCTTCACCTCCCTTTTTTCCCCTTTAAGAAAAGAAGTTTACCTTTCATTTACTGTTGATGTTGAAAACTTGGAAGTCTGGCAATATTTCCAAAGTACACTGAAAAATCAAGATACTATCAAACCCTTCTTAATATTTAGAAAAGTTCTCATACACTAAGTACTATTTTGAAGTGTATGTGTTATATTTATGCTTCACTACCTGTCCTGGTCTTGCCCTTGATTTCTGATGAAGCTTGACTTATGAAAGACATAAATCCTCCCTCCAGAAAAGGCTTTCCTTCTCCTGCTATTTGTATGGCTGTGACTGGCAGAGTCTTTTGAACAGAAAGTTCCTGTCTGTAAGGGAATAGTGCTCACTACAGCAGCCTGATGGAGCTCACGGGTTTCCTGGGTCCCCAAACCTTTAGTTTGGTGATCTTCCAGAGGTAGCCCACCTTAGTAAGTAAGCATTTAGAGGTTTGTGACCTTGGCTAAAAGGTACAGAAATGTAGTCATCCATTAGGGACTGAATTTTCATAATTTCATGGTATTCCAGAAACGTCAGACATCCTTATTCACCTAGTTTGACTTTTAAGTGCTCACACAGGTGATAGAAAGTTTAGGACCCATTCACATGCCTGACCAAATCACTTATGACATTTTAAGTGTCCTGTGGTACCTGAGATGTGGGACAGCTCATATCTGTGGGAAGCCCATGCTATTCTGAAACAAGAGGAGGATGCCAGCTAGGACACTTCAGTACCATCCTGACATTTTAGACACTGAGGTTCAAATACCTGTGAGACATTGAAATGGTTAATAGCTTCAACCTTGTTAAGATCATTGGAGGACTTTTGTCCACTGTAGCAAACCCCAAAGAAGCAACTGCTTGCTGAAGCCCACAACTCTGCGAAAATGCCTACTAATTTGGACTGTGACGGAACTTAAGGTAAAGGTGGTGCTAATTACCTGATTAGCTTCCCAGATTCACTCATGAGGAGATTGTCAAAATATCACACAATGCTTGCCACATTTACATCTTGACCAATGACCTTAATCAATGTCATGGTGTGCCCCAACTATGTGTATGGATTACTGAATGGATAGGCCTCAGGTTTCTAGGCCCTGAAAGAAGTCCTCTAAATGGCATTCTGTGCCCAACCTCCAACACTTTCTCTGGAAAAGAAAGGGCTCACAGGTGTTCCCAATCAGAGCTGCCAGACCAGCACAGTCCCCTTAGAGACCACAGAGTGTTTAAAAGTGCATGAAAGCTGGTTGCTTAGGTACCTATTTGGATCACACTTAGCTCCTTTCACCTTGATCCTTTCCCTTGAGGGGATGGGTAACTGAGTAACCTGCATCATTTCTTTTCCAGTCTCCAAACTGATTTAAGATATTATACCTGAATGGTTTGCATGGCTTTGCACACAGTGCTAGCCATGAAAGCCAATCATATATTCAGCACTGTGAGGAGCATTGCTTAGCCCCACAGGTCAGGTCTTCTGGGCACATTTGTTTTGGCTGGACATTTAACTCTGTGACTGGCTGTTGGGTTTTTCTCTTTGTCAGGAGTGGTAAAGCTGTTTATTTATTTAATACTGCATTCTTGGGCTCCAGCGCTGTTCTTGACTTTGTTCTTTGTGAGCCAAAATACACCTTACCACTAACAGACAAGGGTTATTCAGTGATTGTGTCAGAAATGGGAGACAGCTTAGTGGAAAAAGGTCAGACACTGAGTTATTTAGGGTGACTTCCTCTCTACTCCTCCTCTGCTTCTTCCACCCATGGGTACACATGGGAATGGGTGTACGTGTAGAAGCGCAGTGGCACACAGGGCCAACCATTTCCAGTAACAATCTCGGAGTGGGGCTACCTGAGGGGGTCAGATTTTCCAACCTTCTTTCTGATTCAGAGCAGTTTGGGTCAGGGGAAATATGGTGTTGTTTGTAACGAAATATGTGTGACAGTATGCACCTCCTGAGATCTCCTCTGCTGCCTGCATGGTGAGCCCCAGGCAATGCCATCTAGTTGAGAAGAATAAACAAACCATTCAAGACCTTTGTTTGCCCGTGAGTCATGAGGGGGCTGCTCACTAGAGTATTAAGAAAGATAAACATATGGCAAAACTCTAAAGACTATTTCTGGAAACCTTTACTGGAGGGAACAGCTAATCCATTGTTCAGAGCCTGCAGAGAATTACAAAGCTGGAGAGAGAAATGGGAGCAGGAAAGAAGCAAAAAAAAGCCCCAAAATCCGAGAGATCAAAAATTCAGAATGGTTGTAATTACCCATGTAGGCACAAGGGCTTTGTGGGAAGAGGGGGATGACTGACACAGGGGACTTGCGGGAGGGGTTGGATCCATACCCAGTCATAACAGGAGGCAGTTGTTATTCCTCTCCTCAGAAAGTAAACAGGGAATATCATGCATTATTTGACTGTTACTCCAAAGGGAAAGAATATTCGTTAGACATTATGAAGAATTATTTTCTGATTGAAGTTAGCACAAAACCAGTAAGTCATTTTCCCCATATGCTTCAGCTGAAGGGCCAGAGAGAATATTAAACCTGAAAATGCAAAGACCTCCTTTTTTGTTGTCTGCATGGGGTTTTTTGTTGAAAAGGAACATTTCTTTCCTTTTCATTACCTATTTTATTTTCTTCTATTTTAGTAGTTTTATTTATTACTGTAAATGAAAACATCACAGACTTGTTCAGAAGCTTGTGGCATTTCATGAGGTGTTGCTCAGGAGAAGCCATGCAGCAACCTCAGCATTTCCTGAGATGCAGACGTCATCTCTCTCCTCAGGGAAATCCCTGAACGTCTCTGTGAGGCACCACTGCACCTCATATGGCCTGGTGCAACTGAGTCCTTGTCTTTTGTCTGTTATACTAAAGAATAATGTGCAGCTACAGGAATTTAATAAGTAATTGCAAGTGTTCAGCAGAGAAATATGGCTTCCAACTTTATTTTAATTATAATGTTCAAGCTATCTGGCATGAAACTTACCTGTGAAGACCTTAACAACATAGTGGTTGAGACTTAGATTCAGATAGCAAGTAGGACTGGTGCACACAGCACAGTACCTTTTAGTAGCTCTTGATGTAGGCAGCCACTTGTGAATTGATTTAGGATTGCAGCTGATAGATAACACTGAATAAGATTATAATTATTTTCTTTGAGCAAATTTCAATGATCTGGAGTTCAGGAAGATAAGTACTCGCAGGTATAGTATAAATGTGGCTTGAGTTTGCATCAAGTACAGCAGCAGCATAAAAATTAAACTGGTCTTTTGAAGGGTGCAGTTCCCAGACTGATCTGCTGGATTTAGTCTTAATGCTAGATCCAGACTGCTAGTACTATCCATAAGACAGTGGCTGACCCCTAATGTACCCCTTGCTCACAGACACCTACTGCCTCTCACCCTATTTTAGCAAAAAAAAAAAAAAAGCAAACAAACCCCCAAATAAACCATATATAGATATAATCGTAATCTACGCAGTGCTTGCAGTTTAACCAAAACCAGCCCTTGGCCTGAACCTTGTATCATTTGCTGTGGTCTGCCACTGCAGCCTTATACCTGGCACAAGGTGCTCGTCATGCCGTGTCCCAATTCAGGCTCCAGGACTTCCCTCCTCTTGTGTCTCTCCTTGGTCTGCACCGCAAGTCACCTTTGATGGTGGCCCTGGCACAGTTACTTGCTGACCTGCAGCTCCGCCAACCCTGTGGCTGCCCTCTGACAGTACTGCCTGCCAGCTCTGGCCATTGCCTTGCCTGAAATCCTCTGTTAGTCTGTACCTGTGGCACTACCATCTTCCACAGCTTTTGCTACCCTGAGGTCACTCCTTGGCCTGAGAGCTAGTGTTTGGCTGGATGCAGTCAGGAGCTGTGATGTTAGTCCACCATGCCAGATTTAAGAAAAACAGGTATGATCTGTTGTCTTCAAGCTTTTTACTCCTGCAAGACTTTCTAGTAGCCTCTTCTCTTGTGCCAAAGAGGGGCTGCTTCCCTGTTCTACCCACAGCACTGCGTTGACTCAACCACTCCTTCAGCACAGAGCTCCCTAATACACCAAACTTGGACTCTATGCTGTGTTGGATTCATCCTCAGTCACATCCCAAAATAATCCACTAGTCCAAATCCTAAACCCAGTGGGGCATGGCTTAGGATCTGGCCCAGCTACTTCACAGACCTCTGCTTCCTTCTAGTTCTTACCTGACCTCAGACAGCCATAGGCAGTAGGCATTTACTAAAACTAACAAAAACTATCATGTGATAACTCCCTGCCATTTTCAAACTGCCTTACATCTAATCTTGGGCCTCATGCTGCTTATAACCTAAACTCTAAACGGCTTACCAATAGGTCACCTGTGGTTTATCTCTTTGTTAGCCTGCCATCACCAAATGAAACACATCATAAACGTTAACCACACACTGCTACTGCCTGAAACTCTACACAGAGACTGCCTACTGCCTCCAAACCCCAGGCCAAGGTTATTGTTAGACCTAACTGTATTCCTGACTCTTTGCTCTTTGTCAGTCCCAATCCTATCTGCAGCTTCATCTGTTAACTACAAAATAAAGTTGCCATCAGGGGATTCCAAACTCTGTCTCGCCACAACTTTTTGGCTTGTCAAAGTGCAATGTCACTCCAGCTCTTTGGGGAGTAAAAGATTTCACAAGTCTCACTTGATTTGAATTATATTTCAATACAATGACACAAGAAGAGAGCACACAAAGCAGAACAAAAATTTCTTTTCAAAATGAAATTTGCAGGAGGAATGCTTAGGGAAACCTTGCTACCCTAATAATTCATGTTTGTTCCTATTCTGAAACAGAATAGCCACAATTTGATTATTTTCTCCCTATCTGCAAGAAAGGTCTAGAAATATTTTTGTCTGTTTTCTTAAGGAAAATTGTTTATCATGTTTTTGACCTGGCCTATCTATTTGATCAAGTCTGTCATCTTTTGAATGCATTCACTAAGTTCAACCTGACTTGTCACAAAGTTTAAATAATCAGATATTTTGAAAGCTGGTTAGAAGCAAAGGAGCAGAGTTCCTTCCAGAAGCAGAAGGAGGCAGAGATAAGCCCTAGGAGATTTTCCCTGGCAGTAACTGCCTGTTCAGTCAGAAAAGGGACCGGACAAGAAACCATCCTTTATGTGTGTCTGGATGAACCACAGCCTATAATGTCTGAAGTCTGGCATGATTATCATAGGTTAAAGAAAAAAGTGATGGGAGACTAGCATGGAAGAATGGTGAAGGGATAATGATGATTACTTAGGTAGTTTGATTTCACTTGTGTTAAAGCTCACAGTAATATCTGTCAGAAAAGGGAGAGCAGTTCCAGTACATGTAAAGCAGGACTTTTGAATAATTGTGACTGCAGAGGCTAGGACTTTTTTGGGAAAAAAAAATTAATAAGATAGTTGAAAGAGTAAGCATCAATGAACAAGACTGCAAACCATTTGGGGTAAGAACTCTGATTTATGCATCTTAGCACAGTGCAGACTCTCCTTAGGACTTATACATGCAGCTGTTATTAGTAACATTTTGTATCAGAATAGTATTAGGAGTAGAAAAGAGCAAGTAGCTCTTCCTCCACTCTCGTTCTATGATTACCTAAAATCTTTGGAGACACAGAGGAGTGAGCAGGTTATGTAGCTGTATTTGCAGCTGAGGTTCTGGAAAGAAGCATTTAATGGCAAAGGGTTCAGTTATCCTGCTTGTGTGAGTGGTGTCCCCGACAAAAATAGACCTTGGTGTCTGCAGTTTGCAAAGAGCAGCTGAGGGAAGCAAAACAATCTTCTAAGGTGGTCAGCCAGGAGTGGCCAAGGGCGGCTGGAAGGGGAGGAAGCTCTGAGTAAAACCTTTGTAAAGCTGGCAGAAAAGTCGAGTTGTCAGCGTCCCCATTACTGATGTTTCAGACGTTTACTTTCAGCTGCTTCCTCTCTGTGAGCAGGGCTGCAGGCAGGGCTTGCCTTTCTCCTCCAGTGACGGTGGCTGCTTCTCTGTTTCCATTGGGCTGCCTCTGCCTGCGTCCTTTTCCTGTGGAAATAGAAGATATGGGCAGGAGAAAAGACATATTTGGTAATGTTTCTCTTCAAAGCATCTTTTTCACAAGGCTGCAAAATGTTAAGGGAAAAAAAAAGAGATCTTGGAACTAACTCCAGACAGACCCTAATGCCTACAAATTTGTCTAAGCAAGCCAAGTCCAGAAAGGCAAAACATGAAGAAGGCTCATTATTTGACTGCTAGGGACACTCAAATAACCAGACATGCCAGTACTTATGATCTTCATATTTCAGACAGCTCGTCTTTCATATCCTCCCTCACCCTGCATTCCCACCCTGCTCGTTTCTTTTATTTCCCTTCATCCCCACTAATTCCACGGCATTTCAAATTGTTTATAGACCATATAAAATATAAAAATATTATTTAAAATTCCTATGGGGAAGCAGTCTGTTCATCTAACCATCTGCTTGATGGAGCCATTCACGCCTCTCCTAATTGCTTCAGCTAGTTAGCATGATCATTTTTTTTCTCTCCAGGAAGTCCAAAGTACCTTGGCAGACCTCTTTCTATTTTATTTTAACAAGAATTGACTGACGAGGTGTTATGGTGCTAAGGGCATTGTGTGAGTGTCTCTGATTCATGGTTCTGCTGGGGCTGTGGCTCAGGGCAGGAGGCGGAGTGACTGCATTCTAAGTTTTGAAGTCTCCTGGGGAGTTACTGCTCCTGGAGATGTTTTAGAGCATCACAAGACTGCTGAATCGTCAGTCACCATCCCTGGCCAGAAGGAGGGGCAATTTACATTCCCTATCTTTGGTACACATCTGATACCCCTGGAAATATGTGCAGGACAAAAACATTACATGTTGTAAATGGATTAATAAAATCACTGTTTTAGCTATTGACAAAACCCTCACAAATTCAACCAAAATCCCTGACTAGTTTAGGCAGGACAAAGGTTGTACTTCGGCTACTCACAAATGTACAGGAATAAAAGGGAATAAAAGGGAATATTGTCAATCTAACAGATTTTTTTTTTTCCCCCAATGTTGTCTGTCCCGTCAGTTGCTCCTCACATAGTTTGTGGAAGTAATCAACTTTAATTTCTCATTCTAAAGTAGATTTAACACCCTGAAATGGTCTACCAGGAGATATTTGAATATAACAGTCCTTTCCCTTTTATTTTTTTTTTCATTGAGGCTTGATTGATTGTCTGTGAGATGCAAATTGAATACAGTACTGAAAAGAAACTGGTATTTGCTTTTGAAGTTGAATGCAGAATTACAAAGATACTTTTTTGCACAGTTTCATCAAATCTAGTTTTTTTTTACTTATGGATTCTTATTAGTATATGTTGATTATCATCCACAGTCTCTTCCAGCCTCTAGGAAGCCTGAATTTGTCCCCAAACTGTAAAATATATGCAGTCTGATCAGTCACTCCAATACAACAAAAATTTTAAGGGGTGGTTAGCATGCAGACACTTTGAATTTCTATTTAATAACATTGTTTATGATACTGAAATAATAGTTGTTTTCATAGATGTTAATGCCAAAAATGGCTATTCAAGCATCTAGTCTGACATCTGTATTATCCCAGCCATAGAACTGGATTGTTTGACTAACAAATAGTAGACTTTTACAGCACAACCAAGTAACAGTCTGCAGCTGCTAAGTTACATAAAACATAGCTTTTTTTCCTTCCTTCTCCAGTGGACTGATGAAGAAACTGTAGTCTAGAAATTATTTTGTAAGAATACTGTTTATAGTATGAGTAGGACAGACAGAAATACGAGAAAAGCCCTGGGGCTGCCAAAAATCTCATTTTTTGGAAGAGCAGCCCTTGGGCCTTGAGAAAGTAATGTAGGAAAAATGTTATTTAAATGAGATAATTTCTGCCTCAGTACAAAATAATAATTCCCTGACATAAAAGATATTTTGTGGACCCCCTCCAGCCTTTCTTGCTAGGGCCAGGCAGTGTGGCATTGCCTCTTCTTTCAGGCTGTGCAAATTCCTTTCTCTAACACAGATTCCAGAGTTTGGGGAGCAGTTGAAACTCTCAAGTTGTTCCAAAAAACTGGCAGCTTTTGTTTGGGATTAAATCCTACTTTATTTCTCACCCGTATTCATTTTGGCTTATTGGACAAGCTAAGTACATATAGGATTTTTTGCCTTTTTTGTCTTGAAGTTGCAAAAGGACTTTTTAATCCATGAAGAAGGTGGTCTATGACTACTACATTAAAGGGTGCAAATGGCATCTTACATTAAACAGCAGTGCCTGTAACACATTCTACTCCCTTTTCACTGTATGGTTTGGCAAAGGGATCTGTGGGCTTAACTACTGTTGAAGTCAGAGACAAAATTCTCCTTTCTTTCTGAGGTGAGAAGTCTGGACCAACCCCTATTCCTCTTCACAGCTAAATACTCCCAAAACAGTGATACTTTTATAAAAGGAAACTAGTCTAATGGGAATAAACGTTGATACCTCTCATTTTGCTGCTTCATGAGTCGTCATGTTAAACATCTGTTCTCTTACTCTTTCCATCTCAGGGTCTGTCACACTTCATACTGTGTTTTTCAGATGATCAATCTACTAAAGAAAAGATCAGTCAGCATTTATAGAGTGAAAATCACTCAATATTTATTAATGGTGTGTACAGAAAGCAAACTTCAGTGTGCATAGGATGTGATCTGGCTCACATACTAATGTCAGCACAGGAAGAAGTCCTGTGAAAAGAAGGGGTGAAGGACCAGCTGGACCTGGTGTTTTGGTGCCAGTTTAAGGTTAGAGCAGCAAGTTGAGAGGAATTATTATTTGCCTCTTCACGGCACTTGTGTGACTGCACCTGGAGTGCCAAGTCTGGTTTTGGGCTCCTCAGTACAAAACATCCAGCATAGGTTCACAAAAACAGTGGTCTGGACCACATAACGAATAAAGAGAGGCTGAAGAAGATGCATTTGCTCAGCATGAAGAAGAACGGTTCAGGAGTGTCTCACTGATACGTACAATTAGTTAAAGGGTGTTTGAACAGAAGATGGAGCCAAAGCTGGAGGTGCACATTGACAGAGTAAGAGTCAGATTAATTTTTGCAGTAGACAGAAAGGGCATTTCCAGAACACTGAGGTTGTTCTAAACCACCTCATGCCATACATAGGGAGTGGGGGGCGATTGGGTTCCTTCCAGTGTGTTGGGTAGTGTGGGGTTCCCCATGGTGAGCAGTCGCATGTGAATCATTCACTTATCTTGTACACTCTGTTATTAATATTGTTGTTATTACTGTTCATTTCTTATCTCATTACTGTTTCTAGTAAATTGTTCTTTACCTTTTGTGCCTCCAATTCTCCTCTCCACTTAGCCACAGGGAAAGGGGGAGGGAGAGTGGGAAGCGAGCAAGCAGCTTGGAGTGTTTCAGTGGGAACACAAAATGGGGCAATACAATTCCAAACCCACGACAACCACTTTCAGAGCCTTCATAGCTGGGTGAGAGGATGTGATTGGCTGAGTTTGAGTTACCTATGGGGTCTGTAAGTACTTCTCTGTAAAGGCACACTGAAATGGTTAGAAGTTTGATCATGTTCTGTCTGAGTGAAAGGAGCAAAATGTGATTTTTTTTTTTCCTTAACAAGATTGGTGGAAGAGTGTGTTGTTTGCATAATACATATTGTCAAGTGATAGAAGATGGGACCCAGCTTGTGCATGCCTCACTTGAGCCTCAGTCTTTTCCAGGCAATTTGAGGAGAGGATGTATAGGGCCATGCCTGCTCCAGCTGTGAAAGCTTGGAAGCTCCATAGGAGTCTGCAGGGTGGGGAGGTAGGAACCCAGCCCCTTAACAATGCTACCACAAAGGGGTATAGCATGTCCATGCTCTGCTGAGCACTGCAGAAATTTAGTGAACTTCAGAAGACTCAACAGCTCAGATATCTCTTAAAAAGCATGAATGGTTGATTTACTTCTTCAAATGTGCTTCTATTAAATTTCAGTATTGAAATTTCTTACACAGAAACCTATGACATTTTAGACATACAGTTATACTTCTGTGGTGTATGAATGGAGACAGATATAGTTCAGGAATTTCCCAAGTAGAAGAGGAAAATTCATCTTTGAAGGAATTGCAGAAGGAATGCAAGCTGGAAGAACAAGGAGTTCAGTAATTGTCGCCTAGATCTAAGTATCAATAATTCAGGAAAATCTTTCCTAAAATATTAGTGTTTCTGAGATACTGGTGTTCTTTAGGAGCAATCAGTGAATACCACAGTGGAGCAATTTATAGGACTGCATCCATGAAACTGATTAATGTTTACAAGCATTATTAAGGCAAAACTTTTCAGAGTCTGCAATCCACATAGGTTTCCCGAGGCTGTGTCAGAGACCATGGGTCATGAAAACAAGGCCAATATCTGGTCAGTGCTCCATTCAGGTTTTCATGTCAGTATGAGGATGGGAAGCATATTGTCCCCTGCTGCAAGCCCGACACTCCCTATAGGGAGGAAATTGAGGCTTGTGCTCCAGATAAGAGTCACTGGCCAGACTCCAAATTCAGTTTGTGAGGGAGCAGAATGGTGGGGAGCTGTGGAGTAAACATTCCCATCAGCCCAGTTATATATATATTGTTTACCCAATTTTATCTGTAGTGCACATAGATATAAGTAGAGCTTGCTATCATCTTAATGTGGTCTTTCCAAGTCAGTGGAAAATAGGTTGAATCACTGAATGATTACTTCTCTGTGTTTAAAAAATATCTGTAGTGACAAATATTCTTAAAAGTAATCCTCTTGAATCAAAACATCTGTCTGATTGATGCTGGTTGAAACAATAACACAGGAGTCTGGGGGTCTACTTGAGCAGTGTATCAAGGATGTATCGTAACATGATTTGGGGACACCAGTCAGCTACTGAAAACCAAACACAAGAGATTCTCTCATCTGGTATTTGTTTGCGTGAATGAAGATGTATTGAAAGCTTTATACATTTATTCCACAGTTTGGCAGCAACAGGCACAAAAACTGGAATGAGCTGACCTTTACAACTTTTATCAGATAAAGAGAACCTCTGTGCCTATCCCGCTGTTTCATTGCCTCTGGCCCCCACTCTCTGGACAAACATTTTTCCTTCCATTTTTTTCCTCTTCCTTCAGTTTGTTTCCTTTACCACTCTGCACCTGCTTTTAAAATGCAAGTTACTAGTGAAGTTATTTCTTGCTCATGGGAGAGACAGATGGGCTCTGGGAACCAGAGCCATGGCACCTTTGTTGTGTAGGGTGACAGAAATAACTCCCATGAAATACATTGTGTAACTAAACACAGATGGTCTCTTCATGATGGAACATGATGACCTAAGAAAATGGGCAATGCCACACACCCATAAAGTGAGTAAACAGAGGAATAATAATTCTCCTGTTGGCTGTAATTACACATGGAAGACAGCCTCTCTGTGAAAGCAAGCTGTGCAGGCAGCAGTCTCAAGGATGCACTGNAAGGAGCAAAATGTGATTTTTTTTTTTCCTTAACAAGATTGGTGGAAGAGTGTGTTGTTTGCATAATACATATTGTCAAGTGATAGAAGATGGGACCCAGCTTGTGCATGCCTCACTTGAGCCTCAGTCTTTTCCAGGCAATTTGAGGAGAGGATGTATAGGGCCATGCCTGCTCCAGCTGTGGAAGCTTGGAAGCTCCATAGGAGTCTGCAGGGTGGGGAGGTAGGAACCCAGCCCCTTAACAATGCTACCACAAAGGGGTATAGCATGTCCATGCTCTGCTGAGCACTGCAGAAATTTAGTGAACTTCAGAAGACTCAACAGCTCAGATATCTCTTAAAAAGCATGAATGGTTGATTTACTTCTTCAAATGTGCTTCTATTAAATTTCAGTATTGAAATTTCTTACACAGAAACCTATGACATTTTAGACATACAGTTATACTTCTGTGGTGTATGAATGGAGACAGATATAGTTCAGGAATTTCCCAAGTAGAAGAGGAAAATTCATCTTTGAAGGAATTGCAGAAGGAATGCAAGCTGGAAGAACAAGGAGTTCAGTAATTGTCGCCTAGATCTAAGTAACAATAATTCAGGAAAATCTTTCCTAAAATATTAGTGTTTCTGAGATACTGGTGTTCTTTAGGAGCAATCAGTGAATACCACAGTGGAGCAATTTATAGGACTGCATCCATGAAACTGATTAATGTTTACAAGCATTATTAAGGCAAAACTTTTCAGAGTCTGCAATCCACATAGGTTTCCCGAGGCTGTGTCAGAGACCATGGGTCATGAAAACAAGGCCAATATCTGGTCAGTGCTCCATTCAGGTTTTCATGTCAGTATGAGGATGGGAAGCATATTGTCCCCTGCTGCAAGCCCGACACTCCCTATAGGGAGGAAATTGAGGCTTGTGCTCCAGATAAGAGTCACTGGCCAGACTCCAAATTCAGTTTGTGAGGGAGCAGAATGGTGGGGAGCTGTGGAGTAAACATTCCCATCAGCCCAGTTATATATATATTGTTTACCCAATTTTATCTGTAGTGCACATAGATATAAGTAGAGCTTGCTATCATCTTAATGTGGTCTTTCCAAGTCAGTGGAAAATAGGTTGAATCACTGAATGATTACTTCTCTGTGTTTAAAAAATATCTGTAGTGACAAATATTCTTAAAAGTAATCCTCTTGAATCAAAACATCTGTCTGATTGATGCTGGTTGAAACAATAACACAGGAGTCTGGGGGTCTACTTGAGCAGTGTATCAAGGATGTATCGTAACATGATTTGGGGACACCAGTCAGCTACTGAAAACCAAACACAAGAGATTCTCTCATCTGGTATTTGTTTGCGTGAATGAAGATGTATTGAAAGCTTTATACATTTATTCCACAGTTTGGCAGCAACAGGCACAAAAACTGGAATGAGCTGACCTTTACAACTTTTATCAGATAAAGAGAACCTCTGTGCCTATCCCGCTGTTTCATTGCCTCTGGCCCCCACTCTCTGGACAAACATTTTTCCTTCCATTTTTTTCCTCTTCCTTCAGTTTGTTTCCTTTACCACTCTGCACCTGCTTTTAAAATGCAAGTTACTAGTGAAGTTATTTCTTGCTCATGGGAGAGACAGATGGGCTCTGGGAACCAGAGCCATGGCACCTTTGTTGTGTAGGGTGACAGAAATAACTCCCATGAAATACATTGTGTAACTAAACACAGATGGTCTCTTCATGATGGAACATGATGACCTAAGAAAATGGGCAATGCCACACACCCATAAAGTGAGTAAACAGAGGAATAATAATTCTCCTGTTGGCTGTAATTACACATGGAAGACAGCCTCTCTGTGAAAGCAAGCTGTGCAGGCAGCAGTCTCAAGGATGCACTGTAACTGTGAATCATGCTTTTTTGCAAATTTCTGTTAAGTAAATTTGGGAAAAGCCACAGAACTTGGTCTGATGTTTTGACTTCCTACAGGTTCTTTCTAGAACTCTTTCTAGAACCTTCTATCTGTGAAACCAAAGTTGGAGTTTTACTATAGCATCGTAATTGTCAATAGTACCATCTGGGAATCTCAGGTATATCAGTGTGTTGTCTGTTAAATGAGAGTGTGGGGTGCTTCAGCAGGAGTGTACATAGTTCATCTTCTGTTAGACACAGTGTCATACTTCTGCAAATATGGATTACAAATTCAAATATACCCAGCAATGGAGAGACACTGTAAGCTCCCTGATTAAAGTGATGAGCAGTATACTTGGTAAACTTATTTCTGTCTAACTCCTTAGCTTGCAGTAGTCACTAGGACAATTGTAACTTCCTCAGCAGCCAGATTGAACTGCTTTTGTTATAAAAATATATGACTAGTTTTCATGCAATTTTTATCAAAGACGATGAGGTGTCCTTTTGCATTTGTATAAATTAAACATATAATGATGTTTGGAGTTTCTATCACTCACTGTCCGGTCAGCAAAAGTTTAAGTTGCTGGGAGAGCTTATCAGATGTTACCAAAAAGACAAATACTGCAGCATCAGTTCATGGTTTACTAACTGCTAGCCTTAAGAAGAATCTTGGGCAACAGGAAACACAGTAGGATGAAAAGACTTTTTAACTGGTTTGTTGTCTGTTATCTGCAAAAAACACATGAGGGGAAAGTAGCAACATCACTATACGTACAGAAGTAGTTTATAGGCAGCAACAGCTTGAAAGAATTTGAGCTCCCAGTCCCATTTTGTTACGCTGGTTCAAATGCTGCACTTTACAATAAGAATTTTTTTAACCAGCAGAAAATCTCTTTGTGCATGTAGATTTTGCTTCAGAGACTGGAGACCTATCATGAAGTTTTGGTTTAAAAATTGTTAACACAGAATGATGCTGCCACATGCTACAGAGTATTATTAGAAATTGAATTATCTGCAGAGTTTTAAAATATTGCAAGAATATATGATCATGGTGGTAAAATAAAGAACTTTTTTACCTCTTTTTGGGAATAATCTAAATTCAATCAGTCTGCTTTCCCATGTTGCTTGTGATCATTCAGTAAGGGAAATAATACCTAAATTATGTTTAAAGCAGGCAAGCAGTGATCACAATTTGGATTTTTCTCAGTCTGAATATACACCAGTTAACAGATTACAGAAGGTGTATGTCCCTAGCTAGGCTGGTTCATCTATCTATCTATCTATCTATCTATCTATCTATCTATCTATCTATCTATCTATCTATCTATCATCTATCTAATTTGTTTAGTCTTCAGATACCCACAAACATGCTATGAAAGGTAATGCAAGTCTATAAAGTGTGTTAGGATCCTCAGATGAAAGGCATTATAAAACCACAAAGTATTCTTTCATAGTACAATTTATTAATGTGGCTTCTTTTCTACCTGCCAGATTCAAATGCTGTGGTACACAATAATTCCAGTCTAAAAGACTAAAGTTACTTCTACTTTATTGTAGAATTTATCTTATTACATTAGGATGTATTGATTGTATTACTACAAGAATCTCAAAGATGATACAGCTCTCTCAAGTACACGCTAAGAGCACAGCTAACTGGGAAAGCTGTTGTTCTGGTCTCTCCAGAAAAGTTTCTTTTATCAAGTGGAGGCAAATCTGATGATATTTTAAGTACAAATTATATCTGTCACAGGGCACACACATCCTGAGGTAAAGGTCATTCTGTGGTGTAGTACATGAGTCTTTAATAAACACCTCTTGAACTCGAGGATAAATGTTTCTTTCACAATGAGATAATCCTATTAAGCCATCCTGAGCATGAAAAGAGAGTCTAAGTATCCTAATAAGATATCAACAAAATGATTGCACAGTGTTATATCCTTTCTGTTTATATAAATAGAATTTGGTTTCCAGTTCCAGAACCTCAGTGTTAATTCAGTCAGAGCATGGAATTGTGGCCTTTGGGTAGCAATTAGAATATTAACAAACTTAGCTGTGTTTATTACACAGGAAAAGCAGATGGAAAGGAAGGTGCCAAGACATTTGCTTGCACTCCTCTTACAGCTTTTCTGCAATACACTGTAATTTGTCAGTATTTGAATTTTAAACCTTCAGTCATCTTGAAAAGGTACCAATAGGCTTTGGAATAAACTGAAGCAAAGAGGCAGAAGGAGACAGGTATGGGGCATTCAAGCTGTGGGAACCTTGACTCAGCAAGTGATGAAGAAATGGCAGGAGCAGCAGTTTCTGCAAG
The DNA here is from genome assembly GCA_013400415.1 of Scytalopus superciliaris. Classification (NCBI taxonomy): domain Eukaryota; kingdom Metazoa; phylum Chordata; class Aves; order Passeriformes; family Rhinocryptidae; genus Scytalopus; species Scytalopus superciliaris. The sequence continues at coordinate 520,900 of VXBX01009114.1, forward strand.
CAAAATCGAATGTCTTCAAATTATTCTACAGAGGAACTCACCAGAATCATGAAACCTTATTTGAACAAAATCCTTAAGTAAAAGAAATGCATACTGAATACAATATCCCTATTGGATGGGCAGCTGTGGTATTTCCCAAAAGCCAGGTAAATGCATGATCTACAACATGACTAGTGAGGAAGAAGAGGGGAGGGTTCATAGCTGACCAGACACGTGGCCTTATTTCATTGTATGTAACATGGTCTGGACCAGCCTCTCCATCTGAGAGAGGAAAATCAGAAAGTGCCTCATGAGTATATTTTCAGTACTACTGTGATTAATTCTTCTTACAGCTAGATTGCAAAAACTCCCTTATAACATTGTGACTGTAAAGAAAAAGCAGTCTTGCTACTTGCACTTCAATTACAACTTCAATGCACTTTTCATTCTTGATATCTGGAAATCAGACAGGAACAATGAAACAAGTCTGCAAGGCTTTTCATAACATGGAAGATAAGTTACCAGAAGACAGGCCTTAATGTGTATCTGCAATATAATGTAAGGCATGGAATGGCATTTCCACTATTTTGGAGTGACATCCCTGAATTACCCAACTTACCTCTGCACTGCTGTAGTACTGCTAAACCTAACACATGCTTAACAAAGATGAAAATGTTTGAAGGTACTTAATTCCTGAATTCAACATACACTGTGGATCCCTCAGCCACCCTCACTTCAGACTAAATTACACAGACCAGTGTTTGTATTCTTTGTCAAAATTACTGAATGCATCATTCCAGCCCTTGACTGAACATAATGTATTGTTACTCACACATGTTATCTTCAGGAAACAGCTGACATCTTTAAATTTCATCTGCAAGGTGCCAAATGAGCTGGTCTGAGGACTTAAATCCACAACTCACCCACAGCAAATACACAGTCTTCATCTTGGCAGTCAATACTTCCCATATTGCCTTCAGATGTATGCTGTTCCTGGAAGGAGCAATTCCATAAATAACTCTAGCACATGTTTAAATCCCTAGCACATGTTTAAATGCATCTCTTTTGAGGAAAGCACATGCTTAAAATTAAGCATGTGGCCTAAGTACTTTGATGAATACCAGTGCTTTCCTAAACTGGGGACAGTAGGAAGGAGAGTCTGAGATATCCATGCTCAAATGCCAGCTGAGATGCTTTCAGTGATGTGGGTACCACTTGGCACTGTACCAATGCTAACAAACTGTCTCCTGTAAATCACTAAGCAGCTGTCAATTAGTGATGTGTGCTGGTTGTTTAAAATACATTTACTTTCCTAACTGGAATTTTAGTTTTGGACTAGGTTCTTTTTTCTTGTTTTTTTTCTTTATAGCACAGGGTTGGTCAAAAGCAAGTGGAATGAAAGTCCCAGCTTTTTGCAAGAGACTCAATAAGCTTATAGAAGTCACAGAGGAAGTTTTAGTTTGTTTTTTGTTTAATGTTGTTTTCCTAAATGTTTCTGAGACTCAGGAAAATGAACCTCAATCCTTTAATGAGTCTGGGCTTCCTGAGGTTTCCCCCTTCCTTGCATCTGAAATACCTTTGCCTACCTCTAGCCAAAAGGGGAACTGTTTTGCTTTTTGTGGTTTCACCATCATTTCAGGATTTTATTCATTGATGTTTATAGTGTCCCACCAAAGGCCAAAAGGAATCTTTTCTTTCAGTCTGTCTTTTCTATTTTTGCTTTTAGAAACACAAGATAGGAAACTATCTTAAGAGGAAAATGACTTCTTATATTAATCAAACTATTATGATTGACCCTGCTTGTTTGTTCATTAAAAAGTGAAACAGAGCAATCAACTTCTGCCAAATAAAACACTCTCAACTATTTCAATTACTGTTTTAATTGGCTGGGCCTGCCTGTCAGATTATCCTCTAATCTGTACAAGAATGTTGTTTGGAAGAGATGAGGGCATGCCGGACTTGGAGACCACATTCATCATTGCAGCACATTCTGGTCCAAATATTGTTCTGTTAGCACAATGGAGCTACATGACCAGTAGGTCCTGGATCTGCTTCCTTCTAGAGATCCCAAGTAAGACACATTGCCCACATAATTGGAAATGGCTGAAAGACACTAATGTGAGAGGAAAAAAGTGAAAGTGAAAGCTCTAAAGCTCTATAAATGGGCACACTTGGATGTGTTTACATACTATCAGAGCTGCGTTAGGCTGAATTTAATAACTGTTACCAGAAGAATTATGGAAAATCAGTCTTGGGACCTGTGAAGCCTCACAGAGAGGCCTCTCCATAATCTTGTTGCAGGATTTACCATTTCAGTGAATCTGTTGTCTGTGGACATCAATATTCTGCAAGAATCACCACATATTTGCTCTGCTTCTTGCATCCTTCCCCTAAGCTACTACCTTCTACTGGAGAGGATAAATCATCTTGGCAGGTCTTATATTCTGAGGCATCATGTGCATAAGAGTTCACAGAATATTCTGAGTTGGAAGGGACCCATAAGGATCATACAGTCCCACTCTTTGAGTGAATGGCCCATACAGGGATCATATCTGCTTTAGAGTTCAACTGAACCAGGACTATTTTAGAAGTGATATGACAGTCCTACTTGCTTTGTGTGCTTTGGTCTTTGGCTTGCATCATGAAACTAGTTTAGGATTCATGAACTTGCTTATTCCCATAACAGAACAACAGGACCTCATCTAGCACCCTCCAGCTCAAGGCAGACTTGATGCCAGGCAAGAGTTAGTCTGAAGTCTAAAAAACCCTGAAATGTCTGTGATTTTGGATGTCAGGTGCTCAGAATAAATTAGTTAGCACTAAAAATTGTACTCTCTTGAAATGCAATCTGTGTTAATTCAGATACATACAGGAATTGTAACCCCCACACAATCAAATCATCTGCACAGGATAAGAATCAGAGCAATGGCAAAATGCAGTTTATAGAGTTAACAAGTGGAATGAAATAAGGGTCTAGCATGCTTTTTTCTTAGTCTGCCTTTAGGGACAGTAGAATTCAAGAATCAGTGAGTAGCTCATAATGCACTAGCAACATGTATAGTAAATACAGTTACTATTTTTGCAATAAGCAATTAGTGCCAGCTCACAGATCAGAGAAAGGAGAGCTAGTAACAGGTCAATAAATCTAGTCATCAAAAGGCCAGAGCTTCATGTTTAACTTTGACCTGGATAACTTACATATTTAATTGCTAAAGTGCAACCTGACATATTTTTAGCCCAGTAAACTATGGAAAGGCAAGGTTGTTTGTTTTTTTTTTTTTTTTTTTTTTCTTTTTTTTCTATAGTTTATACAACCTGAAGAAACAAAATCTGAAATTTCTTTGAAGAGATCTGCTCTTAGAACAAGTTTTCACCTGACTGGTTAAACTTTTATGACAGGACCAATGTTTTAAGACTTTAATTTTTTCTTCAATATTTATATAATGCAGAAAAACAGGAGAGCCTTTCAGAGTCAAACAACCTTCATGCCCTACAGACTTGTTTTTCAAGAGTCTTATGGTTAAATTGCATAGCACTTTTTCATACCTGTACAACAATCACAAGTCTAAAGAAGATGAGCATGGAGGCAGAGCAACAGCTCAAAGAGAAATGCAGCTCATGACACTTAATGATTTTTCAGCGTTTAAGTATGGCTCAGAATTTACCCCAATTGAGCATTTTTAGGTAGTTAATTGATTCCCTTATCTGTTTCTTAAGATGCAAAGTAGAAGTTAGATAACAGCTAATGCTGCCTAAACAGTGATGATATTTATGCCACTCTCTTTATGTTGATCTATGTTGATATTTGACATCAAATGATGGAGCATATCTACATGAGACAATCATGATCTATAAATTTATTTGGTGATTGTCTTGAGTAATTGATTGAAGACTGTCTTTTATCTGCCTGGGGTTATTGTACACTGTGTACTGATAACCATCACAGCTGAATAGGAGGGAAATTAAATTCAAATCATGAGCAGTGTCAGAACCCGTATTAGGCATCCAGGATGTAGCAGAGCTCTCTTTTCAGAAGAAAAACGTCCTGCAGAAGACTGTTCAGTTTATGCCTCAATTTTGCGGGCAGGGTGGAGGTGGATATTTTATTTCATAACCTTTTAGTCTAGTTTCTTGCCTGAAACAGTAAGGATTTGGAGATTGTATTGTGTGTATCTCCATCTGTTAGATCTTTTGGTATAATTACATTTGAACCCATCAGCCAATTTCAGTAAAACCCAATAGACCTGAAAAGAGAGATGATATACAGGTAGAAGACAGATGAGCACTCACTGTGTGGAGGCTGTGCTGAGCTACTAATCATGAGGTGAACATCACAGAAGAGAGATCTGATGAAAGCTCTACTTCTGGCAGAAGCATCAGTAAGGTTTGTACCTAATTTTTTATCAGGAACCTCGCTTCTTAGTTAAGGTTTCTTTTATGTGTGGGACTAGGACTGCAGAAGAGTAAAGGCTAGAGTTTTGATAATGTGAATCACATACTCAGTCCAGAAAAACTTCCATTATGGGAGAAACAGCAATATCTCCTCTTCACTTTGTTTTGATATCCTTGGATAGAAAAGGTATACTTGAAAAGTAACATGAAACTTAGTTTGCATTTAATTTCAAGAAAGGTTAAGTCCAAATTGAGTTGTGGATTTTTCCTCTCAGGAAATGGGGTTTTAAGAAAAAAAAACAAAACAAACTAAATGAATTATTACAAATAAAACTGCAGTGAGCTACCATCCATCCCTTGACTTCCTTTGTTGTTACCCAAGCCACTGAGAGCAGGTTTGATCACAAAACACTTTCTCAGCTGAACAGCCCTTGGGAGTCATGCAGGCAAATATTCTACAGAAAAGTCTATCAATCAGAGCCTAACACAGTTGCAGTTTCACCTTTTGACCTGTTCAATCTGACAATAAAAAACCTGTATTTCTTTCCTGAATTTTAGACCTGAGGAGGGAAATCAAAAGATGAAACAAAGACTGTCTGAATTACAGGAAGAATGGTGTTCTTGGTAGCCATAGAAAACATGAGCAGAAAGGGGTTTGGGGGTAAGATAAAAAAGGTAGGTTTCAGTTAGACTACACCTAAACTACACCATTAGTGGTTGGACTACACCTAGACTACACCTTTTAGGATTTGGGGGGGGGGAAGAAAAAAAAAAGGAAATGCTAAGCAGAAAGAAGCTGGAAAAGTAAAAAGGAGACATTTTTCGACTTGTTGACTCATAGTTAATAAGTAAACCTGTACAAATGGTGACATACAGCTGGTGATTGGCTGGAAAGATGAGTAACAAAAGCATTGGATGATGAGCATTCACAGCTGACCATTGCATATGATGGGCAAGCATTCTATTGAGGTACAGAAATACCATATGATTGCAGTCAACCATTTAATTTAGGAAGTAGTTCAATTTAAGACCTAGACTATCAAGCAGTGTGATGAAGCAAGTTCATGCAGTTCAGAGCAACGGTAGAATACTTTCAAATAACTAATTTGAGAAAATGCAGATTCAATCACTAAAGTTCTTCAAAAAGAAGGGGAATTTAATGTACACTGTGTTAAGAATATTGACAATTCAGGGTAAGCAGCTGTTAGTTTCAGAGGAATATTTAATATCTTAATTCACACACCTTTAAAACATATTTGTAAACCATCAGTGGAAAGATACTAAAGTAATGAAAGACCCTGTTAGTTGTATGTGCAATTATTTTAATAAAACATTAGTTGTCTCTTAAGAAAGAAGAATAAGAACATTATTAGCTCTAACCTTAAAATTCCATTTGACTGAAGTACCTCTTAATGTTGATTATTCTGGGCTATACTCAAACAGCCTGACTTGAGGTCCCCATGTCTAAGACAACTAAACATGCTTGCAAGAATCATTCAGAACTTACATGTTAAGCAAAGTAGCAGTTAGAATTAGCTAATAGGAAAAAACAAGTACAGATACTTAGCTAAAATACAACATGTATTTATACGCTGTCTTGAAGAGAAACCTGTTAGTGTGTTCATTCAAGTGTTTTCCTGAATCTAGGCCTGTGCACATAGTTAGATTTGAAATCAGTGAGGAATAAGCATCACTGACACTCTCCCAAGTAATACTTTAATTAGCAAATGGTCCTGTTTGACCTAGTTGAGACCACTCTGATTGCATTTTTAAAGCAGTAGGTGAGAAAAGCATTTAGGGAATGGCCAGTTTATTAGCACATTATTTATTGTCCATACTACATCTGTTTTGGGTTAGAATGAATTAATGGTTTTTTTGGTTTCTTTTTAACTAGAGTTGAATATTTTAACACTATTTATAAGGCCACACATTTTAGCATGCAGAGCAGTCAGAAACATTCCATAGGCATCTGCTGGGACATGGGCTACTGCTCTGCCAACTTTCTGTGGGCAATGTTTTTTTTACTGCAATGAAGAGAATTCCTTTGAAAAGAACAGGCAAATATATGTGTGTAGTTTACATACTTTTGTAGTTCACATATTTTGTGGCTAAAAATATCCAAAGTCCATATCCCACCTTCAGGTTCAGACTTGGAAGCAGATCCAGCTGCAGAGTGCAGCTCTTGTGTGCGGCCGATTCACTTGTGTGTGAAAATAATTTATAAAAGTATCAAAACAAAAAAGCCCCACAGAAACCTTAAACCTTGGAATCTGACTTGGCATGACTATTTCTTTCATAATTTTATTTCAGGAGATGATTGGTCTACCTGTCTCTATATAAGGATAAACATGCAAAGCTTGGACAGCAGCTGAAAAACTAAAATATGAAGACTTCCTAAAATTTGATATTTGGATTGACCAAGCTGAGGAAAAATATATCACTTGGCTTTAAAGACTCCAACATTACAGCAACAGACTATCCCTAGATTTCTGGCAGGTTCACTCGCTTGTTTGTAGTCTCAAAATTATTTTCTCAACATAAAACAGAGAAAGCTACTTTTACTACTGAATTTAAGTAGGATATTGATTATGATCCTGCAGTACTTCTACAAATGCAGATGAGCTACATGAAAGGCAAGACCCCAGTTCCATATTTGCATCTAGACAAGTTGGGATGAATAGGAGCTGCTCTTACAAATTAAGAAGTCAAAGATAGTAATTTTCAGCTGACAATGATACATTATTCCTTGCTAATTTAAGGTCTATACGTACAAAGGCATGCTCACCATATAAGGTGAGAATGTTTATTCTGACCAGTTTTCTTTAAACACAGTTAATGGACAGCTGAAGTGATAATCCAAAGAAAACTTAAGAATCCATGATTTATCTGGTGTGGTGGGTTGACCTTGGCTGGATGCCAGGTGCCCACCGAGCTGCTGGACAAGGGAAAGAAAATAAGATGGAAAACAACTTGCACATTGTGATAAGGCAGCTTTTACTAAAGCAAAATTGAAGGGCTGTGCTTGCACAAGCAAAAGAAAAAAAAACCCAAATATTTTATTCTCTACTACCCATCAACAAGCAATATCCAGACACTTTCTGGGAAGCGGGGCTCCAGCACTAATAGCAGTTGCTCCAGAAGGCCAGTGTTGTATAAAAATATGACCCTCCTTCCTCCTTCTTTACACCTTTTTTCTTTTGCTGCTATGGGAAAAATGAAGTCCATCTCAGCTAGACCCATTACACCTGGACATTTGTGCAATGATGTGAACAGAGGGACTTTTCGTTTGCTTTTCCTTTGTCTAGAGCAACTAGCAATTCGGTTGGGAAATAGGAATGTGCTCCTTTGTCCAGAGGGTCTAGCGGGTGTCCTGCTGCCAGACCAGACAACAGCAGTAGCTATCAATGGGTTGCTGTGTGTCCAGATGTCTTGGACCAGTGCCCAGAGCACTGGTGCAAGCTGACTCCATGGACACCCTGGGCTCACTGCACACACTCACAGGCCCTAATCTTTGCATCTAATCTGATGCACCTGAAAACATTCCTGATCACATGTGTCAGCCATCTGTACAGTGCAGGATTTCCCACATGGAAACATGGGAGCACTTTCTCTACCCACACTGAAGTAGCCATTGTTAGGCATGACTCAAGTCCATGCTTGCCCTTCTCAGTACACAGACAGAGCACCAAATCATCTGACATTCACATGGATGCATGGGCTCAGAGCAAAACATTTAATTCTTTCAATACTGCAATAACTTCCTATCTTCTTCACAAAAACTTACTGTCAGGAACCAAATATGTTGGTTCTGAGAAAAGGACAAAAAGAAATCCCAACTTTATTATACCAGAAATGTCCTTTAAGTTGGTTTTAATTTAATTTTTGTACTGTTCATCCTCAAGAAGTACTTGTTTGGCCTGACATTCAGTTTCCAGGGTACAATTCACAACTGTTGATTTCATTATGGGAAATAACTTTCCTTTCCTTTGACAGATAAGTAACATCAGGAGACTGTGTTTAACTGACCACAGTTGCCACCAACAAATTCCAAGCAAACAGTAAAAAATGGAAATAATATATTTCTTGTTCTCTTTGAAATATCTTATACCTTGTTGTGGTATGCTTTGCTATCATTCATCTCTAGTTGGGAAAAAATATGTACATATGTCCCCTGAAAAATGATCTCTGATGAATTAGAAAAATGGATCAGGATTATGTTTTTCACATCCACAGGTTACAGGGAGGACCCAAAACCATTCCTGAAAAGAAAAAAATTATGTAACCTCCAAGATGCTGAAAGTACAGCAACAGAGTTCCTTTTTACCCAGGAGTTAAGATGGAAGAGTAGTTCTGGTGAGAACATTATTAGGGAAAGGCTCTGCTGTTTGAGGTACAGTCATGAGATACTCAAAGCCATATGCCTGTCATTAAACAATGCAGACCATATAAGCAGCCATTCAGTGATGAGGTTAAAAAAAATCCTGTTACACCACAAAAGTGCAGGAAGGGAACTCATTTGCTCCACTCCATGACTCAAGGGAGGATCTGGTATGCCTAGGTCCAACCTGGCAAGTGTTTAAGAATTTAAGACCTCTACTAATGGATATTCCTAATACTTCTCAGATAATCTGTCACAGTCCCTCCTTACTCTTTCTGTAAAAATGTTCAGTGTATCTTCAATTTACATTTTTTCACCTTTGACTTTTAAAAGACTCTGAATCACTCTCCCTATGGACTTTCCTCAGCTAGTCCACTTGTTAAAGTGTAAGTCAGACTACCGCAGGTTTATTATTTATTTGCCACCAGCTAAATGTCCTGCCTATAATCTTCCTTGCTTTCACTAATTCAGAAAGGTATTATGATACCTTCTTCTCCTCATCTGTCAGATTGGGTCAGATTTCTTCATGGGAATGAGGCATAGAGCCTCTGTCACATGTATTTACAAGGAGAATAGTCTTTCTTTGGGAGCATGTACATGCTTCAGCAGCACCCTTAGTGTGAGAAGGTCTCTTTTTGCTTCCCAGCTAGATTTTGCCACTTCTCTGCCCAAAGAAATAATTCAGTTTATCACGGAAACAGGCAATAAAGCAGAGAAAGTGCAAGGATATACTTGTGATCACAAGTTTGATTCTGGTCAGCATTTGCTAGCAGAAGGATTCCTTTCTCTGAAACTATGTGCAGTGGACCATGAAAAACTTGAAGGCGGCCACTGAGGTAGGTTTTGAGAACCCTTGACTGTGAACTTCAATGCTGACTTCATTCTGGGGATCAGATTCTTTATATGTATACCATCCATTGTCTTTCCTAAGATCTGTTTTATCCTAAAGATATTATGTTTTTTGGAAAAGGAAATCAGTTATTTCGACAGGAATGCCTTTGGGAAGAAATAGACTCAGAGGTACAAGGGCAGTCAGCCATTGGCCAAATCTGCCTATGGTATCAATTCTTGCCTTTCAAAAAATATAAAGGAGTCTAATGTCTCTCTGAAACAGAACTAAGATTAATATTGGCACCAAGCTAGCAAGGGGTGGAAAGGGACTTCCAGAGACAGTGATAAGCAGACTTTTGAAAGAATATTTGTACCCTACACACACTGGAAGTGTAGGTAGTTGAAATACAGTCACTATAGTTTCAGAGCTCAGCTTGGCAACTATAGCTCAGCACCAGCCCAATCTTGTAGTGCTGAAACTAGGTTCCTTTAAGCTGAGGCTGATGCATATCTGTCCATAACAAACCCACAGCAACGTGTGCAAAACCAGCTTAGACATACCCACCACACCAAATGCAGTGAATTGTTTCAGTGCTGGTTCACTTTGTCCCTTCTGTTTCAGTTTCAGCTCTCCTTCTCCAGCACACGTATCTCTCACTTATACTGAAGCCATTTATTTTATTGATTCTAACAGCTATTGCCAACAGCAATGTTGTAACCTAAAGAAGCCTTCAAGCAGCTTCTAAGGGTTGATTACTACAATCTTCAGTAAATGTTTGCATGTGTGTGTTTGGCTTGCTGAGGCCTGAGCACACGGCTCCTCCAAACACCTCAATGTGTACCTAAACCAGGAAAACAGCATCTGCACTTATATAGTGACTGAAGAATTGCAAATTCCAAGCAGTGCCATTTGTGCATACCTATAAATTTTGCTGCCAGAGAAGGCCATCAATTCAGTAATATCATGGCAGCATTTATACCACGAAAGGGTATTTACCACAAAAGTCAGGAGATCCCTAATTCAAGTTTGAGATTTCAATTTTATCCACAGAATTTCCAATTCCAGAACAGGAAAGGTGTTCCAAAACATTGGTAAACCCTTCAAAACTTTGCCTCTGTTCTTCATTGCTTGGAATAATCAGAATCAGTGCGGCTAATATATAAACCTAATGAGCTCTGTATGTAAATTCGTTCAGTCACACAAAGGACACTAAATAAGAAATATCTAACAAAAGATCTTCACCATTTATAGCTTGCCAAGCTCAAAGTTATGACAGAAATGTTTCTTGTTTTCTCTAGAATGGGACTGTAGAGTATTACCCAATGAGTACTGCACCCCATTGAGGAATGCTTGCCTGGAAATCTCAGACAATAAAATGTCATATTTCTTGCCTGATCTATAACAGAAATGAACACTTTAGCAGAGGGTCAAGGGAATGACATGCCATTACTGCAAAAATTTTCTCCTATGGCTACTCTTTATTGTCCCAGTGGGATTCTTCCCAGGATAATGATGGAAAGCTGTTTGCACATGAACTGCTTCCCTTTTAGATCTAGCAGGCTGACAGAAATCATTCCTGCTCTAAAGACCCCGAAGTCAAGTGAGTTGAACTCTTTTGGAGTGGGGCTCCAGTGCTCACAGCTTTTCTATTGAAAAATGGCTCTCTATAGGGTGAAAGAATGGAATTTTCATAAGATCTGTTCATCTTAGATAAAGCAAAACTGAACTAGAAAGCAATTCACAAACATGGGAAAGAGAAAGAAAATGCAGGCATGAGGTTCTCTGTTTTTAAAGACTGAATAAGAAGCTTAATGATATTGGTATAAAAGCGGACAGAAAATGGATGCATACACTCTGCAGTTTAGAAATGGATGTACCACTTCCAAAAAGCAGCATGTGGGCAACCTAGCAACAGTCATCACATACATTACCTGTAGCAGCTGTAATGCAAGTTTGGCCCATATAAATTTGAAATGCAGGCTTGGAAAAACAATAATTTGTTGTAATGAATTTATTGACAAATAAAATCAGGGAGCTCCTGTTGTGTCACACTGGTATGCTGAAGAGAGGAGTGGTTCAGTGATTCCTCAGTGGCTTCCCCCATCCAGAGACATGCAAGAGGCATGACTGAAAATTGCAGAGCAAGACATTACATAGCTAAGTTTTTCTTGTACAAACTTTTTGCTACTGGGCTCTGGAGGAGGAGGAAGGAAGGAAGGCTTCCTAAATCTCTTGCTGTGCACCAAACCCTTGTCAGAGGGATCTGTGCGAAGGACAGAAAATGCCACCCTGTCAGTAAGATGTGGGGCACTCCCCTCTACTTCAGATGCTTTGTACTCCACCACCAGCACCTGCAGGATCAAACATCTATTAGACATACCAGCTGCAAGAGGGACTGCTGCCATGCCAGCTCCTATTTATCCTGCTCTGTCCTATACAAACACCTTTCAAAGGCGTCAGAACCATCTGTCTCACTTCTCCACCCTACAGTCACAGCAGTTTGTCCTTTGTCCACCCTGTCTGCATCACTTCACCTAGCAAACACACTGCACCCACCTTACAGGAGGCTGTTAACAGCCAGGATCCCTGTGCTGATATGTCCCTGATCTCACGGCCTGAACGAGAAGTGTCAGAACTGAGACATCCATGCTGCAGGCTCCCGTGCTGGACAGCCATAGAGCTGGCTGCCTACAGGTGATCAGCAATGGATTTCAAAGTTGAAAAACAGAGAAAGAAGTTCAAAGATCTCGAATACAGCATCAGTGTCAAAATCTGAATGCCCACACAGAGAATTGCATATCTCATTTCTATTCCTTTATATCTCATTGTATCACTATTATCTAATGAATCTCTGGTTATTATAAATGTGAAGAAGAATGCATCAGCCCTCTTCTTTAAAATACATCTCCCATTACAGAGAAAAACACAGAAATTACCAATGTACTATATTACCTACGGACACCCTGAGCTCTGCTCCCCACTAAACCCAACTCTGAGAACAGCTGCATGGTGACTTTGGCCCTGAGTGAAGAGGAGTGCTCTGGGAGGGGAGTGCAGTGGGGTGGGGGGCTGTGCTGCACCCAATGCACAGTGTTTGGCACAATGGACAATTGTCTTCCAGGTGTATTCATTTGTCTCCACCAAACAACATTCCCCAAAGCACAAAAGCCTTCAGTGTGGGGACAGCTAAGCATAACAAATGACATACCAGACTTTTCTGAGGTCTTTGATGATTATAAGAGGTTTCAGTTCCACCGTTATTGACTTTGCTGTCTTTGTGTTATTCCTTTAAAATGGACTTAGTGTGTTGCATCATTTCAGGTTCTGGTGCAGGGTTTGTGCTGAGAGGTAGGGAAATGGGAAAAGGAAGAGGGAAATAATTCTTAGACTGCCACTTTCTAAAATAGTCTGTTAGTTTGTTGTCTTGATGGCTGCTGGTTTTGTTGTCTTCACTTTTTTTTACAAGGCACACATTTTTACAGAGTAAATGATCTTCATGCAGCTCCAAATAACCACTTATTTTGGTAAAATTTATAACACCAGATTCTACTTTTAGCCAGGAAATGCAAACAAAGCTTGGAGACAGCTTGTTCCCTGACCCCAAATTCATTCCATGTTGCTATAGCATCACCCCCTGAGAAAATGGGACCAGCTCTTTTCCTCTCCTTAGACCTGCTCAATGGGCTTTTGTCAGCTGTTGAATTATAGCATTAAAATTCAAATACTAGGGATTTAATGGAGGATTATTATGACACCCTGGTGCATTCTTTGTGTTGCTCTTGGCAACAAACCCAAGGAATGAGTGAAAGAAATAAAAACGAAGAGCTGTCTTGTTAAAATCATGCTGGTGCTACGACATATTTAGGAGGGAGAAAAATGGTTCTCTAACCTTGACTATTATTGTTGTACCAAATGGACTGAAAACTCTTTTCAGCTAGTAAGCACAACGTGCAGCTGAACTGTATTTCAAAGCTGTTATCATTTTCTGAAAATAGGTTTCCTTCTACCTTGTGCACAAAATAAATGGGATCAACAGTGAGGAGAAGGGTATTGCATCCATTTTTTACTCTGCCTTGCTCACGAGAAAATAGCAACACTTTGTAACGTTCCAGCATCTCAAAAGTGCCAGAGGGGTTATTTTAAAGCAGAAAGTGTAATCTGTCTCCCTCAGAATATAGGCACAGTATTTTGTGTATACATACTGCATATGCATGACTACCACATAAATGCTTAAGTTGCTTATGTTTTCTATTAATGTCTTTAGATCTGAGGAATGTTTGTTTTTTTGATTTTGTGTTTTGGGGTTTTTTTTGTTTGTTTGTTTGGTTTTTTTTGTTTTGTGTTGTTTTGTTTTTTTTTCAAAAAAGAATCACCTGTTTCATAGAAGAGAAGAGGATTTGGTTTTAGGCTTTAAATAGGAATTGCATCCTGTACCATATAGCCAGACTGTGCAGTGAAACATCAAAGAATTCAGGGAGCACACTCTTCACTGATCAACAGTTTTCTCTGGAGAAATGTGGCTCAAATTTATCACTGGTATAATGGTTCTGAACTCTACATTGGCGCATTTTCACTCTTTTTGTTTCTCCTGTTTGTATTAAATATGTATGAAAACCAAAAAGGTCTGGAAATAGCAACATTATCTAGTTTTGAACAGTCTTGAAACAAACAGTATCTTGAAACTTTGGAGAGCAACTTAACATCTCCTCAGCAAAGAATATGAGAACAATATACTTAACATGGTAAAATCAAGATCATGAGCTGAAGCAGAAATACACAGCTAGTTCCTGTTGGGTTGACTGAGTGGGTCAGTTATCCTGAACTCCTTTTTTTGAGCAATGAGAACAGACCAGGACAAGCATATTAAACATGACCCTGCACACCTCTGTGTTTGGCTGAGAAGACTCCACTGACAGTGAGTATCTGACTAGTGAGCACAGTTGAGACAGAAGCAAATTGGACAGGGGTTATAGATAAAATGAAGTAACAGCCAACTAATGACAACAGCAACAACAACAAGAAAATAACCTCATCCCAGACATATTCACCTTGGCATTTAAATATTAAAAAGCCCTTTCAGTGAGGAAGAATGGGGGAAGGGCTGTTCCAGTATTTCATTTTCATTAATAAAAACCTAAAAGCATTCTATTAAATCCTCTCTGCATACTACAGTGTACTACAAATAAAATAATACTGATACTACTACTACTACTACTAATAAAAAACAACAGAAGGAAAAAATCTGGATTTTTAGAATTGTACAGAAAGAGGAGAAAAGTGTTTCTTATAATCCAAAGAAGTTGATGGCTGCAGTGATAAGTTTCTAGGGGTCTGTGTGAGCTTGCCTTGCACATAAAACTGTCTTTCTGTTTCAGGAGAGCAGGGTTTGTCTAGTCCTAGGCTGAGGATCAGAGCAATGGACATTAATTAATGTGCTCTGTCCTCTTGAGGGCTTCAAATAGAGAACAGATTAAGCCCCAGGTGTTTCAGGAACCATTACAAGTTTAAATTCACTTGAGGCATGCCCATTATGTCTGCGCAGCTGTCGAGTGAAATCAGTGGCAGGAATTGTGCCAAAAAATAAGTCAGCTGCTGGGAACTTCAGGGGCAAAGCTACCTTGCTTACCGGAAGGACAAAGAGAGAAGAGAGGCCTCCAAAGAGGCTCAAGGAGGGGGAAAAACATCTGAGAGGAGACTGCAAGGAAGTGTAGAAAGTGCAAGGCAAAGTTTTGAACATACTGTTCCCATGCACGGGGTATCTTTTCACAGTAAAAACACACCTTCCAAAATTCTGATTTTTACTGATGTCTTCCAGAGACTAATAAAAATATGTCAAACATGTATTATTCTAAAATGTATGATAATATGTCCCAGATAACACCTGGCCTAGCCACCCTGGAAAAAGGTTACAGTGTGTAGTGAAAATTATGACTGTGTAGAATGAAAGTAATGACCAGCATCATACGTGGAAGAAAACATCTGACCACCATGTGCAGCAGCCTGAAGAGCGGCCTTGTTTTTACAACTGATCTGTTTGCCGTGGGGGAGATGCCACCTCTGCTAGAGAAGGTACCCCATCTAGGAATATGAATGTTTCTGGTTTCCATTATGCCCATTTGAACACCTGGGATCTTTCCTTTGTGTTTCTGTGGAGTACAGTAGCTCCTCTATCGTCTACTGCTGACTTTGCACTCTGCAAAATGGGCACGTGTAGTAAAGAGGATTGAAAAAAAATCCAAACCACAAAACGCAGTACCTATTTCATTATCTCACAAATACCTTCCTGTTTGTGTTTCCAGACTGTCAGGAAAGATCTTTTCAGAGCATTGTACAGCTGGAACACTTGAGAAATTTTCTTTACACGTTCCCACTAAAAGGCTTAGAGATTAGACTGTAGCTTTTCTAATAAATGTTACAAATACCAAGAACACACAGTAAGTACCTGGCTGGCTCTGGGGAACCATTGTCTTTCTATGCTACACATTATTAAGGCATGATAAATCCATTGCTAGGATTTTTTTCCTTTTATTTGAATGTGATTACTTACTGATTTTTGTAGTACCTGTATTTCAAATATGCATTTAGTTTGTGGAGGTGGTGAGCATTTTAGAGCCTCTCTACTATCAAGATTGCTAAACTAAAAGTACCATTTGCTCTTGAAAAAGTGCTGTTGGCTCCTGACATATCTCAGATTACTGCACATGGCATAACTACAGCACATAATTAATAAACGATGAGGTGAGAATTTAAAATTGTAGCAAATATTTTTTTTCTCTGCAATTTTTCCCCCCAGCCTTTTGTTTCTGGGACTATTTCATATTTTCACTAATTCAAATAAAATCTGATTCAGGGTACTAGTTATGTTACAATTTCCAAAGCAAGCAGTATTCCTACCACAAAAGTTAACACTTCCTATCAACAGGAAACAAATCGCAATACTGTGGGAAAAAGAAAAAGTCCCAAATACCTGGCTGACCTCAGAGAAAATCACCTACTGAGAGGTGAAAAATATTATTTTCTTTCAGTAGGAGTCCTTTTTTGCTTTCTCTTTTTTTTTTTTNCCACAGTGAGTAGCACCTGTGGAACAAATAAACAAGTCTATAAATAAAAAGGCAGTTATTGATGACAGAACTTTGCTCTTTTTTGACCTTTCATCTTCTAGAAATACAGATATAAGTACTAGATGTGAACTTCTCTGTCTTTTCTGGACTGGTTTCAGGAAAACTTGGCAGAGAAGCCAAAATGACAAAGCAAAGGGAATTATCCTTCAGAAAAATATTAAACTACAAAAAACTCTCAAAGTTTCCTGTGTATTAACGTAAGTATTTTCAATAGCTTTTGGCTATTTTCTGTTCTGTCACTGTCAATGGAGAGAGGAGTAGCCAGCTTCTTGCTTCTTGCTATCTGGAAGCTCGTTCTACTCTAAAAGGTAACTTTTCCCAGCTCCCTTGATAAATTCTGAAGAACTTCCTCTTCATGGTTAGGTGTCTGTGTTATTCTTCTGCAATGCCAGTTGTGAGAAACACATCTGCTTTTCACAAATGGAAGTGTTTACACTGAGTTCTTTACTGGCTGTTTTCTACTTATTCCACAAGGTTTTTAGAAATTTGTTATGAAGACAACTGCAGTACAATGCTAGCCAATGGAAATATATTATTTCAATGTTAGTCATTAAACATATGACATTTAGCATACCCAAATTACATTAAACACATTAAAAAGTGGGTTTATCCCTCTTCATTGATCTAGTGTTTTTAGATTGCCCTTAATTTTGGAAATTTTCTGTGACATGTCATATAAAGGCAGGCAAGAGGTGGCAGAAGAAGTAATTACAGAGTGGTGGTTTGACTTATTAAACTTTGGGAACAGATCAGTATTTTGGGAACAGAATGCACCTCTTGCTTGTCTGCTTAGCAGTTTTAAAATTGTCTCCAACTTCCTTCTGCTTAAATGACCCATTTTATTTCCCTGTAACATTATAGGAAAGATTTGTCTACAGAGCTCCTGAAATTAGCTCCAAAATTATTTTGCAATTTTTCCAAGCAAAAATAGTGTTTCCAAAATGAAAACTACCCTTTCAATAAATAAATGTTCTAAAAATTATTTAAAATATTAAAGAACAATGTAAATAATGTTTAAAATGCTATGCATTTTATGAGACAAAGAAATAGAAAATGGATGTGAAAACCAGTTTCTTTAAAAATGCCCCATTGTTGATCTGTTTTCATTCAAAATTGTGTAACCTATAGCCCATAATGTTCATCAGTATAGCTCAGAAACTTGTCAATTCCTTTGATCTTTGCCATCTTTCTCAAAGGCAGTAAGACAATTTCTGTAGATCTTCATTTTAAAGAAGCTGAGAGTTTTATTTTTCTGTGAAAAATATCACAAAAATAAAGATAAAAAAAAGTCTATTGTATTCAAATATAGCATTGTTTGATTTTTGTTTCATCACTGCTTCTTTCTTTAAAACAGCTTCTCTTTCTCTAAAATTTTGAAATATATTTGTCAAAAGCAACTTTCTCATTCTCATGCTTTGTGACCATTTTGTGATGCTCTTGAGTTTTTCAATGGCTCTAATAAGTTGCATATTTTCATTTATTTTGCCTTTTAATAATGATGTTTCCTTTGTATTTATTTGTTTTCAATTTTCCAGCTCTTGTTCCAAGATCATCTCCAAATTTGGTAGCAAAGTCAATGGGATGCTTCCTGGAAAATGTATTGCTTGCATTTTTGTTCTGTGATTGCATTCACTAAGCCCCTGATAATATCCCGAGACCTTGGGGGGGCAATAAAAGCCTGTCTTCTGTTGCAATAATGTTTTTGTACAATCCATTTCCTTCTGCTGAATTAAGAATGACTTTATCTGCAAAAGATTCTCTACTATTTTTATAATTCAGGGCTGATGTAATGGTAGCAATTTAAGTAGTTCTGGGCAATGTTTTTCCTGCGTGTGAGCATATGGTCTAATCTACAAACAACATGCACTGGTGATCTATCAAAAAGGCTTTTTTTCCACAGTCTTTTATGTTGTGCTAGGCATTCATTTATCTTGGAATGAAATTAATTCTTTAGCTCATATCTGAAAGTTCTTTCAAGAAGACAACTAGCACTGTTGTACTGGCTATGCAACTACTCCATATCACCAATCTTTGATGTGGTGACAGTCACAATATTTCCATATTTCAAAGCCATTTGCTGTATAGGGTTTCTTTGCCTCCCAGTGTGTCTAATTTATTCCACCCCTTATTTGTTCTTGCTTTACAAACTGTAACAACATCCTTCTATTGTCAAAGGCCAGGCATTTCTTTTCTTCTGCTCTTTGTTGGCTTTGTCATTTGACCTACAATATGTCATATGATTTTTCACAAACATTTTTTTTCACTCTTATTACTGAAAGTTTTATTACACTGCTCCTTTGGATATGAGATCATACCATTAAAAAGAAGATTTTTTTCCCTTCATATTTTCTTGTTTTTCTGTTTCATGCACTTTTATGTCTGCTAACATTTTCACAATTTATTGGAACTTTTCATATCATCCTATCACTTCTACTGAACAATATAATGATTTGCAGTTATTAGGGGGTATTTCATTGCAGTTTTGTGTACTGTGGACATCAAAAAATGAGTTCTTTATCATATTAATGGAATATTTCTGAGTCCAGCCTGATCCTCAGTCTTAGCTAAGGGATTTACTTGACAGAAGTATTTGTTACATCAACTTGCTTTACAAAGAACTTCCTCTTCTGCTTAGGTAAACCTGAGTGTGCTTTTAAATGCCTCAGATGTATCCATATGTTTTCAGTACATTGTGGATTTGACATTCAGCTTTGTCCTAGTCAAGTTATTCTGGTACATAAATCCAGACATACTGCACAGAACTCACCTGTTTGGTCATATATGTCTTTCAGACCAATGCCAATTACTTCAGGTAAGTCATCACCCTTGCTCCTTCTGCATATGTTCAGTGTTACCTGCTTTGGGCAGATCTCTGCTATCCTTGTGCAACACCCCAGTAAAGGTCCTTATAGGGAGCAAGAGGCTCCAATGAGAAGCTTCAGCTGCAAACAGCATTGCAAAGAAACATGTGCCTAATCTTAGGGTAGTGCCTATCTATTATAAACTGGAGGCCCAGGTTTGATTAAACACACCTCCTGCTGTTCCGTTTTGCAGCGGAGTGTTACTTAGCTTAGTTTTTAGACACCAGTACTGGTTTTCATTTACACTGATAGGAGGTTTTAGATTAAAAAAATACTGTTTTAGGGTGGATTTACTGTTTCTTGTATTCATAAAGCCTGTGCCTATTATCAGAACATTCAAAAGGAAAAATACTGGTCAAAATCTTATCCTTATTTATATCTACTTCAAACCATTTTCTGAAAGGGATGGCATGGGTACAACTGCTTTTAAAAAGTAGTTCCCAGAGAAAACAACAGCAGGGAAATTGGATTTTTCCTGGAATCATACTAAAGCTTTTCTGGAATCAGTCTCAGTACTAAGAGTAACTCCAGATTTTAAATTCTGTTCTTGCCCAGATGGTTTTCAGCCAGACTTCATTATTTTTGGTGAGCTCATTTGAATTTTTACTTTTTTCTTCAATTTGCAGACAGCTGGAACATTAAACATAGATTTCAGCTCTTGTTTTTCTTAAAATTTTAGCAAATGTCTGTGCAGTTAGCGAGCTTGTTAATCTAGACTCACGTAAGGGGCAACAGATGCATTCCTCCTCTACCTGAAATCCACAGCAGGAACATAAGGGCTGCCCTAGGAAATCAGAATAAAATTTACAACAGCAATTTTCAAGGAATGTTCTATAACAAAGTTCTGAAAACAGTTGTTACAGATAGTTTTGCCGTTTTTATAACAATTTTTTAAGTGAGTTTTTAATCCTGGTTTAAAGTCCCATTCTGCAAGCATGACCTTGCTTTACTTATATTAAACTTCTTAACCAATTTGCTGTCAAATACCATGCAAAACAGATGCACTCTACAGAACGGGGAAACCCTGGAGCTAGACATGAGAATAGCTACCAGGGATTTCACTTCTTTTTCTAATTTGCCTGGATTTAAGCTGTTAACCTCAGTGATGTCTAGTGTCATTGAGTTCCTCAAGTTAATGAGGATCTCTGAGAACATTTCCTTTTGTTTGATGTCTGCTGCTCTTCAATTTAATCAGCACACCATTTTTTTTGTATTATGACAAAGACCAAATAAAAGAGCCCACATGCTTTCTCTATAACTTCAGATGTTTTGGAAACAGCCATCACATCTGCTCAGCATTCTTGTTCTCTTCACTGTTTCTTATGGAAGATGCTGGCTCTAACAACTTCTGTCATCAGTTGTGGACTGTTTTTGTCTTCCCCAGAACCGATGAGGAACTTTGTGTGAGAAGGTATTGACAGGTCTCAGAAAAAACCATTTGCAATTTACAGGTCCTTTCCCTGTGCTCTTGGCTCTGTCTAGAGCTGTTGATAGAGATGGAGGTTTCTGTGGCTGACCTCAGAGGAATTCTTCTGATCCACAGGAAGGCTGAAATGTTTGCCTGATGACTCATCCTTATACCCTCTTTTCCTGCCCTTGTCTCTTATATTTGAGTGATATCAGATACCATCTATTAAAAACAAAGCAAAAAAAAAAAAGAGGGTTCTCAAAACTTACCTCCCTTTATAACACTGGCTTTCTCTCTTTGAGTAACTCCTCACTAAGGGGTGGATCAGGACTGTTTCATACTGGCTTTACTTCTCCTGCTTCTGCGCTGTGTCCATCTCCTAAAAGTCCTTGCTGTTCTCCTATTGCAAAATCAAACATAGTTCTGATATACAGTGTCCGAACACAAAATGTTTTAAGTCTAAACATTGTAAAATCAATTATGGAAAAAAAATCCATGACTGTTTCACCAGGAGAAAAAAACCCCAGTTATTCATATTTAGATCTTGATGTTGGCTTCTGAGAATTCCAAATGTCAAAACACTAATGCCAAGGAAAATGGAAACAGCCTTATTGACATTTCCACCAAGTGACAATATAAGGTTACAAGTAGTACTTGTGAGTTAATGAGTGATTAACAAGTCATTCTTTTTAATTACTGTTCCAGAAGGACTTCAAAGACTTCAAATGGAATTTCAGCTTGGTTTGGCTAAGTGTTGGCAAGAGCTAGTCTGCAAAATTGGTTGGGCATTTTGGTGAGATTTCAAGTTCTTCCATCTGGTCACTTGGAAATCTCAGAAGGAGGTTCTACCTTGGCCTTTTTTGGGTATTTTAAATGCAGATTAAATCCAAGGAATTGAACAGGTAATGAAAACCAAAAGGAAGGCAATTCCAAATGCTGCTGAATTTAGATTCTTAATCTTTCAAAAAAATATTTTTACTACCCCTAAATAAATAGATAGTTTCATAATTATCCTAGATACTAAAGAAAATACTGTTGCTATTTTTGTGGCTAAGCAAAGAAATAGCATGCATCTGAAAGCCATGAAACAGATGGAATAGCCTTAGAAAATTTTGGTCAATAATGTAGATTTAAAAACACAGGAAAATTTCATTTCCAAGACTGAAAGTCGAAAAGTAGCACCAAAACCACTACTAAAGTTGAATTTTGTCATGGGTAGTTCAATAACTGTAAACTAACAACATTTATAGCTTTGACTTACTTTTGGCAGTCAACAGTTTGAATCCATGCACACTGCTACCGATAAAGGTAGACTGAGCCGACCACTGACTGTCTTCTCAGTCTTGGAGTGTGGATTAGGCTATGTAGAAAACAAAAATACTAAATGTAGTGTGCCTGATAAACATTGACTCTCTGGCAAGTTCTAAACTTACAGTGCTAAATAAAATATGCAATTTCTTAGTGACATTTGACTTTCTTAGTGAACTTGATCTGTGAAGTCAACTCCAATAGTGTTATAATACATTGAAACAAGAACAACAAAACAAATTAAATGTTCGCTGGTGCCAAATGATTACAACAGGTTTTGACTAATTTTCTTCAGTTTACCTCCCTTTGCTATTTGCAACCTAGCACTCAAAGTCTGTTTCATATGTTATGAATGCCTGTTTTGGTTATTTTCCTGTAGATTCAGAAAATACTCAGCAGTTAAATAATTACAGCAAGAAAGATCCGATTAGTGAAACATTTTCCCAAGGCATGGAAGGATATAATAAAACACTGTTACAGAAGTACATTTACGTAATGTAATCCTTTACATGTTTTTTGGTTAAGATAATGGTTATAAATTTATTCAACTCATATAAACATGAATCATCCATAATCTGGTTTTGTATAACCCTCCAGCATCACATAATCTCCCCCTGCATATTGCAATCAATGTTCAGTAGTCACGTTTACAAAGCTCATTTGTTTTTAATAATCCTCAACGACAAGAGCTAAAACTGAACAGAAAATTAGCCATCCCAGCTCAGCTGGAACATCATCCATACAATTCTAAACTCTATTTTTCATACTCCATCTTGGGAAAAGTACTGCTGAACCTAACGAGGCTGTATGAGAAATGGGAGAAAAGTCTAATCTCCTTGTGGTAGACTGATGAAGTTTTGCATTTCCATGTTTTACAAGTGTCTTCCTTGCAGTTGTACAGATTAGCAAAAAAAATGGGATTAATTAACTATGTCCTTGGTCTTGATTTTCTATGTCCATGTTCATGGCTATTTTGAGAAGAGTAGCCCAAAGCATCCCTGAGCCTATACCTTGACTACACCTGATCTTCTGAAAAGGTGCAATAGGGGTAGAGATACGTTGAAAATTTGGCTTCCAGATTCCGCTGTGTTGCACTGTGATTAATCTGTTATCATGAGGTATGTGTTGTGTGCCCACAAAGTATTGCAGCCTTGCCTTGGGGATGAGCTGTGGAGCACACCACCCCACTGATTTCCCACGTGACCATGCAGCTTTGCTCAGGACCACAGGCCAGGTGTAATAATCTGTTGAATTAAGTAATTATCTAATATATCCAGTTATGGTTTTTTTTAATCAAACAAATCTTCTGTTATGTGTTGCCTTACTCAGGATTGCCAAGTTCTGGGAAGTTCATGTTTTTACTGTTG
This sequence comes from Scytalopus superciliaris, assembly GCA_013400415.1. Lineage (NCBI taxonomy): Eukaryota > Metazoa > Chordata > Aves > Passeriformes > Rhinocryptidae > Scytalopus > Scytalopus superciliaris. The sequence continues at coordinate 544,546 of VXBX01009114.1, forward strand.
ACTAGATGTCAAAATGGAAACGATGAAGTAAAAAGTAATTTATAAAAAGAGTGAATTATAAACAGAAATTCAGTTGGCGCTCTGATTAAGTCTTTCCATGTACTTTAGAATTTTTATAATTGAGTGGCACTATAGTATCTCGAGGGAGATGGCAATTAAAAGTGAAAAATCTTGCTGCAAAGTAATGGTTAACACTGCTGACAAAATAACCTGAATGGAAAATACTCTGTAGAACAACAAAGAAAGAAATTGGTCATATGAAGCAAAATAATTTAGTCCTTATTTCAACAGCTCCGTTATAAGGTATTGAGAACCAGAACTAAAGTTTCAGATTAAATATAAATTAATGGGATGTAAATTAAAAGTATAATAAGCAGAGTGGTAGATGGACTGCAAAGGAAAAGGCTTTCAGTACAGTGACTGACTTAATGATATATGAAATATAAGTTGGACCTGTGTTAAGACAAGAAAATACAAGTCTAAAACCATCAAGCTCAGTTTACTTTTTTGAATTGTCTGGGTCTAAATTAATGATAACAATAGTTAGAATTATATCATATTTTTATTGCTATCTAATTAATTTAATCTTTCAAAGTAGAAAAAAAAGTAGTGTCTATGCCAAGCTTTAGCCTGCTGTGAATTAAAGTGTCTGGGTTCTAAATTAGCTGCAAAAAGAAAGCTTTTAATGGGAATAGCAAATGACCCTTGGCAGTCACAGTGTTAAGAATTACTGCTGTAAGATTAAGTTACATCTCTGTTCCCTGGGCACTGTTGTACAAGTTATATAACAACAACCATTGCAGGATTACTCAATCCCTTTACCTAACCCTAACTGCATGCTGGAGTTGTGGCTCCTGTAATAGTTCTGCATTGACATGTTCAAAGTAGATGTCAATGACACCACCAAACCCAGATCCTGCTGCCTGCACAGACCAGTAATGTTCTGCTTACTATTAACACCCACCCTAAGGGACATTATTTTGTTTTTCCTTCTCTCCTTTCCTAGCTGGCAACCTATTCCTGCCCAAAATGATCTACTGCTGGAAAAAACTCTAGACACATAATAGATGCATAAGCTACAGGTACAGTACATACTGTAATTCATTTCTTGGTACTTGTGTGAGACAACTACCCAGCTGGAGAAGGAAAGAATAAGACATATTAAAATGTATGATATAAGAGGTTTGTTTTTTTTTTTTTTCCTTAGGTTTCCTGGAAATTATCTGCACAATAGCAGCAGCTCTTGAATGTTTTCTGTATATGACATAGTCGTCAATATGCAGAACTTGACAATATCCAGGACAACATTTTCAAACTTGTCTACCTGTAGTTAGGCAAGCAAAAATCTGTTCTAAATTGTGTCAGTGCTGTGATTTTTCAGAGAGCAACTCATCTGCTGGATCCCTGTTAACATCTGCTTGGTTCTACCTTTCAAATACAACATCTTACCCTCCTTTCAAAGATACAGGGCAGCTGAGTCAGGAGATTACGTAACTACTGATCACTAGTAGTAGCCCTCCAAAGTCCTTGATCTGACTCAGAGTCCTCTTTCAACCAGCCTGATGAACAAGCAAGTATCTTCTGAAGAAAAATAACTGTTTCTCTACAGGGAAGTCTGGCTCACCCCTTTTAACTCTTCCAGTTCATCTTGCAAAACTTCTCCCCGAGGGCAAAAAGCCACCTGCTGCCAGACTGCTCAGTGTGAAGTCAGATCATCAACAGTGCAAAGACAAGACTTCAAGGAGGAACAGACTCTCTGCCTTTCTATGGACCCATGTTCATCTAAAAGCAACTGCATTTGGTGGAAATGTGCCTGCAGGAGAAATCCAACCCACATAGTTTCACATCTTGTCTACACAGTCATCTCACTGGTAAGTCAGACTGGATAAGGGATTTAGCTACTTCATGGCATTCAATATGTTGTACAACAGATGGAGATTTCTCAGAAATCTCTCTGGCACAGTTTCAGCATGCAGAACATCTGCGTGAAAGGCAATGGATATGCTATGAAGTTAAAAGATCTCCTAAGCGGTGCACTCTAACAGATTTGGTTGCTAATGAGGCAAAAGACAGAAAAGGATGCTACATACTGAGAGCATACTGTTACCTCTCCTGACTTGAAAAGTTAGCCTGACTCAGATGTTCCTCCTAACCTGCAGATGGATCCCGGCAGAAGGAAAATTTCATTATAGAGATAGGCAAAGCAGTGTTTGCTCAGTGTTCAAAAGCTTCTTTCCCAAAAGCATTTTGCTTGAAAACATACTTCCTTTACGCCTCAATTTTTCGCCATCTTAATGTTACCCCTAATTTTGCTACTTCACTCTCCATACATTTGTCTACCTTTATTTTTTTCTTTCTCTCTCTTACCATCTTCTGTATAACTTGCTGTACAAGTGGCAAGAACCTGAAGGAGTGGCTGGATATGTATTCCCTGGTGTTTAATCTGTGAGGCACTTCACTAATTTCATTTTTTCTCTGGTTCTTCTTGTGGGAAAGGGCTTCTTGCTTCTATATACTCAATACAACAAACAAGATGTCTGTATAGCACTGTGGTGATAGCTGTGCACTTCTACACTAATCAACAGGTGACAAATGAAACATAAAAAGGAGTAGATTTTAGGAAAGTAAGGTTGATTTAGGAAGGTAAGGGAGCAATGTGGTAATTGGGAAAAGCTGGATCAAAAAAGTATCCTCTGCTTTTTATTCCTAATATCAGCATTAATCATTCTAATGAATGATTACATGTTTCATGAATATTTTAAAAAACACAATGTCATAATGCAGAGATATATAATCTTCATAGATGCAGTTGTATCAATAACCTTACAGCTTGCTCACAACACTTTCTTTGTGGGATCGCTGGCATGGGGTACAAATATTATAGTTGGTTGTGACCTGTGAATTTGCATCAGTAAGCATATTAAAGGGACAGCCTGTATTTGGAGCAAGAGAGCCCACGTTGTCTCTGCTTCCATGGTCTGCAGGTTGCACAAAGTATTCAGTATTATGCTTGCCTCAGTAGGAAGCTGGAACCAGAACACACCCTGTTCTTGTTAAAGTCTAATAGTGATACAGTGGTATAATTGTATATTTGTTAAAAAAAGAAAAATTATTATTGTCTAATGACTAAATTAGACAATTGTAACTGGCTGAAAGTCCATTTCCTGTGTCTCTAATAATTTTCTGCAGTGCCTGGGTAAATTACTGATCTACTTGTTGTTAACACTACTGCCCACTCACAAGCTGCCAAAGGCAGGCTTTGATTTCATCAGCCAGCCTATTATTTAAATTACAAGATGTATCCATAAGTTACACAATATATTTCCTTGAAATACATTACTTTCAGCATTTGCTATTCATAAATCTCCTCCTGCTTAGCTGAATTGTGTGATACTATTTCAGTTACTGCACTGATTAACTTACTTTTAGAAACAAGATGGAACTAGAGTAAGCCAAACAGCTTTAATTTCTTCACAAATCTAACACAAGCCTTTGCATGGAACTTCAGATGTACCCTGGTTACAAGGGTTTCATTCCCTGTAAAAAATTATAGTATACCTTTTGTGGAGTGGTGATAATTTCCATCCGACAAAGGTTTATATCACTTGAACTACTCCAACACAAAGCAGAGGTACTAAGTTATTCAGTTATTCACTGAAAAAAATACACTAAGTGGAAACATTGATAGTAATCACAAATTAATCTGTGCAGTATAAAGACTGGGGCCACGTGCCTTGTGGCATCACAGCAGGGCCTGGACCTCACAGCAGGGCCCAGACCCCAGCTGAGACCTTAAGGAGCTACCAAAATACATGTAAAACTGAGAAAATACAGAGAAATCTGGCTTGGTACTAATGAGTGATGGTGAACAAGCAGTGATGTCTGCTTGAGGACTGCTGATGTAAGTTGGATGCTGCAAAAATCACTACACCTGCCACTAGAGCAACATATGTTTGCTCTGCCACTGTTTGGAGGATGTCTTTGCAATACAGAGTTTAGTGTGTTAACAAGAGCAGAGGCTAATGGGATAAAAGAGTTCAGTTGGAAGGGGAGAAGGGGTTTGAACCTAAGCTGTCTGCCATCACTGACATTACAATCACTCACAGGTGTCAGTGGTGACAGCCCTCGGATAAGTACAGCAAGATACTCAGATTCTTTGTTCTCATTCGGACAAACTTCTCCTGGCTCCAAAGCAAGGTTGACTGGAAACTGGATAAGGTGCCTGGTATTTTGCTTAAAGCTATTAGAGCTGGAAACATCTTATCAGCTTGTTAGGGAACACCATAACATGTCTATGAAGGTTTTATCAAAACTACACAGAAGCAAAGGAGCTACAAGAAGATACTTATCCTTCATGAAAGGTTAATCATAACTAGTCTTCCAGAACTTGCTCCTACTGTTGATTTCATGTCTCTGACTGTGCTGCAAAAGGATTAGTAAACTCCTGTGAGACAATACCAATCTCCATGTCTATATGCTTCTTCTCAGCAGCATTACTTCATAGCCTAGTTATCTTCTGTCGACCAGAAGCACTGGCCAGCCCATGAGACAAGCACAGTAGTCAGTCAATAGCTGATTGCAGACATCTGCCGTGCGCCGGAGCAGCGCTCAGCTCCAGTGTTTGTATTAAAAAGCTTTTGTGGCTAGACAGCAGGACTGACTTGCTCAGAGCTTGGTTATGGTAACAGTCCCCCAAGGCAATGACGCACAGTTTGAGAGAGCAAGCAGGTTCTCTGATTTACAAACCATGCTCCCCCTCCTCTCTGCCAAACAACTAGAGTGTCTAACTGCACCTTAAAAAGGGGTTGAGTGGTAAGAAAAAAAAAAACTTACTTACCAGTAAGTGCTAATTGTAACTTACACAGCTCTGGTTTTGGGTTTTTTTTCTGTCCTCCTTGCACTTTTAGCCACTGTCCCAGGCAGGGAACTGCGTCTGTCACCCCAGGACTGGTCCTAAAGGGTGCAGGGATTCATGGAGACAGTGGTGTCCTTAGTCCTTCTCTGAACAAGTATAGTGCCATGTTGTCAGGATCCTTAAGTGGGTAGCACTGTCTCTTCGTTGTCAACACCATGTGCCTGGCCTGTGAAGGGGCTGGTCTTTTGAAAGCTGGCATTTCCCTAACATCGCATTCTTTCCTAACCAACAGCAATATCATACAAGCCTCCCTCAAGACTCCAACAGCTGGTCCATGAAGTGATCCAAATATCTGATATAAGTCTATTTCATGGAAATTTGAATGTTTTTGCCACTGGTTTATTTTGATTTTGAAATGCTGTAAAGGAACTTTACATCTGGTCCCTGTCTTTCTGTGCTGGTGCAATTAAAGCTGACAAGCTGTGGCTCAGCACTTTCCCCCTGGTGCTTCTCTAAGGATTTGATATGGTAGTATCAGAGAATGCCACTTACACACAGTAAAACTGGCAGAGATAATCAGTTTTCAAAATATGAGTTTACTTTGAAAACCCAAAATAAAGTGGAACAGCAAAGAACGTGGTTCTGCAAAGTGGTCTAAAAGCTCAGGAAACTATGGTTTGGTCACAGTCACCCCTTAAACTTGTATCAGTAACACTTTGCACAGTCAGCCTGAGAAATGCTAAAATGGGTCTGAATTATTGAAAATGGCAAAAACATAAGAAAAATTATCTGACATATTTTAAGTTTTTGATGAAAAATTTGTATCAAGCTTGGTTTCTGCATATCAAATGCTGGTAGTCTTGTTTGTATTATTTGGATTTTCATGAATACTGATTTTTGTCTGTTCAGCATTCATTGTTCAGGTATGGAGTCTGTTCCCTGCATTTTGGTCTCTGACTGGACTCCAGAAATTTTCTAAACAAATTAATTATTTGTGCTTACGAACCCTTTTTCAGCTATAGACTGGAAGAACTGACATTTTTGAAATAGTGATATATATATAAAAAAAAAAAGATTAGATTATCTGTGTGAATATGGTCAAGGGAGAGAATTACAGACAAACTGAATGCTGGAATGCGAACAAATACTCTCCAAGTCTGTGTTTGCAGCAATCAGGCATCTCTCACTACAGGAAGGGCAGTTATTCCAGCATGTAGTAAAAGGCTCTCAGGTTTAATCTTTCAGTATTTCTGTGCCAAACAGGTTGGACAACTTTTGAGTAAGCATCAGTCTTTTGAATACTTATCTAAGACAGACTTCGGAAAATTTTCAACTGCCTCTATTGGAACTAATTAATCCTCTGAGCTAAAGCCAGTGCAGCTGGGTTTATACAACTCTCCAAGGAAGAGAATTATTACATTAAAAAAAAAAAAAAAAAAGTTCAATCAATAAATTTTTAAGCAAAAATATAGGATGTCTTATTTAATAGAAAAAGTCCCTGTTTTTGAAGCTATGGTCATAACAAACATTATATTTTATGGAGCTAAGTATTAGACTAGAGATAACTGTCCATAAAGGAACCTGTCCTTTCTGAAATCAGAAGTGTAGGCCTCCCTCAACTCTCATTGTACCTTAGCTAAAATTATACATCACAGGCGAAATCAGTAGTTTTCTGCTTTCTCTTGGTGCCTTTTCTCAGAAGAAATCTAATCTTTCTCAGTGTCTAAAGACTCAAAGAGAGGCAAACTTATCAGCTTTTTGAGAATGCTAGTGCTCCATTTACTTTTTTCTCCTGGTACTAATTGATGGTGAAGATTTTTACCTCAGAGTCCCTGACTCTGCATTTACTTCTACATTCAGTGCAGCTCCCTTATTTAGCCTTTTTGTCAGAGCAACCTACCTAACTATAGAAGTAATTTACTGAGTGCATGAATGAACTTCCAAGCTTAGATAAAGGTGTTTGTGTGGATTGGAGTGCTCCCTCAAAGAATAAATGTCTTTCTTGACAGCCTTCTCTTGTTTTCTTTGCTTATAAAGCCAAGAAATGGGAGAGGTAAGGCATAAGCAAGTCAAAACCATGCAGAGCTGTTCAGAAGATATCATATCTAATTATATAGCAGAAACTGCTTTTCATTCTGCAGTAGAAAGATAGCAAAATCTTCTCTAAATTTCTGATAACACTGAATTGTTCCAGTCTTTGGTTTTCTTTGAATTGGACCTCAGTTTAATTTTTCATCCTAATCGCTTTCAAGCCAGGCAAAGAATGGACTTTAACCCCAACATATCTGGCTAACGCATTTTTTCACCAGGCTGTGTTTTTCTTCATTGGTCCTGTTTCCATGAAACATACTGATTTAATCATGTGATTGTTATCATTCTAGTCTTAGCTGGTGATTATTTTATCTACACTTACTTGTGACATAAAGGCAGACTTCCAAATCTTGCGGATCAGATGTACTTACATAAATGTATGGTCATGCCATTACCTTCCTCTTAAAAAATCAAATCAAATCAAATAACATATGTCTGGAAAATGAATAATTTAGAAAAGACAGTCTCAACCTTGTGACTTCTTCCCTTCTGTTTTATGCCCTTTTCTTACCTGTCATCATGAGGTACATCATTGTCTATCACATTACATTTTCCTCAGGTGAAATCCCTGCAGTGTTTTTTAATTCACTTTGATTCAGGCAAACTGAATTTGGTTTTGTTTTTTTTGGTTGTTTTTTTTTTTTTTATGGGCAAGTGAAGACTCACCTTGATGATAAGATTTCCTCAAAGTCTCACTGTTGGTCAGAGTCAGAACAGAGCTCAGAACTGAGTCCCAAGTATGGATACACAGATCCTGTTGGGTGAGAGAGAGAGGGTGTCAGCTGGCATAGGGCACCTATTCACTTGACATACTTGTGCAGCAATATATCTGCCTTTTTCCCATGTAGGTGTCCTAGGTACTTCCCAGTGACCTCAGGGTGAAGAACTGCAGGTGGGTGGTGGTGTGTCACTCAAACTCACTCAGGTGGGAGCTCAGCTCCCACAATGTTCCTGTTCTCCCTTACCAGGCTCTGCTGCCTTCCATAGGCCAGCTCTTGTGCAATTCCAGACCATTGTCTCTTTCACAGTTTTTTTCCCAATGATTAAAATCAGAGGTGATGGTTTAAAAAAACAAACAAAAAACAAACCAAACAAACCAATCCCCCCAACAACAAAACAAACAAACAAACAAACAAAACCAAAAGAAAAACAAACAAACGAACAAACAAACAAACAAACAAAAAACAAAAAAGGCATAGTCTTTGGGACTCTTCTGGAAACTGAAAGTTCCAGTGTTGCCTTTAGATTAGAAATGCTTGATTGTTTGGTTGTTAGTTTCTAGTAGTAAAGGTGTGAGAGGTGGTTTGTTTGTTTGTTAGGGGTTCGGGTTTTTTTGTTTTGTTTGCTCAAGTGCAAACGACTGTATTCAAAGCCAGATCTGAATTTCAAAACAAAAAGTTTGTGGATGTTCATCTGGAGTACAAGGACATCTCTAATCCAGAACTATTAACATATCTCCATCTATCATGCCTTAGTTACATATGGAATTTTAACCACAAGACTGCTGAACACTTCAAGGATGTGGATAGGTTGATACACTGAAAAAATCCTAAACTTCTAGATATTTATCTTGTCCTAGTTCCAAACCTTGCACTCACCTCCTCTTTTATATGTTTGTTTCCAGTGCTGCAATGAGTATCTATCGTTAGGATTCATTATCAACAACGAAAGACAGGTCACAAAAGTCAATTACAATTCTGGTTTCAGCGAAGACCTATGATCACAGGCATAGGCAATGTAGAAAGAGATAAATGGAAGCTACCCTTTCCTTGGATTCACTCTTTTGAAACCACATGATTTATGCAAAGTCCCATATACCCTGCATCTCTGCTATGAACTAATACTACATTCACATGACAGCAAAGCTCAAATTTAGCCCTTAAAAAGCTGCTTGCTGAGGTCTAAGATGACGTGGGGGGAGTAAAACCTCTCTAATGCTTAAATCCTCCTGCTGCTTCAGAACAGTCAGCACCTCATTAGCCTTAGCTCTTTGTTTGATAGGAAATGTCAGCTCGCCACAGGAAATCTTCTACACCCAATGGCAGGAGCATCTGTCTCCATCTAGTGTTCATCCCTCTGCATTTGTAACTCAGCTGCCCCGCGGTGGAAATTGCAAATTAAGAAGGGGAAACTCTTGGTCACGAAGACATCATCCTCTTACCCATGCGAAGTCAGTTACATACTTGCTGAAGTCAGAGGTAGCAGATGGCATATAAACCTGCATGTGAACTTCAGGGGCATTCAGCACTCACCTCTGCCTTGCCCTAAAAGACTGGGAAGTGACAAAAAATGGTGGAAAAATCTTGTCTTTTTAACAGTGTTCCTCTGTCCATGACCAAAGTTACATTCAGGCCCTTTCTATTGATTAATGCTGAGGAAATTTCTTATATGAGAAGTGAAGTGGGTTTTTTTAAGGAAAAATGTCTTGGAAACATTTATAGGAATGCCTTCCACTGTCATTCCCAAAGTACTGGATAAGAGTTACTCAACTCGCCTCACAAAGTGACTGTGGGGAAATGCCACGCCCTCTGTGGGTTGTGAAACCAAGAAAATTTTCTCCCAAAACCTTCTGGGTAGTTTGAGGACATTTGAAGTGAAATCAAGGACAGACTACTACGCTCCAGAGACCGAGCTTTTAGATGTATATCTTGCCCAATCATTTATAAGAAGAGAAATCTGTAAAAAGTGCAGGATAACCATTTTGTGCTGGTAGAAGCAGAACTTGAAGGGAGTGATGTGCCACATAGGCACTTTTGGGAAGTCAGTGAATTCTTTCAAATTAAAGTCCTAGAGTGTCCTTCAGGCTGCCTAGCTGGAATGGGACCCAGCCTGGTGCCGCTACTGAAGAGGTACCACTGAGGCTAAGCTGACCTGTCAGCCATAGAGGCAACATCCTGAGAAACTCAGGATGGATACACACACAAACTCTTAGTTTTGAAATGAGAAGTAAGAGATACATCCCACAAGCTCAATATATAGTGGAATATATCAGGAGCCTTTTTTGGGAGCCATGGTCTTTATCAGTCTTTGTGAGGTCCCTTTTAGTCCTACAATCTTTAGCTGAAAGCAATTAAGCCCTAACCTTATTTCTTAACACTTCTGTATTTCAGTAAGTGGAAGCATTCAAAAATCCCAGAGAATAATCTGAATCTCAGTGAGATGAACCCAAATGGTTGTGGTGAAAGCCAAAATAGGCAAGCAAGGAAGCTATGGAGCTCCAGCATGCAATTAGTACTGGTATCACCTTTAAAGTGTTTAGTATTGTCTCTAGTCAAAACAGATTTGCAGCAAGTGTTAACTTTTTCACACATTTCAGTTTTCCTTTCTCACATCAGAAGATCTTCCTAAAACATATTAACCCACTGACAGTCAGAAGATGCTGAGGGGTATAAAAGTGTGAAGGACCCACTGCTTTTCATGGACCAGAGAAGGAAGCCCAGAGGACCTCAGCAGAAGAAGGAGTTTAAAATGAACGGATTGTATGGTCTGTGGGAACCTATTAGACCTTAAGGAAGTTTCTGAAGTGTCAAGGTATTGGAAATTTGCACACAGGATGCTCGTGGAAGAGGTGTAGACTACAAGAAACTCCAACTGCAGCTTAGAAACAGCAACAATTGAAAACTCCAGGAAACAACACTATTTCACATTCCTTGTTTTATTTGAGAACTTGGTCCCTTTTGTTCATACTCTCTTCTCTACTGCTTGCTTCTCCCTTATTCTGAGGACCCATCTCAATTATAATCTCCACCACTGAGTGCTTGCTGACCTCCAGTTAATAAGGACAAGACAAAGACCACCCATGATCTGACTCATGAAAATACTGCAAGCACTGCTGATGTTGGAAATGTCAGTAAGTGAAAATAGGTTAAAGCTGTCTGCAGAAAAAGAGTCACCAGCATAGCAATATTCAGCATTTCATGTAAATTTTATTTTCACATTCAGCTTCTCCTATCTGCCTACCTTGCCATTCCTTGGGCTAAAAAAGAAGGACTTTGTGTTTAGATTTTGAAACAGACTTTGCTGGATCACTTTCACCTTGAACATTCCTAGTTAGCAGTACATATGTCAGGAGGTATAGTTTAGGGGCAAAGAAGAATGTGAACATGAGTTTTACAAAGTACAAGGACTGAGTTTAAACTTTATAATAAAACCAGATGAGTTTTTCATACTTCTGAATTTCACAATGACAATTTCACATGGTATCAATCATAAACAGACATACTGCAAATGAAGTTGTTTTGGTTAAGCATCCAAAAGCTTGAATGCATTTACAAGCACCCCTGGTTTGGAAATAGACAAACATTTCCATCAGATCTGAATTTTCTGAACATATTCCAGGGATCTTCTGTTTCATCCAGCTCAGAAATTATACAAGAAGTGTCACTGGAGTTTCTCAATATTCATGTAACTGGTTGTCAACAGACAGATGCAGCATATGATGTATTATATTCCTATCTAATACTAACAATGTTAATCATTATTAGTATTACTACTACAATTGGTATTAGTTGTGTGATTATATGTGTCTTCCACATTTCAGAATATTTGAGCTCTGGAGCAAAGTTTTCGTTTTTGGTTTTTTGTTGTTTTTTTTTCTTTTTCTGAACTACATTGCACCTTTGAAAGTAATGACAATAATTCTGTTGAGTAGATGAATACATACTTGTGGGTATATGTATAATTTAAAGTGAATGTAGTACTAAGGAATGGGCATTAAGTCCTTAATATTATTCTCAGGATAGTAAAAGCACTTGTAGTGACAATGCTTTCTCATACTACCAACATATATTCAGTCTTTTCTTGTGGAAACATTCTTAGCTATGAGAGGGCAGTCTGGTTTCTGTGGCAATTCAACTCTCAGCTCTTTACTAAAGCTGCCAAGAATGTTCTTCTCGAGTAAGAGATTCCTGATGTAGTTTTGGATGTGAACAATGACAGTAGTATAAATGGTGACAATAGTAGAAATTAGTTTTGAGCAGTTTGGATATCTCACAATGCCTCTTCCTTCAATTGTATCTACATTCCGTGTACTAATTCGACATGGTGCCAATTTATGCAGACAATCTTCAAACAGCTTCTATTTTGAATAAAATGAAGCTCCAGTTGCTTGAGTAGGAGGGATACCATATAGCTGCCATGGGTTAACTAGGATCCTTGGACCTTAGTGGGAAAATACCGAAGTACAAACCCTCTCCAAAAATCCAAAGCTTCTCTTAATCAGCATTGATGCCACAAATTACTAATTTGTTTAGTACTTAAGAATGTCACATATGGCTTTAACTACTTTCATGGAAACTCTTCTGTCCTGTAATGGTAGGCACAAGCCTCTGACTAAGCTTATGTGTGATATATGAAGGCAAATTGACTCAAAAGCAACTCATAAAATAATGACTGGGAAAAACAATGATATGTGGGAATTCTGCCCAGATCTATGAGAACTGCCAGGACTGCTTTTCCCAGCCTAATGAGCCTTGGGCAGCAACAGCTTGAAATGTTGAAACCAAGAGCATTTTTGAGGGAGGACATTTTAGAAGAATGTCTTGAAATGGCATTTTGTAACTGTGGAGAATAAAGTGGAGACTTTTGCGGATGGGTTGAGACTGTTGGAGTTAAGATGCATCTCACCTAACTTCTGATGTCCTCAAGGAACCTATTTAGTCTAAAACGGTCATTTATATTTCCTCTGTCAGCAATGGAGAGACACAAACTTATGTTTAGTCTGTCTGAAAGACTTCTTGGTGTTACCTATTTTAGGATATGATGCATTATCCTTGTGTCAGTCATTCCCCACTCAGTAGCACCTAGACAACTAGATTACACAGAATAATTATCCTTGAAGCATCTTGGCTAAAATTAGGAAAGACAAATTCTTCTTTTCCACCTTTCAGGAGAGGTTACTAACTCTTAAATGCTGTGGCCCTGAAGGTTGTAATATAGCAGTATGGACTTTCTTCTTGATGGTATTTGGCCCTTACCCTGGGATGGGCTGAGGAAGTGAGCTGGTAAACAGGTAGGCTGTATCTAGTAAAATGATGCTGTGATCTCTTCTTGTCCCAGGAGATGTTATGTGCCTCCTTCTCATGAGACACCACAGGTCTTTAGTCACCTGCATGGAATGAACCCCATAAAACATCTGTGCTTATCAAGGCTGAGCCCCCCATAATTAACAGTAGTTAACTGTGTACAAATATTATTTTGCACAATTTCCTTGTCACTGTATAACTCCCAAAGACCCATGTCTTCTTCCATACCTTAAGTGCATATCTTCCTATCAATTACAATTACTTACGTTAACTGGCTGGGCAATACAAAGGTTTAACCAAAGCGTCTGAGTAAGTGTGACAAAGAAGTTGAGTCCTACAGTCCAGGCAGGCATGATTCTGGCCAAAGCAGCCACATTATTTTGATCATAAGAGGGGGAACAGCAAGGAATATATTAAGAATGTTGTTTTCTGTCCTCACTAGATAAATGTTTTGAGAGGCTTGTATCTTCATTCTTTAGATGGACAGGCCAATCAGTCAGGACACTGATACCCTTCGGCACTAACCCAAATCATTGCCTTTTGGAAACTCTGGTATAGTTTCAGACAGGGGGCAGACTACCTTAGCCATCTTTGGAAGGTGATGAACTAAAATATATCTTTCTCCAAAGACCCTGTTCTTTTAAGTATAAAAGAATTGTCTCAACCAGGAAAATAAAAGGGATTCATCTCAGTAGTTTTGTAGTCAGTACAGAGAAATAGCCACCCCCTAGAATCTTATCCTAGATGGGCATCTGGCACAAGAAAGATGACTCAACTTTGGAGGTGTTGGTTTGTGCCAAGGTGATGAGCTTAAGTGGGCTGAAATAATTTATATGAGGTGATGTACCCAGCAAAACTGGGAATCAAGCTCAGACTACCCAAACCCTGACAAACCGATGATACCACAAAGCCACCCTTTTTGATGAATTAGTATTTGGCCTTGGAAGAGTTGCTGCTATCATCCATATCTAATTAGCTGTGTTTGTTTTAGCAGTGAAGACACTAAGCAGATTGTCTGATTTAGTATTTTCAATATGTCATGCATAATTGATTTTTCAGTCCATTGAAATTAAATATAAACAAAACCATTATTTTAAGTAAAACCAAACTGACAAATATCAATGTCAAATATTTGACAAATAAAAAGTGTAAGTGAAGGTCATGTTAAGTCAAATTCAGTATTTCAAATGTCTTGTTATGAAAAAACCTGCTCCATATTTAAGCATTTGGATGCTTTTAAGCCTTGTTTAGCTTCTTAACAAAGTTTTTTTTCTTTAAAGAAACTTTTTTAGAAAGCTTTTATTTTTCTTTCCTAGCATGAATAAATTGGTAAAAGAAAGGTAACTGTGCAAAATGGAGCTGTGGCATCAAATCAACAATTTTTTCAAAGAATCAAGTCTAGCATATTTGAGCTGGAGAAACTGAAAAATGGTTGTCCCTAAAAAGAGAAATTAGAAATGAATGTACCTATCTGTTACAATATTCAAACTCATATTTAGGTGAACCCTGTAGCTCAGTGAGGATCATTTGATGCAGTGAAAAAAAACTTGCCATAAAATAAACATTGGACTCCCCACATGCTGTTGCAGGGAATCTCCCAAGGAAATCTGCAACAGACTTCAACAATTTATTCAGGCTACAGCAGTTGGCTTAGACAAAAAGGGGAGAGAAAACCTACACAGGTGGTAAAACCCTTCAAAGATAGGAGCAAAGACAACAAATTTCATTTGTATTTTTTACTTCAGAATAGTTCCTTTTTACTGTCAAGGATTTACCAAAAATGATAGGACCTATATGGAGTTGTGCCTAAGCCCTTGGGATACCATTTTCTTCCTATAGCAACAAGATGTCACTGTTGTCATTCATTCCCTTTCTCACCATGAGATCATAGATACTCTCTTCTCCATTATGCAAAAGTAGTACAAAAGCCTATTCCCAAAGGCTGAGTGTCTTCCAACTACTGGTATTAAATCCTCATAAGGTGAGTGATGTGGTGGCTTTCGAACCTGATTCTTGTGTCTAGCTCCACCTGGGAGCTGTAAAATGGTAGCTCCAAGGGCAACCAAAGTTGCCATGTAACAATTCTGGATCCACCTTGTTACAATACGTTTTGAAAACAAGAAGCATCAATGAAGTTGCCAATTTTCCTGTAAAGATTTTTTTTTCCTTTGAAATAAATTCAGTATCTTTGGGACTATGACAGCAAGTGTGAGTATGATCATCTTTCCAGAAAAGTGCAAAGAGCATATGGGTGAGTGTTTTGACAGGACATTACTTATAAAGTGGAAAAGAAGATTGCATTTAATTATCTGGATGTCATCATCCTTAGGAAAACTTCTGGCATCTTTTCGCTCAAAACGTTTGCTTCAACCCAGCCTCCATCAATGATTAGAAAACATTTTGTGATGCCAACAGATTGTTTGTAAAGTTTGTAAAGCAAAATATAATTGATGTAAAAAGGGAAAAAAAAAATCCCTTTTAATCAGTTCCTCATGCCAAAGATTAGCAGTGATGTTGACGTGTGCAACATAATCAGTCATAATCAAATCCTAGCTGGAATAGTACCTCAGATGTTGTTAACTGTGTTCCTATTAGCCTAAATTTGTTTTACCCATGAAGTGCTGATGGAGGAAGCAGAAACCTGCTCAAGATATTGTATATTTACCACTAGCAGGCTAATCAAATGGATGGAAATACAACGGAACACACACAGTGGCAGCTTGAAAATGCCCATAGGGGTTCAATTTCTTGCTGCATTGTCTGTCACAAAGAGTTTCCCTGATCCTCCCTGCTTCTGAGCTTAAAGACTTCAGAATGTAGCTGAAAAAATATCAGGTCTACCAGATATTCAAAGTATCCTTTCACTATTTAATTGTAAATTATGAAAAACCTTACATCATTCTTGTAGTACATTAAATTCTAAAGGCTTTTCCCTGAAAAGGTACAGAATCCCTGATATTTCTCCTGGCTTTTCCATTGCTCTGAGATTTATGTACTCTTCTAGCATGTGCAGTTCAGCGTTGATTCAACTTATAGGATTTAACATCTCTCTTTGAAGTGAAAATATGCCTTCCCTGCAATCTCCATCAAACATGCAAGGCTCTCAGCCCTCTCTGAGACCTCCCACTGCGGCTAGGAAATATTTGTGCTGAAGTTCTCAGATAATGCTTACTCTTCTCACCTCGGTTCACAACACGTCTTTCCCCATTTTATTCTATATTCCACTTCCTGCTCCTTCCCCATTTTTACCTTCTCTGCAATGTTTTATCAATGCTGCTTGCCCAAGACTGATGAAATAATACATAGGTTATTTTTTTTCCCTAAAAGAACTAGATACTTTTTTGAGGAAGGAAGGAAAATTGGCAAAAATCTTCTGAAAAGGTAGCATCAGCAGCAGAGTTGCAATCACTTCAAATGCACATTTCTATATGTGAGACTTACACACTTTTAATGCAGTGTAAGTTCATAATCCTGCAACTGTTCGCAATATACAATTGCTGTACCTGGCTTCACATTTGCATTTCTCCCTCCTTCAATTCCAGAGAATCCCACAGAAAAGGTCCATAGTTTTTCAAGGAAGGGTAGCTTCAAGGTTTGTGCTTCTGCACAGGTGAGCTGTAGACCAGCGCACATGACTGAGACCTCTACATGCTGCTGAAGCATAAATAAAACATAAATAGTGACTAAATGATGCGTAGTCTCCAAAAAGTACCTTCACCAGGTGTATGTGAACTTAAGAGCCACTTAGGGAAACATAGCAGTAGCTGGGGTTCCTTTAAGAAGGGAAGTCTGCTACAAAAACCATTTCTCTCATAGGTTAAAAATGCTCATAAACTAAATGAAAATTATATGATGACAAAGATGAAACTGTCACAATACGTATGTTAAACTTTGTTTCTACATGCTGTCTTCCTGTGTTTTAGCTCAAATCCAAAATATAGGGTGACTGTGAATGCACCTTCTATTGTTAAATGCTGGCAAGACATACCATCTTCTTCATAAGATTACTGTATAACTAATAACAGTATCTCACTTTGATCAGCTTTATAAATGGAGAGACCTGTTACTGTGGCCATATGTGAACATCTATTGTTAAGGAGATATCACTTGATCACTTCTTCCAGCCTATCAACTGTATTTTGGTCCTGTTTTCCATAGCAGTGATAAACATTCTGTATTTCTCTGAGGTTAGAAAATTAAAACAACAATCTAAAGCATCATGCCTCTTACTATTGCACTTCTTGTATCAGATCTAGGGGAGAACATGTATGAGTCAGACCAAAGGTCCATATAGTCCTTCTTCAAGAGTTGTCAATACAGCTAAATAGAGTAAAATATAAACATAGAGGAAGAAAATAGAGGTATTGTCCAATAAAACTCTGCCTCCCTATGACAGTTTATGGTCACCTCTTGAATCAAAAATGATAGTTTTGTATCTAAATGGTCCCTTGAGGGGTTTTTCTCCGAGACTAATGCAGAAAACATCTGAGTTGAAAAGGGAGAAGTGCTGTTAAATATAATTCCATCTCTCTCTCAGAATTAGTTTGTGGAGTTTTTGACTTTGGTACTCTACTACCTATAGTAGAAATTACACTGTGTATTATGATGAGTACCATTTTAAACAGTGGTTAACAACACTGCGAACAACTTTTTATCAAGCAGTTTTTGTGAACATGATTTTTGGGTTTTTTAGATTCAATTTTAAGCATCATCCTGCATAAAGGAAAAGGGATCAGCAGAAAATTAATACATATGCTTTGTTTTCAAAAAAAAAAAAAAAGGCATCTATAGTTATCATTTGGAAACATGGTTGGTCTCAGTTTTGCTTTTGAAACAAGTCTTGAGATTGGTTGCCAAGTCACTCTTTCCTGTCCCATGTTGTAATGATTCTGCAGCCAGGTGAAAATCTAAGTACCACTTTCTGTTTACTGCTATTGTGCCAGTGTCCAGCAACAATATCCAGGTCAGTAAAGCTTAACACAACTCGCTCTGGCTCAGCTAGAAGTCATTGTCCCTTTAGTGCTTTACGACAGTAGTTACCTGTAAAAACCTCAAGTCTCTCATGCTAAATCTTTTCATTTTGGTTGCAAGTCCACAAGGTCTTTAAGACTGGTGACTCCACAAATGGGCCAAGAGCCTTCTGTGCAATCCTGCCAGAACGCCCAAGATTTTCTTGGATTATCTCAGTATTTAGGGATTTATTTATTTCTTGTGCTGCGTGAACTTAGCAATTTCTAGTAGAGAAATGGCAATGCACAGTAGAGAAACAATAATGTTGGTCTCAAATTTGCAGCATCTACACTAAGATACATGTTTTCATTGCCACAGGATATGATGCTCTTTATCCACATAGATCAAAGAACTTCTCAGTTACCTGCTCAATTGCCCTCCAGTTCCAAACACACTGATCTGTAACAAAGCTGCAACATGGTTTTAAGATGTTCAGACCTTGGAAAAGAAAGTCCCTGCCTGGCTGCTAATATTTTTCCTTGGTACAATCGTTTTTACTTGTCAACAAAATGTCACGGACACGCTACAAGAAGCGGTTGAATTACCATGTGAATTTCTGATCTGGCTAGCAAGCTAGCATTAGATATTTTGTATTTCCTCTGCAGTTCTTTACTCTTTACATAGACTAGCGCCGGCGGCTGTGGCCGTGTGGGTAAAGCCGCCGCCCCTGGATCCGTGCTCCTTCTCGGAAGGACGCCGGTTCGAGTCCTGCGGGTCTCGCTCTGCCAACTTCGTCCGGGCTTGCCCCGGCCAAGGCTGGAGTGTCCCAGGGCTAAAGGGGGTGGGGCCAGTTCCGCGCACGCTGAGCTCCACGTAATAAATCCATTCGCGCAGGCATAAAAAGCATCGGCCGGTTCGAGTCCTGCGGGTCTCGCTCTGCCAACTTCGTCCGGGCTTGCCCCGGCCAAGGCTTAGAGTGTCCCAGGGCTAAAGGGGGTGGGGCCAGTTCCGTGCACGCTGAGCTCCACGTAATAAATCCATTCGCGCAGGCATAAAAAGCATCGTCGTTTGCGACGGCTAGCCACACACACACATAGACTAGCTACCAGCCAGTCTATGGGAGACCTACCACAGCCAGTGTCAGCCAGTTATTGATCTATGGAGCAGTCCAGTGTTACTATATACACAGGCACAAGTGGAAATAGAAAACAAACAACAGAATTCCACCATTTTACTATGTGTGCCTACACATAACTGTAAGAAAAGTTGTTTTGTTCATGGTGGAAGGCAGGAATCAGGAGTTCTTGAGTCATTCACCAAGGAAGCAAGATATCCTAATTATCTTAGTTCATCTTTTTCTTCTGCTACCATATACTACCCTATCTACCTCGTCTCCCAGTTTCACAGACTCAGAGGATAGCAGCTGCTGTCCGAGATGTTAAGAAAGGCTTACTGTGAGTACTTTGTAGCTTTATATTTGTGTCTTGTTTGTTAATATGGGACACAAAATTTTGCGGGCTTAATCTCTAAAGTGAACATGACAAATGTATATGTCAGTAAACCAGACGTGGCTTTTTTGGTATATTTTACATAAACATAATATGTTTGACGTTAGGATAGACTGTTTTTTCATTCATGAACACAAATAGAGGAGGGAAAACTAGGAGAAAAATTAACAATAAATCTTTTAAAAATGCTTCTTCTGCAGAAATAAATGAAATTTAGACAAAAGGAAATAGAAAATTCAATTGTCTCTTAATGAACTGAGATCAGATTTTCACAAATTCTAGGGAGATTGAGCTGAGAAGATCATCCTTTTTATTTAGTTGCTCGAATGAGACAGATGCATTTACAGGTATTTAGAGGACTGACACAGATTGCTTTCATTGCCCCTTCTATTCCCTGTTAAGGAAGTCAGTCTGCTTCCAGACAGTGTTTACCTCTACCAAAAGAAAATGTCAGGTTCCTTTTGACTACCCAGCATTCAGTTGTCCAGCTATGCCTGCTTCAAGACAAGGGAACAGGGTTCTGGCTTTGATGCACTGAATCTCAATTCAGTGGTTTCCCTAAAGGCAACCAACAGAGATTTCAAACAATGAAACAGGTCAAGTGCTTAAGTATTTCTGACAACCCAAGGAAAACTTCAGTTACACAACACCTTCTGATATCTAGCCACTGGTGTGCCAGTGCTGGTGGTGGTGGCATGCAATGTTGGATAATATTCTTCTAGCAGCCCTTCAGGATCAGACACTTCCTACACTTTGTCAAGTCTGGCTTTTAGGCATTCCTAAAATGCAGGGGGATCATGCAAAAATCTGTGCAATGAGGAACTTGCCATGTGGTGAAAGGAACTCAAACTAGGTTCCTCCCTGAACAAAAACAGATGGAAAAACACAGACAGACCACATCAGTGCTCCATGACCTACATCAAACCTCCCTCCAAAACATCTCCTAAACCAGTCAAGAACCACATCAGAATAAACTTCCTATTGCTGAGATCTGTCAGACCAACAGCTTACAAGCATTGGGGCATGACCCAAAAGTGGGTCACCAGAGGACACCCACTGGGTTTCATCCCACCAATTGAAAGGGCAGTAAATCCCTGTGGTTGCTAAAACCAAGCTGGAATTTTAAGCCAGTGAGAAGAAGCAATTCTTTCCCTCACCCACACCTTCCCTTCCTGCTGTAGCTGCCCTTGCCCTGGATTCCATCTTATCTTGCCCACGGCAAAGTAGATGACCTGCTCTTCAGCTGCCATCTCAGTTTCCCATTGTTCCTGTTCAGGACTGACAAAATTCCCATAAGATGCCACAGTACAGTGTCAAACTAATGTTAGCCAGGTGCTGAGGAGCACAGAAATCACCCTACTGCATCCCTATACCTTGTCAGGCAAGCAGCCTCCAGGGCTCCTCACCTTGCAAACTCAGGCATAGCGATTTCCAGGGTCTCAGCTCATGCTTAAGATTGCCAAGCCCACTCAATCACATGATTATATTTCCCCACATTAATGGTCAACTGCTCATAAAGTAGGACAAAGATTATATTTGATATGACATTTATAATGCTTCTATTTTTGTTAAATAGTGTTGCCTGAAATACCTAGGAAGAAAACTTCCATGACAGGGCAAGGCAGAGAAAAGATCTTTTACTATGAGTTTAGCTATAGCAATCCATGACGCGCGCACCGGGATCACAGAATTCTACAAATTTATGATTCTACTTAATCTCCCTATCTAGAAAATACATCCAATGTCTAATTAGCCCACCCCCCTGCTATCTATAACCCCCCCCCCAGAAACACCCCCTTAGAATTGAGTCGGTGGTCCCAAGACCACTCCTTCCTCCCCCCACCCTCATCTTCATCACATTACGTCTTCTATTTGGAGTTCTTCCAGTCCCTTCTAACCCCATCTCTACACTACGACCAAACAATATTGTATTTTGACTATACATGTTCTAGTAGCTATCTGAACACAGCCTAATATCTCCCCCTTAGCACAGAAACAGGCTTCAAGAATGTGACACAGAGGTTAAAATGTGGCTTAAGTATTTGGTACAGGGGTTATATACTACTTTTTAAATGCAAAAGACTATAAAGCTATATAAAACTACATTAAAATCTGTAACTATATTAAGGCTTATGGCAACAATAGGAGGGGGATGATAGCAAATGCAGTCACACGTGCAAAGCAAGAGCTTTCCAGGCATCCCTAAGAGCATATGAATAAAAAATTCAATGGGAAAAGCTGAGAGAGTTGCTAGGCCACCAATCAAACTGAGAAGTACAGTATCAGAGGAGCCTTTTAGGTTTTACCAATTAGAGTTGACATTTCTCTAATTGATAATGGACTATCACAGCAGTTACATAGAGACTATCTCCATGGAACAGATGGGAGATTTTTCTTCCAGACTATTTTATATAAGAAAAAATCAGAATGTAGCCTTTTCTACTTTATAATTGTTGTTTTAATAAGTACTAACAAGAAAAATGAAAAAGAATGAAAACAGTAAGAATATTTACTTGCCTGGAGCACTGCGTCCCTGTGGTAAGTGCAATGCAAATAGAGAGTGAAAAAAGTGTTCCTGCTCCTGTTTATATTCTAAGGAAATGGACAGACAGTAGCACATGAGGAAACAAGACAGCAATAGTTGAAGCAGGGATTTCAACACACCAACTGTTATTATGCTTTTCCCTGAATATCATGTTAGAAATCCCAAAGTAAATTCTGCTGTATTACAGCAGCTAGCACCCTACTAGATTCCAGTAGGGCAGGGATGGTTAATGGTGTATTTGTGTTAGAAGCACAGAAAGCACTGTTAGTTTCCTAAAGTGATACTTGTACCTATGTTGCATTAATACTGCTCTTTTCTCTATTGAAAAGCTTTAGACTCTAGTCTCAAGCATTTAATAGATTTTATGGGTTTAACTTACTATTACATCCCTCGGCAGCTGAAGCACAGATAACACTATCTCACAGATAACAAGCATGCATGTGGGTAATCCATTTAAGTTCTTTCCTAAATTATCTCTCAGTAGTAAATGTGCTTAAAAATTAATCATTCTTTCTGTTGTATTTTGCTCAAAAAATCCCTGCTTTTCTTATGAGGAGTCAATAAAAGCTTTCCCAAACATTAAAAAAAAAAAAAATGTCAGGGGGAGACAGAACCTTGCCTAAAGAAATTTGTAAGTATATATTTTGCATGACTAAGCTTCTCTGTTTCACTACTGAGCTCTGGATGTCTACATTGACACCATATAACTGTGGCTCAAAACCACGCTGCCCCCTGTGTGACATCTCTCCTGCTGTGTACACATGCTTGATGTGGTTCTTATGGTGTTCACCAGATATTAATGAGGTCTTTATGTGTTTTCTTGCATCAGTGATATAGTTTGCCTGAGATTTATATGAGTGGTTTAATTTGATTTTTTTTTCAGGAATCTGTTTCAGGGGTCTGTTTTGGATTCCTGTCAGTTGAATGCAAATACATCCATCATTGC
Source organism: Scytalopus superciliaris (assembly GCA_013400415.1). Lineage (NCBI taxonomy): Eukaryota > Metazoa > Chordata > Aves > Passeriformes > Rhinocryptidae > Scytalopus > Scytalopus superciliaris. The sequence continues at coordinate 567,464 of VXBX01009114.1, forward strand.
TGGGAACAACTTATGATTTCCTGGGATACTGAGAAAAGCAAGAAGAGAAAATACAAGTTTTGAAAATATTCTGTCTTTGGAGAATAAATTTAACAAGCATTTGATGTTTAGATTATTTTATCTGAAAGGCAATTGCTTTCTCAGAAGACCTCTAGAGTCATGCACATGCACATGCAACTCAGTGCAATAAAGATCGGTATGGTACTAACTCACATAAGATAGACAGTTGCCTTGGTAATTTTCCAGGTGCACCAACTGTCTTCCTGTCATGGGATGCATAAACAAAACAAAATAAATTTAGTGGGCCCCATTTTCTCACTCTTTGGTAAACTGATTTTAGATCTCATATTTTAAGAAATCCTGCTTTTTGGGGGGTGGTGGTGGTGATAAAAGTAAAACCTCTGTTCCTCACCTTCTAACTCCCTAAAACAAGTAACAAGGGAAAAATCACATTTTTATAATTCTCTACAACTTTTCATTAGGTACTAGGGAATATTCCTGCATTGCCTTTTAGCTGCCTGATTAGACACTTATCATCTGCTCAGTGTGGCCACTGCAGATTAATTTGAGCTGATTGAAATTAAAACTACTTGTACATTATACTCAGTTCAGCAGATTTTTGCTGAACCTTATTGATGCTATTCATTTATCTTCAATACCCAGCTCTGGTTATGTTTGACATGAAGTATCCAGGAAGCAGAGTTTAACCTGTAAAAGATTTACTGTCATGAGTTTAAACCCCATAGGATGGCAAAACTCTGTATTGTACTGCCCATGCCATGCCATGCTGTGTCATACCATACTATTCTAATTTCTTCAACTCCCCAGGACAGGCATTGTGCTCAGTAGTATCTCTGAGTTTGGATAAAATTGAGAGGTCCACTGTACCTCTTAGAAACTCTATATAGATTAACCACAGACACAGTTCTGTTTTGTACATGGGATCAGTCTCACCTTCTTTGGGTCTCAGTGTCAGTTTTGTTATTCCACCTCCCCTTGAACCTGTGCAGCATAACATGGAAGGAAGAACCATAGCCAGACACATAAGTATGATATATAGTGTACTTTCAAAACTCTTTGGTGCAAAGCCAACATGGAGTTGTTGAAAAACATGATAGAAGGCTGTTACTTACTTTATTCCAGCTGCTGTCATAAAAAAAAGGCAAACATGCTGCTTTAAGTAAATACTAGTAAAATATCACATTCCTTCCTTCAGTAATAAATTAAACAGTTTGCAAAAATATTGCAGAATTAAATATATTTGGGAGGATCTGTTTTTTCATAAAGCAGCTGGATCTACAAGTTTTGCAATTTAGAGGCCCATCTTCACATCTTTTGAAGTAGAGCACAGTGGTTAATACCCAGTTGGCTGTTTTTTCCTTGCCCACCTCTTTCTCACAGCAGAAGCCTACTGGATGGATAATCTCAAAAAGGAGATAAATAAAAAGTATAGATGTAATACAGTTGATAGAAGTAGAAATTAATAGCTAGGAGATCAGTGATCTAATGCATATTCATAGAAAGAGGCTGCCTCCTTATATTTCCGATATCTGCGCTAGTTTCTGTGCTGATCCAGTGTTGGGGTATTAGCTATCCCAAATGCATGAAATCCTGTTTTCTTCTCTCTTTGAAGTTCTGATATGACTTCAAGGGGAAAAGGAAAAAGCTGGTAGAGCTTTTGTAAGGCTTACTGCAGGAGCTGTAAAATTAGTCCTTATTAATATTGATTAATAATTACATTTGCAAGTACAAAAGCATAAAAAAAGGACTGGGGTCTACTGCAGGAGAAATGGTCACTAGAATGTTAGGTTAGGTACAGCACTAGTCCTCTGCTATAGGTGTGGAGGTTAGGATAGAGAACAGATTAAGCAGAGATCTATTAATTCAGAGTCCATCTTCCTGAAAAAACAAGAGATCAGGCCAAAATGAATTTGATACCCAGTGACTTCAATAATTAGATCATAGTCTCATGATACGAGGCACATCACAGTAAACTGAGCCTGGGCCAAGAATAATGAACAGAGATCTCATTAATTGAGATTCTGCAAGGTCTAAACTTTACTAAATCATCTTAATGTCATCTCTCACCACTAAGTGGCAAAAATAATACAGTGAAAGCACTCTGTATTTGCAGTACCAGACATGCCTAGCATACTCCCTATGAGTCCACAGAGCTTATAAAAATACAAGCAAATATTTGTTAATCAGACCAGACCCAATTAATTTACTCTTGCTCCTTTCCAAGATTTTTTCAGTAATAATACTGGTGCTTTCCCTGGAGATTTTTTTATCATACACAGAACATATTTATTAAACTATGGGAATGGACATGCAAACATGCTTTGCAAATGTGTAGAAAGTATGGCAAGGTCATAATTGAACAGAGACTAGACAGAACTAAGCTAACTCATTGTGCTATGTAACAAACAATTTTGGTGTGTCAAAATGCTTCAGTGAATGATAGTTTAAGAATTTGTGAGCAACAGACTTATGGATTTCAAAGCATAACCATACTAGGAAATCTCTGGCTACATCAAAAAACCTTTTCACACTGCTGATCTCCATCTGCTGTCCCTATTTGCTTTGCTGGTACCATTCTAGACTGATCTTTGTAAAAGTAGATCCACCAAGGAGAAATGTTGCCCAGAGCTGTTGTTCACTCTTACATAGACTTTTTGGTTGGGAGGCCAACAATGTCACATCCTCTGTGGCAAAGGAGAAAGTGGAGTTCAGTCACTGGTTCCTTCCTCTTAGATGATGAAGACCTGTGAAGATAAATTTAAGCATTTCCTTCTTTATTTCCAGACAACTGAACTTGAACTGAAAGGAATGTAGGAATCTATCTAGAAAAAACAGTAAATTTTTAGTTTTGTCAGAATTTTCATGCTAATGAACAGTATACTGAGCCACTGAATAAGTATGGAACACCTAGAGAAGTTAAGAGTACTTTTAGCTCTTCTTCTTGAAGCTGGCATCTCCTCAATGACTTCAGGAGGAGAGATGAATTGTCCTCAGGGGTAATTGATGGAGGACAATATTTTGTGTCCAGTGTTTCAGGTGGTATATGGCCTGTGATGATCCAGGGACCTTATTCCAGACCCCTCCTAACACCATCACCCTCTGTAAAACTTCTGGTGGAGCCTGTGACCACAGTCACATTCCACAAACACTTTGAGCAACTCCAGACTAGCTCTGCCAGCAAATTTATGATGTGCCTTACAGGAAATAAATATGTTTGGAGCAGTCTACCTCAGTCATCAAAATCAGAAGAGTTTGGAAATCAAAAAGAACAGCAGAACCACAAGCAATTATTTTTGCTCTTTCATTAACTGAAACTGCTGAGTTAAGTGACAATTAGGGCTTTATTCTCTGTAGTAAAATGAGCAGATTGTCAGGTTTCCTGTGAAATGTCTGCTCTTTTTTGAAACCATACTCATGAGATGGGTAGCAGTTCTTCTAACTGGTATGTTATAGGCAGCTGTATGACCCTCCACCTGTGCTGCATCCAGGGCACAGAGGACAGGCACACACTGACCAGCCAGGGCCATAAGTCAATGACAAATCCCTCCCTGGCACACCGAGACCAGTACCCAGTTAAGGAGATTATCAGTGGGAGGTGCCAAGGTACCTGAGATGTTTAGCTCCTTATGAAGTCACTCAAGTTCAGGGAAGAGCAAGATGCTTGTGGAAAAATATACTCTCAATCTGCATCAAACTAGAATCCATTTTTCACCTGCCCATTCAAAATGAAGTGACTGTGACAAGAAGGGAAGAACACATCTCCATTTACAGCACATCAGGCTCACATGCAAGGCCTGGCAGAAGAAATTCACCACCATATATCAGCACTATCAGCATGACAGCATACATAAAAAAAAAAAAGAAGATATTTTTAATTTATTTTTAAATTGTCCCTTTTTTTTAAATTTGTAATTAACCTACCTTTGTGCATGTAAATTATGTATATAATCATAGAAACTCAAGTACAATTATAAATTTCAGATTCAGTTCCTTGAAATCAGTACAGACACTGATACTCGCAAAAGAAAGAAAGATATTCCTTCACTTGTGAGAAAAAACCCAGAAAAATGCATGTATTTTACATTTACATGAGTATTTTACATTTGAACATTATCACAACTTGGAAAAGTGGCAGTCATAATAACGCTACAGATAATTGCAGCATATTCACAATAAAGAAGTTACTTGGAAACAATTCAATTTTTTTAAGACAGCATATGGCATCCATGATCTCCTAATTCATAAACTGACGTCAAGCTTTTGATTCAGTAGTGAAAGAGCAGTATGTCCAAATATGTTTCTTACATATCCGGTGATAATCAACATGGACATTCACAGTAATAACATGAAGACTTAAGTACAACAAATGTCATAAAAAAACTGTAAAATCTGGATGCTTACCCTATCTCTGTAACAAAACCATGTGAACTTGATGCATTTACAAAGCCAATCTGGAAATACCACAGGAACCAATATTTCATTAAAAGGAACAGATTGTGTTATTTATATATTCTTTCCTGCAAGGTATCTCTCTCTTACTGCTCAATTTCTGAACCATGTGGCAATGTTAAACTATCCTGTCTTTAATCAATGTGTTCATAACTTCTAACTAGAGTCACATAAAAATTAAAAGCAACCAATAAGAACAACAGAACAAATAAATCACCATAGCTATTACACTTCTATTTAATTTTTTTGTCTGTATAAAATTATGCTACTTCTTAATTAGTACCTGTTTCCACAATCTTGGAAATATCTGACATTCCCTCATATAAAGTTTTGTAGATATGTGTAGTGGGTTCACCCTGGCTGGACAGCAGGTACCCACCAAAGCAACTGGAGAGAGGAGAGAAACTGTAACAAAGGGTTCATGAGTTGAGGTAAGGACCAGGAGAGAGATCACTCACTGATTATCAACACAGGCAAAAGAGACTTGAAGTGGGGATAATGATTAAATTTATTACTAGCAAAATCAGAACAAGATAATGAGAAGTAAAATAAATCTTAGAAACACCTTTGCCCCATCCCTCCATCCTTCCCAGTGGCACAGGTAGATGGGTAATGGGGGCTATGGTCAGTTCATCACAGGTTTCTGGTGCTGCTCAGAGAGAGAAGTCCTTTCCCTGCTCCTGCATGGGGTCCCTCCCATGGGAGCCGATTCTTCATGAACTTCTCCAGTGTGAGTCCATCCCATGGCCAGCCGTTCATCACAAACTGCTGCATCAAGGATCATTTTTCCACAGGGTACAGTCATTCAAGCACAGGTTGCTCCAGCATGGATGCCCCACAAGGCCATACGACTGCAAGCCCTACCAGGAAACCTTGCTCCAATGTGGGCTATTCTTTTCACAGGTCAGTAGGTTCCTGCCAGGATCCTGCTCCAGCACAAGCCTCCCATGGGGTCACAGCCTCCTTTGGGCATCCACCCGCTCCAGCATAGGTCTCCTACACTTGTGGCAGGTGAATCTCCATGGGCTACAGCGGGACAACCTGCTTCACTATGGTCTTCACCATGGGCTGTGAGGAAAGCTCTATCCTGGAGCCTGGAGCACCTTCTCCTCCTCTGTGTCCACTGACCTTGGTGCCTGCAGAACTGTTTACACATTTGTAGTCTATTCTTCTCTGGCTGCAATTTCATCTGTGCAGTAACATTTTTTCCTTCTTAAATATGTTATCACAGAGGCATTACTATCATTCCTGATTGGCTTGATCTTGGCCAGCAATGGGTCCGTCCTGGAGCCAGCTGGCATTGGCTCTACCAGATATTGGGGAAAGCTTCTGTCAGCTTCTCACAGAAGCCACCCCTGTGGTCTCCCTGCTACCAAAACCTGGCCACAAAACCCAATACAATATGCTTATTTTGTAAGTTGCTTCTGAGCTGTTTGTCTGGGTTTATTTGTTTGAAAGAAGAGCTAAGTTTATGCCAACAAGGAGGAACATCACCAGGTGATTTACAGGTGTATCTGGACTTTTCTAATGAGAACCATCAAATGAAGAGTTTAAAACAAATCCATAAAACAACAGTAAATATGATATTGTAAACATTCCTGAATAACCCCATTCCTGCCACCAAACCACAAAGTTGATTAAAGAATATAAAAACATAGACATTAAAAAAAAATAACCTTAGGAAGTTTAAGTATTGCATTAGGAGAGCTTTAGGCACTTTGCCTGTGTTTTGTACTCTTTCTAAGTCCTCAGCTAACATGACAGCTTCTCCCCCCCAGCATACTCCTTGCCTGCCATGTGTCTTCACCTGCCCTCCAAGGAAATCAATCAGCTTCCAGCCCCCACTTTTCAAGTCAGAACTGCCAGTTATTTGTTGCTAACCAAGCACACATTTTCTTTATGACAGCAGTTTTTCTAACAAACCTCAGAAGAGTTCAGATTGTTCTCAGGCCACAATCTGGATAACACTGATCGAAAATTCCCCAGGACTTTAATTTTCAAGGTAAAATGTTCTTGTAAATGTATAATCAGAAAACAACTGACAGCATGCACGTGCATTGTATCTAGAAGCATCCCATCAAATTGTACGACCCAGACATCAGTATGTGTTGGGAACTTGACTCCATGTACAAACAGTGCACCTGACTGTGAGAGAGAGGATCATAAGCAAACTCACAGGTACCTGTTATTCTTTGTCAACTTCAAGAGCACCAGACATTTTGTAATAATGCTGTGCACCAAGTTCGGATTGTGCCCAGTAAAAGTTACTGCAGGTGAAACAACTTGGTTCTGGGAGATTCAGGCTTGCCAGTAAATTAGTATATGACGCATTTTTCTTGTAGAAACAATTTTCATACACAAAAAAAAAGTGGGCCCAAGTTCTGGCCAGGTTTGATCTGAAAAGTCAGCTGATCATCATTTGGTCAGCAGGTCAGAAACTCTTCAGGACAGTCTGTTCTGTTTCTCCTTTGCTGAACAGGTTGCCTGATGTTCATGGGTCATCTTACCACAAATTGAGTCTCCTGTCAAATTACAGCCTTTGGTCCACACAGTGAGCATGCCAGTTCTGTTACATCTCAGTGTGTTTTCCATGAAAAAGGTGGTATTTAACTTTGAGTCCACATTGAGGATCCTAATGGGACATAATTAGAAGTCTTGCCCAGGGTCTCACTACCCAGGAACCACGAGCAGGATGCAGCCTTCCTCAGGGCAGAGTTTCCAAGAATCTCTTTGATGTGATTTGCAGTCACAGCGGCACACAGTATAAGTGCGTGCAGAGGGTTTAGACCATCTGCAATGTTTGTGCAAGTGGGCGCAAGGATAAAAAGTCTCTTTGTTGCCTGCCCTCCTCTGCTCCCACACTCAGCTTTCAAATATGGGTGCTGGGCTCTGATGGCACTTTTCAGCACCTATAATGATGAGACTGATGCACTTTAGGATCAAACTTTATAGTCTGGTTGCCAGACTGAGATACTTTGTGTAGAGCCTCATGTTTAAAAATTCATCAGATGTTAAAACTTCAAAGTGGTTTCAAATGATCTGCATCTCAAGAAGGAGTGTGCAAGCAAGCACATTAGAGTCTCATTTCTTTCTATGACCCATCATTGAAAGTGTCTTATTTAAGTTTCTTTAGCGAGAAAAAGGCAATAACAACTTGATCGTTCGCTGTCTCAAATGCGACATGCACAGCATCACGGTACTGAATAGTCTGAACCCATTATTTATTAGGATGCTATATTTCATTCCAGCATTTCTATGTGGTGCCCCATGTACCAATCTTTATGCAAAGTTTAGAACTTTTAGTTTTTTTATCTCAGTGTTAGTAGCCTGGAGTGAGTAGTACTTTGTTTTTCTTGTAAGGTCAGAGTGCGTAGCTGCTACATCAGGTTAAGAATTCACAGCTAAGGCATTTGATGCTCAAAGACAACAGTATATTCACGCAAAAATCAAAAAGGTCATTGACTTCACCCTCCAGTTTCCAAATATTTACTCTCAATAATGTCTTTATCACCATAATTTCAGAATTTAGATTCTTAACCCTGTCTAAAAGACATGACTGAAGGCAAAAAGACGGAGATTGATTGTTCTCTTTAAGCCTCACCTGGAAACTCACTTTTGAACTCAATTGCTCTTTCTCTAATTATCAAGTCCTAATTGGCTTTAAATTAACTAAATAAGCTATTATGTTTTCTCAGCATGTAGAAAGGGAGAATTTACACCTCTTTAGCTGTACCTTTCTGGTTCATTACTAAACACATCTCCTCCGTGCCTCTCAGTGACAATAACTTTAGGTACCACACTGCACTCAGAACCTCCCATGAGGGCAGTGTTGCACCATACACATCAGAAAGTACTGGGCACTGCACTGGACAGGGGACAGGGACAGGTGACTGTAGGAAACTTGTGGTTCAAACTGTCCTGTGCATGAACAGCCTGGAGGAAAAGTGTGTGTGTGTGTGTTCTTGGGAAGATCATGGATATTTGTCTTGAACATATTTGGCTTGAACATTGAGATTAGGTGCCACAACTGCCCCTAAGCAAAGCTTGGGCTGTTGTTCCTTAGGCAGGATGAATCTTAAGACTTTAAATTATTAACTTTTTCTTTCCATATGTTTCTCATTCAATGTGATGTGCAATTTCCAGTTAAAATAAACTTGGCTTTGGGATAAAAATGAAAGATAATCAAGGCATTTCACTATCCAACAAACTCCTCCCTTCCTCTGTGTTAACATGCTCTGGCTTGAGTCTAATGCCACTCCAAGGGTTTCTGCTGCTAAATACTGTTTTCTCTCACTGTCTCACACTCCTCTTTCACAAATAATAAGGTTGTTTTACTTGTTCTGGTGTGAGCATAGTACTGTTCTTCTGTCTCTTCCATACATATGCAAAAAACCCCTCTGCAATGGGAAGAGATACTGCAGGGAGAAAGCAGAGAGGAAAAGGCAGCAGGAGGGTCCTGAAAAGAAATTTATTAATTGGCCGAAACATATATGCCTAAGGGAAGGGTAGACCACTCTTCATGAGTTCCTTACACCTAAAGGAGCATGTACAACACTTCTGTTAGAGGGGACTGACTTAGAAGAATGCAATTCAGAAGCTCTGTGTAGCCTCACATTGTAGTAGCAAGCTCTGGAGCATGGACAGGACTTTTGCATTGCACAGCCTGGCATTTGTTATTCTGTGAGGTGTCCAGGGGCCGTTGTTTTGCATGGTGGGGCTGTCCTTCTCCCAGAAGCAAGTTTGAACATATTTTTTTAACACATTTAGCAGAAATTCTTTCACTTGAAAGACTGAAAGATCACACCAAAGCATCAGTTATTACTGTCAGGCTGCAGAACAATAAAAATAAAAATGCTAATTAAACTCATTTGCAAGGTGAACAAGGGTCATGTAACACTCATGAAAAAGTCACCTTCTAAGGTGGCTGAGAATGAGGAATTCTGACCTTTAAGGTTAAACGTAGCCTTCTGAATGCATTTGTTTTTGCTATCTCTGAACACAACATCAACTCCTAATAAATGGGCACTGGCTAAGGAAACAAAGAGATCCCAGGAATGAGACTGCTGCCTTTCTCCCAAAGAGCCTCCTGTTATCAAGAGAAGTGAGTTGTCTGGAAGAAAATTTGTTGATGTCTGCCTTCCCTGAAGGTACTTCAAACAGTAAACGAACACACAAAATCCCATGTTTATTTTCTTTTAAATATATTTTTGAAAATATTGTGTGATCCAAAATATGTGTTTTTCAATTTTTCATGGCCTGGACGTGAGTGATGTATTTTATCCATATTCATAACAGTGTACAAACTTTCTATTCATAGCTCTCTCCACAGCATAAATTTGGGTGGGCATGCTGGAATTTCCTTTTGCGGCATATGGTAATCCTTTACCTGAGGGCTTGCTCCAAATAAATGTTTACATTCCTCTGACAGCTCACTTGAAATGTAAAGGAACAAGGTATGTGAGTCTTCCATTAAATAACTGACTGCATTTACATGCTCGAGGGAGGAAGGCACATAGCGTTCCTACACTGGACTGGCTGCAGGAATGTCCAACCTTGTTTCCTCTCATAAATATTTCATAATAGAAAGGACCTTAAAAATATGCCAACCCAAACTGCAGATTGACCCTTCCAGCTCCAGGCACCATAGCTGGGAGGGACTGAAATAAACACCACAAGTAAGCAGTGCCTGCAGTGGGCAGTCATCTGTGGAAACCACAGCCTCCTCTTTGGTCCTGGGGACCATCATTTCATTCTGAGGCTATTCCAGGGAGGGCTGGCTGAAAGGGAAGGTGGTGGGTGGCAAGGGTCACACATCAAAGAAGTAAATAAAGGTGGAAATGATCTGGAGAAAAACTTCCTAGTCTGGCATTCGGTTTTATTTCACACAGTTCAAGCAAAAAATGTTTTTACTGATGTTGATGAAAGAATGTCTCAGCAGCTAGGGATAAGCACAGTGATGCAGTAATTAACAGAAATGTCTATACATGGTACATATATCCAATTGCTGAAGTAAACATGCCACTGTTTGCATATTAGAGTACCAGATCTACTCGAGCTTCTGTGATTCCAGCAAGTCACATGGGGTTTCTTTAACCTTTCAATCTTTATTCCCATCATCAGAGCTATTTACTTGGCCACCCTTCTTCAAGCTACTACCAGAGTGGGGCTGGCAGGTTACCCAAACATTCCCAAGAGAAAGAGCAGCACAGGAAGTCAGGACTTTGTTATTCCACAGCAATCCAAACCCACAGCTTTCTTTGGTCACTCCTGCCTACCTTCCTTGAAAATTTAGCTCTAATAAGATATCCTTCAGCTGTCTTTGATATCTTTTACTGATGGGACATGCTGTTTATTCCTGGGAAGAAGGTAAAACACAAGGGCTCTTTCTCCTCTGTTGCTCACATTCCTGTACAGTGAAATATGTCACTTCTGAGTTACAAGTCCTGTGTTTCCTGTAAGTGCTCATTGAGAGGCCCGTATTTTTTGCTATTCATCTCAATTTCCATGAAGACCTCTGTCAGGCCTCTCTAAAAGGGCACGAGGAGCTTGTGCAAACTTGAGCAGAAATAAAACTTCTACTGGAGGCCCACAGAACATCTCAAAAGCTGAGAAGCGCCTGAGTGACATCTTGGCCAGAACACTTAGTAGCTGATATGTACCCAGCAGTTTTGCTTTAAATGAAGCAAAACTTCATGGATGTTACATGATTTATGCTGGCATAAAGCTAGGGGAGGCAAATGGATCCTAGTAGTTACAATAAATTATAATTACCACAATAATAATATAATTGCAATAAACCCCAGTCTCTGAGGAACAATATTTCCTCTGCAACCTTTAATTAAGCTGGGACCTGAGCTTTTTGTGGGCTAATTTCCTGCACAGTCCCCAATTTACAGCATGGATACCGGTGCTCATACATGTAAAGTAACTTGTCTGAGTGTGGCAGAATCAAAGATAAAGCCAGGAGCAGAAACAATCCGGACTATAACAAAAATGTGCACAGTTCACACTGGTATCTGAAGGCACATTTATTCAAGCCTAGAGTTTACTCTTACTTTATAGTCCTGTGCCTTAAAAGCACAACTATCCTTTTTCTGCCAGTAATTTCAAAATCTACCCATTACTGGAAAGACAGATGTATTCATTAGGCAATGGATACAGGTCTATTGCGTGTCTCAGAACAATTTTTTGATTAATTACTTTTATATCTACATGTCCTCTGCCAACATGTTTCAGAGAAGTGAAGGACAAAACACTCTGTGGAGAGAAGGTTTCGTTGAGATAATTCTTATTTAAAGTCACAGCTACTATCAAGCAGTTATCATTATTAACACAGTTAAAATTAGATTTTTGTAAAAGAGATTAACAATAATACCATATACTTCTTTAAAAATCCAGTTGTGATGCTATTTTAGATCATACTTGTGGTTAAACAATCCTGTCATGGATTATCAGACAGTATGACTATTTTAGTCTCTAGGAACTACACACATCAAAGATATGGAAGCTAGTGTTAAAATACTTTGCATTTCTTACTACAGAAGTCACCCTGCTGTGTGACACCCAACATAGTCAAGAAAAATTCCTAGAAATATTAAACCTTTTCAACACAACAGACTTGGGGTTCATTTAAATGATGAAACAGATGTCCAAACTGAAATGTCCCTGCTGGAAACAACTTGATCCTCTCCTTACAGAGCTTGAAACCAAACATTAGCAAAAGCAGTTCAGAAAATAAGGTGGTACATAGAGAAAATTATGAGTTATGATGCTTTTGGGGACCCAAATCACACAGGAGTTTATAAGGATATACACCTTCCAAATTAGGTAACAGCCTATTGAGAAACCAGTTGGTGTTTCAAAGATTGTTCATATATGTATAGACAAACACCTCAGAGGTTGTCAATATGGTCAGAATGCACTGCAGAATTGTAAACTTGTATGTAATCTTATTTAAAAAAACCCCACAAACAAACAAACAAAAACACACCAAAAAAAACCCCCAAAACAAACAAACAAAAAAAAAACAGGTAACTCTCTCCCTCTGTTTCTCAGTTATTGATGAAAACAGGATCAACCCGTATGGGTACTCTCACATAGCAGCTAATGCATGTCAGTCCAGTCTTCAGAACAAAGCCCCCCCAGACTACCCTTGCAGCATGTTCCCAGAGCAGGCAGTCTGAGATTAAATGCTTTATTTTCTAAAGATGGAGATAAAAATACTGACATCTTAAGATTTCAATTGCGTTTTTCAGTGGGATTTCCTAGTATTTGAAGAAGTTACACTGTGTTTAGCTGGTGAACTATAAAATCTGTCCACAGTCCTTCACAAAACAATTTCAGAAAATCATTGCAAAGAGGAAGAACAACCCTTAAAATTGGTCTGCGGTGTATCACTAGATCTTGGTTTCATATCCTCAGTGAGGATGTTGAGGCACATCTCCTAAATTACCAGGACATTTCAAGACTTGTTCCTGTAGGTTTCTCACAACACAATCATTTTCATGCAGTTGGCTCCACAGAAGTGGAATTTGGAGCCCTATCATTTTAAAACACTCCTCTAGTATATGGATAATCTTGTATATGGATAATCCAGCATACCTGCATAACCTTTAAGTCCCATTAGAACTGCACTTCAGGCTTCAATGTAAAGGAATTCACAGTCTTCTCATGTAGCAGAAACCAAATGAAGGGGCTACCATTTTCTGCTCTCAGGAAAAAATCTTCACCAGGTACTCTGCATTTAGATGAAAAATTGTCCCAGAACAGTAACACAAACATCTGGCCACAATATCTCCATTCTTAAAAGTGAGCTGGGTCATCCCCCCAGACACAAAAAGGAAGGTAAGTAGCATTGTACAGCAAACAGTGACCAAATTGAATCACAGATTACAAATTGCAAAGCAGCAAGTCAGATAGTCTCAGTGGGCAAAATAAGAACTTTAAGGAACCTATGCAAGCTTTAAAATCCTTTCCAAAGTGTCGTGTCCCTCCAAAGCAGCAGTGGAAGCTCTTTGCATCCAAGTATTTGGTATGAATTGGGGATAGACTGCTTAAAGTCTATGAAAAAAAAAGGAATTTTCATTCTTCCTTACCAGAGTGGAATGTCACTTCACAACTTTTAAAATTTTTGTAAATTCATCCAAGTTTGAAAAAAAAAAAAAGCCCACACAAAAGAGTATGTGTGACGTGTAAGACTTCAAATTCCTAGAGGCTTGTCTATTTTCAAATTCAGAAAACAAAGCATTTGATGACTAGCAGAAAGAGGGCTATGTGCTTTTGTGCTAGTTACATCTAATACAGTTTCCTATTGTCTGAAGAACAATTTTCTGTCAGGAAATCATTTTGACTGAGCTTTGGGTAGTAATGGGCTTTTACTATTTAATAAAGTTCTGTTTATTACTATCAACCCGGTTGCAGATTATGAACCACTTCCATTTGGTAAATCTATTAGGATTCATAGCTTCCTGTTAAAACAACAAACCCTCTCACTTTGCATCTCACAAAACGCCCACAACAACACCTGCAAATCAAAAATCAATTACTAGAGTAAACATCACTGGTTTGGTATATTTCAACTTTTATTATATTTGAGACAAAATTTTGCCTGCATTCATGTACTTTGGAAATTATAAATAGGAGCACATGACTACTTTGTTGAGTAGATCCCTGTGATGCTGAAATGGAAGGCTGGGAAAAGACAAAGCAGTCCACAGAGGACTGACTGTCTGGATGTCATACTATTAGTTGTGCACAAGCTGAAGTCTGTGCAGTATCATGTTTTCTGAATTAGTATTGTTTGTCCTTATCAATATCACTTCATTATCGCTTGTGCTTTGTTCCTAAGCTCCTCAGTCAGTTGCTATTGGCAAATGTAGAAGAAAAAGGAGCAAGCAAATTGTATTTTTTTATGCACTTTGATGTTTTAAAACCTGCACAAGATATAGGTGTTTCACTAACAAGCAATATTTAGAAATCATCCAGCTATTAAAAACCACCACATTATTCATTATGAATGACATTTTGAGTGGTATTTCGGACCCTGAGTGGAAGATGCATCCACAGAAGCAAAGCTGTACATTGAGGCAAGTACAACTCATGAGATTTCAGTCAATGGGACCTTAAGACATTAAGTACTTCAGAAGTTTGGTTGGTATGTGTTATGCTCATGATGATATGTGTCACATTAGTATCAGAAATCAATGAATTGCAGAAACAACCAAAGAATAAGGTTTGCAAGAATATCCAATTAACTATTGCTGCTGTACACTTTATTTTATAGGAAGAGTGTAAGGTAAATAAAGTTTCAAATAGCCCATGTGTGCGGAGAGTAAGTGACATCTTGCAGCTGAATCTGTTGAAGCACTTGATTCCTGCCTAGATTACAGCTAACCTTCACCAGCCTGGTAAGGGTTGATAAATGTAGAAGTGGGAAGGCTGAGTTCAGATAACACCATTTTATTGCCCATTTTTTCCTGTGTCCTTCTGGAGCATTGTGCCAAAACACTGTGTACTGTGTTAATAGTGCTGGCATCAGCTTCCAGAGCATCATTGTATCTCCTTGGGGATGTCACAGCCGATGTGCTAACTGTCCAGCAAATGAAGAAACGTATCAATGAAAACAGCAACAGAAACTAATCTGTATTGCAGTCTGCTTCAAACAATTTCTCATCATGACTAGTCCTGCTGCTTGTAGACCCTCTTCATGTCTGCTGGACATGGGCAACAAAAGGCCCTTACTCTGCTTGGCAGCTCCCTTGAAGACACACTCACAGAACCACAGAATATGCTGAAATGGAAGGGTCCCACAAGCATCATTGAGTCCAACCCTAGCACTGCACAGGACGATCCCCAAGAATCACACCATGTGCCTCAGAGTATCATCCAAACACTTTTTGAACTCTGTCAGGCTTGGTGCTGTGACCACTTCCCTGGGCAGCCTGTTCCAGTGTCCAACCACCCTCTGGGTGAAGAACCTTTTTCTAATATCCAACCTAAACCTCCCCTGACACAATTTCAGGCCACTCCCTTGAGTTGTGTCACTGGTCACCACAGAGAAGTGATCAGTGCCTGCCCCTCTTTGCCTCATGAGGAAGTTGTAGACTGCAGTAAGGTCTCCCCTCAGTCTCCCCTTCTCTGCTCCTCATAAAACTTCCAAGGCCCTTCACCATCTTTGTTGCCCTCCTTTGGATGGTCTCTGATAACTTAATATATTTCTTATGTTTTGGTGCTCAAAATTGAACACAATATTCAAGGTGAGGCCACACCAGTGCAGAGCAGAGCAAAAAACCCTCCCTCGACCAGCTGGCAGCAGCAAAGGTCTGGTCAGTTATTCCTAAATACACTCATCCTTCTTTGAGCTGGAGGACTGAGGTCAGGAAAATCAAAATATCACCATATCTCCCATTATGCATTCTACTATTTAGAAGCTTGTTGTCTGTGATGCTCTGCTCACTGACATCAGCAAATGAAAGAATAATTCATCCTTTGTCTACTCTATTATTTTTTACATCGCAAGGATGCAGACACTCTTCTCAGAAGACAGTGGGTCGTCTGAAGAGTCATGCCTACCAACTCCAGTAGACCACTTCCAAGAAGATGGCCAAGAGCCATCCTCTTGAGATTTAGCCAGTTCTCTTGTCCACAACCTGAATTGCCTCTTTCAAATGCTCACTGTGAGAAGAGTTAAATATCAACCTTGAATGTTGCTTTTCAAAGAGCCACATCATTAGTAATTTGAAAGTAAACAACTTTTTCACTGCACAGTAGAATGAGCTAGGTGTTTCTTGTGCTATCTATAAATTTGTGGATTTGTCTATATTTTTTGGTTTCTTTATTTCCTATGGATAAAGTTCAGTAAAAACCTTATTTACTGGTGTATAGCTTTGTGGCAAAATCAGTTTCAAACATTTAAATCATATAACGACATTATCATTCCCCTTTGTTTCAGCAATATTTGAACATGGTCAGGCCTCTTTTGAATACCTTGAAGACATGACAAGATATAAGCTGACCACAACCATGTTCCACTGAACTTACATTTGCACACCTACCATTTTCTTCCTCTTCCCTCATATTTCTATTTTGTTTTTCCCAATTTAGTTTCTTCTTTCTCTACTACAGGTTCTGTCCTTGCTTCCCTCTTTAATGATTTTTCCAAAATTCTGCTTTCATGCACTTTTCCTCAACCAACATAGTTCAGCAGAGTAATCTTTTCTTTTAACAGGAAGCCAAGAAATGACAGTGAAGGCACATCTCTAATAGCCAATTTAAACAGTGAGGAGTTTAAATGGATCATAGATCCTTTTCATAGTTCATCCAGACTCATTCCATGAGCTGGCAAAAAGAGGAGCTTCTGCAGACATCATTACTGGTGGTATTAATGATCTCATCCTCTCTGACGTAGGAAACACAACAGCTGGGGGTCAAGGTGGCTGGGAGTAAGGAATGTACTCTATTTTTTAAATGGAAGAAGACTAAATGACCACACAGCCTCTAATGCCAGTTCAGAGGGAAAAAAAAGAAAAATCCACTTTTGCTTGTATTTCTGCACCATGTTAGGAAAAGTACTATTAGTATATATGTTATTTTTAAGGGATCCAAAACATCTTTCTGCTTTGTGACACTTTTCGGTGTGAATTCAGAGTGGTAGGAACTGTGTAGCAGTGGTTCATGGCCTGAAATATCTGTTTTATTCCAAGACAGCCAGTTCTGTTTGAGATGCTGATATTCTGTGAAGTGTTAGAAGGACCATCAGAGCACATACCCTGACTGACTTTTTCAGACAGGTCCATACTTCTACCAGGACAAAAGTGGTATGTTTGATTCGTGTCATGTGAAAGTGTTGAGACCAAATTTAAGCATAGTATTATACTGAGTTATCATAATAATCTCTCAGGTTTCTGAATTTTAAGAAGCAACGCATGTCAGATCTGGATCATGGAAAAAAATACAATGCTCATATAAGATACAGGAAAAGGAGTTCTCCAGGTCCTGTTTTGTTTTTCATGCAGAGATTCACTTCATGATGGCAAAGGAGTGTTTCAGCTCATCAATTGACTGGTTGTTGCAGTATTTGTCGTTGTGGCGCTTCCTTGTTTTGCTAAAGGAAATGCTTTAGCAGGGAGCGCACACACAGCCTGGCACAAACTGGAGTGTGCCTACATTCCTGACAATAATGGTTTACTTAGCTGTGCTGGGGGAGACTGTTTTCAGCTGGCTGGTTGGACTGCCTGTTTTTTCCTGAAAAAGAAGAAACATAATACCATGAAGAATCATGGACCTGAGCTGTCTGATTTCACCACCACATCTAAATTCTTCCAAAACAAAATACTTCAAAACTTCCAGTGGGCAACAAGTTGTGCCTTTATGCACCGCTCTGGTAGGCTATGGAGCGGCTTTTCATGGTGACTTTCAGCACTCTCAGTGTACAAACCTGGCACAGTAGCCTTAGGTACCAACTGGTCTCCTGGCTGTTACTGTGGAATAACTTTTTCCTCCAAAAGCTCTGCTTTACACTGAGGGTTTTGTACTTCATGCATTAAACCCTTAAGGGATTGGGTGAGGATATTTGCAGGTCATTTTAGGGAAGGGGATGGCTACGAGGTGCAGCAAGCTGGGACAGCTCGCCTACGGGGAGAGCAATAGTATAGGTAAGGTTTGTAAAATGAGGAAAGAAGTGGAGAAGGTGAGGGAGACGGTGTTTACCCAAATTCTCCACCAGTAGAACAGGATTCAGTTTAAAACAGGTAAAAGTCACATTACAGAGCAGGCAGTGCACTTCTGAATCATGCTGCCACAGGAGTCATGGTGAGGAGTCAGACAAAACCTCCAGGTTCAAAACAGGATTAGACAAAAGAAAACAGGCCATTGGGAATGTGAAGGAAGGATGTTCCCTGGGACTTCACAAATCTAATAGATACTTTTTGTGTTTGTTAATGTAGAAAAGCTAATTTCCTTAGGATGCCTTCTGCAAGTTGTGGAGGATTCTGTTTCTCCCCAGTGGCTCTTTGGCGAGCTGAAGGAGGCTGATGCACTTAGGTTAAGTTATCTCACTGTAAACATCTCCCCATATAAAGAAAATTTAATCTGATGATGAAACTAAAAAAGTCATATGGTAGAAAAAATAAACCCACACTATGAGCTGTTTTTAGAGCAAAATAAATGCTGAGACCCCAAAAGACTCAGTGTCAAATTTTTCTCCCACCATGTCAACCATTCAATGACATGAAGGCAGTGGCTCAGCTACATCTTTGTCCCCTTGTGGCAATGTGATCTGAGAAAATTGCACAATTTAGGTGAAAATGGCCAGTATCTTGAGCCAGATGTGTACTTTTCACTGCTGAGAAACAGCACTGCTAGCCTTGCTTCAGCTGGTGAACGAGAACTAAGTGGATCATATTTTTACATCAATTTCAGGAATGAGATTATAGTCTTTGACTTGGAAATTGCTTCCCATATTCGTTTTGAGTCATTTCTTTGAATTTATCAGGACTAACTGCTTCATCAGTCAGTCATTGTTTTCCCCACTAAACCCATGCCATAAATTACTTTGGTATATTGCCTTTCAGTTTATCTTTGTTCACAGTAACCACAAATTCCTTGGTGAATGGCAATCCATGTGTAAGCTGTCTGAAAGATAACCTCTTACTGGAAACTGTACTATACATAATTATGACTCAATCTGAACAACAACAAAAACAGCTTTGGTGTTTTGATTTCTCAGCTCTACTGTGTAATGTTAATCCATCTTGATAATCCAGGGCAATAACACAGACTGCCTCATTTCAAGTTTTCTTTGCACTATTCTTTGCACCAGAACTGCTGAACTGATTGGCCCTCCTCTGTTTCTACACTGCCTTTTGAGTCTTTGCTGACCTGTAATTAGCACAATTAACATCTAGAGAGGAATTCTGTTTCTAGGCTCAGATTATCCCTGGCTGCAACGTGTGAAAAAGGCATATGTGTATAAACATACTTACCCATAATACAATATATTAATATATGACAATATGTATCCATAATAAAATAATGTATAGTAGTGATCTATGACACAACTAACCTCCCTCTTCCACCCCTTATCCACCCTGCATTGTTGTGGACTTCCCTCTGTTGATGGCTACTATTCAGTGGGAAAGACTGACAGGAAACAGCTTTACTGATGGCACAATCTCCTGTCTGCTGGTCCCATCAAATCTTCACTCTCCCACTGTGCAGAACCTTGTGGTTTGGGCCTCCCCTCCTTCCTAGGAAAGATATTTCATGCAGAAGGATGTTTTTCATATTTATCTTAGTCTTATTCTTACTGACCTGTGTTGTTCAAAGTAGCCTGTTGACTTTCTGCTTCATGCCTTGCCATGAATAGCAGATTAGCGTGAGTTGCTTGCTAGTGCTGGGATTTATTGGTACAACAAATTTCACCAAGTTTACAATTCCAAGAAGTCTGTCTCACATGCTAACAGGGAGTGAAGGAAGAAACTGTGCATGAAATGAAAAACATTCTCTTGACTACTGTAGGTACAAATTAATTTTCACTGAAACTCATCACAAAAAGTCATCCAGAAAGGAACCCGAAGTTAAATTAGTCATTGGCCTGGTAAAGCTGCCTGCCAAGTCTTCTTTGTATTTTCTAACAATGTACACAGTTTAAAATAATAGTTACTGGAAACCAAGAGAAATATGACCGATACTAACTTGGTATAAGTGTAAATGAAACAGTAGAAAAATTTAAAAATACCTCAAGGATAAACATGTATGTTTGTTTGGTAGCCACCTCTTGCTTTACAGCAACTCTTTTTCTTTTCCTGTTTTGTTCAGTTTCATCATCTCAGAGTCCTGGTTTTCTTTAATTTAATTTAATTTTATATATACCATTTATTTAATGGCTTTTTTTAACTTAATTTTTAGAAATCTAAAGGGACCAGTATTAGCATATTCATCAGCTTGCATTCATTTTGCCTGCAGGAATTTCTTTGGCCATATAGATAGTTTTGTTTCAGACAGTTTGTTCCCAGAACATAGGGATTCTAGTCAACAGTGGACTCAATTAGCAATTTCACATAGGCTGTGGATATGCACCCTCTTGGGCTGTAGCTGAACCAGCTGAAGAGGTTACTGAAGCAACACCTCATCCCCGTGAGCTCATCATCTTCTCTCTGTGGTCCCTATCCAATATCCATCAAAAAGACAATTTTAAGAACTTAAAGAAGACCCCACTGTTACAACAGCTTATTTTGACTGAGCAAATTAGGGGAAGTCACATGAAGAGTCTGGCCAGCAGATCAGAGGGGATGGTAACTTCCAGGAGCAGGGTGGGGAGAAGGCTGGGGCATTCATCTTTTTTTTGGCGCAGCTGCAAATGGAAAAGAACATGCATCCATATACTTGCGCAAACACCAGCTGCAAGGGAGGAGATGAGAGAGCCAGTAGAAACGCCATATGGGCATGTCAATGAGCATGCAGTTTGTAGCAAAACATCTTGGGCTTGCAGTGAACTTACTTCACTCACAGGCAACAGGACCTTTGCCATTTACATCTGCGGCAGAAATTCTGAGTTCTGAGAACAACTAGAACTGTATTAAGTTAAAGGACAGTTTATCACACATCATAAGATGAGTGTCAACTTGCTAAACCACATAATTAAATCATGTGTCTGAGCCTTGAATTCTTACTTCTGCACCTAAAGAAATAGATTGAATTTCATAAGCACTGGGAATCCAGGCATCTCCTGTTGACTTAGTAATTCCAAAGGCAACTGTAAGGTACCCAAATTTATGGCCAAAGAACCCACTTTTAAGTGAATTTGTGTTAATCTTTCAGTCTGTCTTTCCCATTTGGAAAGGCAAATTTTAAATATTGCCTCACTTATTTAAAAATTCTACAAAAGCTATAAGAATATTCAAATAGACTAGATCTTAGAGGAGCACAATTACAGCATTTTTGGATGATGGTGGCAAGATCTTAGCTTAGTGTAATCATGGCTAAATTTCTTCTAGGTACATAATTTCTTCTCTACAGAACAGAAACTTATTATTTCCATCAATTCAAATTGGTTTTTAATTTTCTAATATAACAGTTGTGTCAATCACTTCAGCAGCTGTTATCTTTATCTCTTTACATGTAGGTAGATCTTACAGCTTTTATGTTTAGTCATAAAAGAAATTATTTAAATAGCCAGAAGCAATCTCTGAATAATGCAATGATATTTTGCTCTTCATTAATTTTACTGCATCTTTCACAGTGTCTTTAGAGGTGAAACTGCCCCACTGTAAGGGATGGAAAGTTTTACAGTGGTTTTGTGCTCTACACTCAGAAGTTTCATGAGAGTGAGGCAGAGAAATTACTCACACAACTTGGTGGTTTCTAGGTTTGAATGTTCTTAGCAATGGAGACTCAGCTGTGTTTAGCCATCAGTCGCCTTGTCCAGGTTCCATGTGCAATTAGTGCAGCAGCTGTAAACCACTGTGGAGCACCATGTAGTGAGTATGATGTAACCAAAGCAAGCTTCATTGTAGAGGAGGCTCTTGATTTGGAAGGAACAGACAGGAAAAGAGACAGGGAATTGGAAGGGTGAACCTCCAAAAAAATAACAACCGTAAACTCTCCGTGTGTACTGCACGTATTTAGTCTTTTTCATTACCTCAAAACTATGTACAATATACCATAGCACATTAATTTTTACAGGCCAACTTCTAGATATTACACTATCTCATTTTCCAACCCTCCTTTTCTAATCTCTTTCCCATATGTTAGGGAAGTCAGTGGTAAAGAAACAGCTCTGCTATGCACAAAGTTCATATATCAGACACCTGAGCACAAGAGGCGGGAAAGGAAGCTGTGAACCACTTTTATCACTTCCCCAGACCCAGACCAGACAGTGTCTCAAAGTGTCTGGAGACATGAAGGAGCAGTAACTTGTCTTTCCTCCTTTACGCTGCCTGCAGAGGCATTGTGGGGAAAGCTATGCTAGCTGAAATCTGGAAGGAACTAAAATGTTGCGTGCCTGGTCCAGACAGTGTCCTGACATTGGCAAGGCCGTCCTGGCCCCTATGCCCAAACCTGTTGTTCTCTCTCCACTTACTAAATTATGTCATCAGGCAGTCAAGTCTCACCTGAAAGAGTATTCAACCCAATATACTTTTATTCAATCCAAAATTTAACCTAACCATTTCTTCCAAATGTGCATTTTTTTGGATCCTCTTCTACCAAGTTTTCTGTACATGTACACACACACACATAGATATGTGTATGTGTATACATATATACAACTTTATTGTGTGTATATATGTATATACTTATACACACCTGCACATACACACATATAAATGTAACAATTCATCAACCAAAGTGATATGTTACAAAGGACCTGTCATGTCAGTGACTGATTGCCACTGGAAATATATGAGAGCAGCATGATGTTCTTGCCAGCCTTCCCCTGTCTCCTCCTTGTACCTCGACTCAGCATTGCCCTGTTTCAACACACTAATGCTGTGCTGGAATACTGCACAGGTCTGTGCAGACCATGTTTAAAGCCAACACTTTTGTAGTAGCATTAAGTGAGCTCTTCCTAGCTGAAGAATCAGACCATGTGTTTGATAGTGTTCTCCTTTGATAGAAAAGGAAGTATTGTTACACAGTTAGGAGGACAGTGGCCTTTCCACCTGGCAGTGTCCATGTTTGAAAATCAAACACCCAGACAGTACTGAATCCATGAAGTTCAGATGAGTGAGAAGCTGGAATGAAAGGTCTTCCCACTTTTAAGTGTTTTCTTTTTCAAACAAACTAGCTCAAATTGATTCGACATCAGTGAATCAGACAATTATGGCCTGAATGGAAAGTCAGTCATGGATCAATATAAAGCAAAATATATTACAGCTTGACTCTATGCTGAAAGTATTTATGTACATGTTTGAATTGGAAGTTGCCTGTTTCAAGCAACTGGTAGGGTTAAATACGTGTATTAGTACTTGCTAGGCTGAAGTCTAAGAGCTTGAGTCAGTAAGTGATCTCCTCAGATGAGACACAGTCACTGGTCATGATAGGTCCTGATCTAATGCGCCAAAAAGGTGCTATCTAAAAGGTGAGATAAACATCTAATTTTACATCATATTTGCATATGAGCACTAGGCATCTGGCTAGTGATTATATCAGCTGATTCTTGGTCTCTTCTTAAAAAGTTGCCATTCAATTTCTGACTCTGTGAGGATTTAGGCTGGGTTTACAGGTGCAACAAATCACAGTAGGTCACAGCAGGTTGCAGCACATAACTTCAGCCTAATTGCTTTGAAAATGTCTAATTTCCAAATGCAATCCCTCTTGGCATTTACTTTCCTGCTTTCAGACCCTGCAAGCACTTCCATTCTGTTAATTTTCTAAACCATTATGCAACATATCTCAATCTAGTACTGGTCTGCTTCTCTCATCTGATCTGGTGGGTGTCCTTAGGGCACTCCTACCAAAGAAGTATCACTGCAGTAGAAGTGCTTCCAATGTTTTGCCTCAGATAATATTCAGCTCCATCCTTCTCACTGAAGTGCAAGAAAAACTCTGAATGGCAACATGAAAGGATCAGTCTCAATTCCACCCTCTTCTGAAAGGCCTTCTCATGTCCCTAGCACAAAGAAGTGAACTTCATAAACCCCAGGCAACAGACTACTCTGAGGCCCTTTTTAATGATTTGATTAATAATCAGCAGTGAATAACCACAACTTCATTAGGTCAGAGACAGAGAATGGACAATTATACAGACTCTCAGTTTGGGTGTTCCCATGGCCAGGGAAGCATCTCACCTGTTGTAGTTTTTGACTGCTTAACTATGTTGCAAGGAGGTTTTACCTCTGGGAGAGGTATACTGCCCTGTAAAGTACTGCTTTTTTTGCCATAGACTGTCTTGAAACATCTGATACTCATGTGGTTTCATGGTTATCCAGGGGGCAAGAAATACTGCATCCAGTTCTTAAAGACAATGGAAAGGAATTATCTTTCACAAACTTCTCTCCTCTGATTCTGTTTCTGCTACCCCCTCATATTACTGATGAAGGTTCTCAATGGCCATAATCTGTGTGAATTTAGCATAGCAAAGGCAGGTAGGGGTGGAAGAGAATTCAGAGTAGCAAATTCTGTTTAAAGAACCTCCAATTACTTGTAGTTTGAAGATTGGGAAGAAGTAGAATTTCAGGTAATATTTCCTCTGGCTTATTTATACCCACACTGGCTTTTTTGGATCCGTGTGGTAAGGATTTAGGTCTCTCTGCATTTTGTGAAAGAAGGGTAGGATTCTTACCTTTTGGGCAGTGGAGTTGATTAATACAGCTAAAAGAGTAAAGCTGCAGTATAACACTGAAAATCCCACCCTGAGGGAGCAGACTTCTAGGAGTTTAATTCCCATTGATTCACATCAGTCCAGGTTCTTTTTAAAGGTTTAACTCTGTAGTCTCAGGTCACAGTCTCTCCAGGGCAGTGACCAGCTGTTTCAACTGGCTGCAGAGCAATATCTATTCCTAGAGCTTGCAGTAATAGTGAATGCAGTGGCAATCAGCAACTTACTATCTATTTAAATATATGAAGTATATCACCTGGCCTGGAAGCATTTTTCTCCTGTCTTTTCCCTCTGCATGTACTGTTATACTTCATCTGAGAGCAAAAGATTCATCACTATCTCCCTCCAATGGTAAATTTTGGTAATTTCTTTTGCAAAAAGAAAAAGATACTCAAACTTAGTACCCACGATTTTATAGAGCTTTTTCCCAGTCTGATGAATAGAGGGAGAGATTGACAATTTTAAAAGTCAACTATGCATTTGAACATGTAGTCCTTTCTGAAGAACAATTCTAATTTATTATCTAATTATTTTTTTGTATATAATAGAATCACAGGGTTGAGCCACAGGCTGAGTGGAAAGCTTGGGAGATCTCTATTCCAACCTCCTGCTCACTGTAAGGTCAGCTGTGTGCTCAGACCTGGACACTCAGACCTGTGTCCACTCAGATGTGGCAAATGCCTGCAGGATCCCATGGTTCACAGCATGAAGAAGCTTTTGCTTAAACCCAGGCTGAACCTCTCAATTAAATTCATCCCCCTCGTCCCTCGCATCCCACTGTGCCGCATAGTGAAAGCCCTGGCTGTCTCTTCTCAACCATCTGCTCAAAGGTGCTGATCCCTTCCCCAGGCTGAAAGAGCCCTGTTTCTCCACCTCCCTGCACAGGAACAATGCTCTGTTCCCAGCACCTCAGAGGCTCCCACTGAGCTTGTTCCAGTCTGTCCTTTCCCACAGAGGTCCCAGCAGCACCTACCGTGGTCTGAAAAAGTGCTGAGCTGAAATATCTTGGTCTATCTGTGCTCCTATTAATATAACAAAATATCAACCCTGAAAAAGATCTCATTGTCTTTCTTCCATGCTCATATGAGTGGCTGGATTTCTCTCTTTCCAACATTTTCAGCAGCTAGCTGATGGTTACAGGGGAGAGTTGATCTCCCCAGCTCTGCCACTGGGGAGAAGAACTGATATGGCAGTCTTGGCCCTTTACAGGACCATTTCTTGTAGTGTGAAGAGGGGATAGGCCAGGGCAGAAACATTCACTCAAGTATGTGTCTTTTACTGAAAACATGGAAAATATGAATGTAGCTTAGCTGAGAACAGAGATCACACAAATCAAGGTCAGGTCTTGCTGTGGTTTCAACTCTTTCCCGGTAGAAGTTGCAAGAATTTCCATGCTCCTCTGATCTGAATTTCATTTGGAAAGTATGTAAATGGCTATTTTCATTGCTTGTACTGGCTTAGTCAGAAACTCATGCTGAGGAAGACTGGCATTTTCCAGAATTTTCACAAATAATAAAACTATCATAGTTCCTTCAAGAAATGCTAAAAGAGAGGTTTGACAACATAGCTGTGGAACATCTTAGCATGGCATAGCTACTGGTTGTGACAATTCAGCATGCAGCACTGGCAAGCCTGCTTGAGGTAGCAAAATCTGTGCTGTTGGACTCCAGAACATTCTTGTTACCAGCCACTAATTTTCTTGTACCTTTTGTTTTGATACTTTATTCTCCTTGTGACTTGCTGCGACGTAGTCAGCAAGGTGGTAACCTAGATAATAGTAAACTACGAAGAATAACATTTCAAATGGTAAAATACTTGCTAAAAAATAGAAAAACTATTAAGTGTTCAAGACTATGCAGTTTTTGCAAATAGGTTCAAACACTATGCTAATGTAGAGTTTGCAACTAATTTCAGGGATTAAAATTATATGTAAAATCTATGTGCATGTATGTATAATGATATATGAAATAAAATTTGAGAGATAATTTATTCATTAATCTAATTTGACAAAATAAATTTTCAGAAGCAACTCTGCGATTGGAAGTCTTGGTCATTGTCACTGTTGATGAGATTGCAGTATTACTTCAGCTAGTTACTTTAGCAAAAAGTCGTCATGCATGAGATTCTTGAACATCATCACATCTGAAAATCTAAAAGTGCAGAAGCAGAGATAAAACAGGAAAAAAACCATTGCAAACAGAGCCAAAGCAAGTAATTTTGGTGCCCATGGCGGAATATAAATTAGGTTTTCCTCCTTCCCCAACCCTCAGCAGGCAGCAAGCAGCACACTCAAGGCAGCATCAACACAGCTGAAGAATTGGGTAATTTTGGAGAGGAGATGTGAAACACACGGGGACTCAAACTTTTCAGCTTTCTCTTTGTCAGAAACAGGCTGAAAACTTCTTTCCCTGTTCCTTAGTACTTTTAATTTGTGGAGGTTAGGACCCTGGTGAGGGCTGTCAGTGAGCCAGCCATGCCTGGAGAGAAGCACTCGAGATGGGATAGTATTTTGGCTTTCACTGATACCTGGCACAAGGCCTACTCTATGGTAATAAGCCAGCCTGGGAGATGGTGCGTCTCCTTTTACCCTCCTAGAATGTTTACTTCCTTGTGGCAAAAGAACAGATCTATCTTCTGATTGCTCTGTACTGTGATTCTCTAGCAGGTCATTCAAGACAATGCCTCCGGGAAAACAACATTACAGTGTTCTCAAATCAGGCCAATAAACAACAAGTAGGACAGGGCCTGCAACCATTTTTTATAGGTCCATTGCTCTGGGCTAAATATTAAGCATGTAGTGAACTGGTTGCTGAATTGATTGCTATCTTTTTAATGTCTTCAGTCTGATGATGTTATTGTCTGTCACTTTTCCTCCTGTTTCTGCGATACATCAAAGTTCTAGAAAGAGAAATAAGCCAAATCTAAAGGACACCATATTGAAAATTCTTATATGAAGATCTGCCTCCTTCCCAGTCTTTCACTGTAGAGCAATACT
This sequence comes from Scytalopus superciliaris, assembly GCA_013400415.1. Lineage (NCBI taxonomy): Eukaryota > Metazoa > Chordata > Aves > Passeriformes > Rhinocryptidae > Scytalopus > Scytalopus superciliaris. Next base: position 595,246 of record VXBX01009114.1, read on the forward strand.
CTTCAAAAGCCTCAACATACCAAAATTACATTATTTTACAGATACAGGCACATAGACTGAATTCAGGAGCAAGCTGGTATATTAGAACAAACAAACAAATGGATAAATCATTAATTAAGCAACAAGCCTTCATGCTTTAAAAAGGGTTATTTTTACTATTACTTACCATTACAAATGGTAAATTTTAAATTTTAAGCAAACAATAATATAAAACTACTTTTATGTCAACAATCTGGAAAATTGTGTGAAAAAATGCTTTTTCTAGGTAGAAAATTTTTACTGGGATGCTTTTGTACATTGTGGAAAGAAAAGATATAGCTGTCTGAAGGAAAAGGGGGAAAATACATTTTCAAGGAGGAGGTACATACTAAATTTAAACTGAGACCAATATTTCCTAATGTAATTATTTTCCTCTCTGTATGTTTCCTATGAGCTGAATGTCTTCTTAATTACTTCCTCTGACAAAACGTCATACTAAGCAACTTGAATTTGATAAAAGTAAAAATACATTATTCTTAAACAGGAATACAAGAAATTCTGACAGGAACACTTGCTCTCTAATTTATAAATGCTATTAGTGAACACACTTGATCATTTGATATGAGGTAGTATGGGGACATATACTTCTTTGATATCCTTTAATGACACACACAGTAGGGACTACATATGTAACCAAACAACACTAATGATACATTTTCTTAACTTTGCAAAACTTGCTAAATGGGCAGGTGATCAGTCGGGGTAGTACATTCCTATCTGTATCCCAATCTCTTTTTTCTCCATCACTTTCCTAGTTCCTAGATATTGACGAATTTTACTGGTTCTGGGCTGAGATCCTGTCTGATGTGACTGAGTACATTTCAACACAATAAGATTCTAATCTTTCAAAGAAATACATTATACTTTGTTCAATATACAATTTATAGTTTATATAATAGATGGTATGCTAACAGAAATATATTCTAAAAGGTTGGGGTTTTTTCCAAAGAAGCAGAGAAAATGGGAAGAGAGTCTGAAATAAATCCCACACTAAACAAGCAGTGAAAGGTCTGTCCAAGTCTTGCCATGAGCAGCTCTGAAACACATTATAGCACATAATGTTCTCTATGACAGGATCCCACAGACATACGAGAGCGCAAATATTTATTTCACAAATTTGGACTCTGCGGTGGAACATAAACATTTTGTATATTGCTTGCAGCTTATTATCACAGATCCAATGTTACATTTCTCAGAAATCAATCACCTAGAGCGCACTTTGTACTGAGATCCAGGGTAGGCAAGGAATAATAAGGCTTTGTATTTTGACGATAATCCAGATACAAGTATAGGTGTATCCCCCCGAAGCCTGGTAGAGAGCCCTGAGTATTTTGACTGTGGGCCAAACCAATCGGTATTGTACTGCTTATGGTCTGTTCCTTACATTCACAGCCAGCCCTGGAGTCTGGTCTGTCTGGACAGTCCAAGAGAGCTGGGTGTTCTTGGCCAAGGAACGGGTGTTTTTCCACAGCTGGGACAGGAAGGACTCAAGTGGGTACTCTTGAGTGGAGGAGAATTGGACAGGTTTCTGCTGCTGGGAGGAGGTAACTCCTGGTCAGTGGCAAGCTGTCAGCAGAGGAAGAGACATACACATACGCTTTTCATGGAAGAAAAGACAGAAACCTTGGTAGGGACCACACTCATTTCTCCTCTGCAAGGTCTGATATTTGAGATGCCACCTGGAGGTCTCAACTGGCAGCCATGAGGGATTTGTTGTCTTGCATGTTTCCAGAGGTATTTCCACACTGGGGGAGAATGTCTAATGGGATCTCTGAAAACATTTGAGATTCACTGGAGTGAATCACATCTAATGCCATATTACCACTAATTAATTTACTCATTTTTTTGTCCCAGTAATTAGAAGCAATGCTTCCCCACCCACGGGACAGTTCGAAACATCCCTTTGAGTATCTGGTAACTGAAAAACATTCACTCTGTGACCACAAGAAGTATCTATTTTATAAGCTGAAACAAAATACCCTTCAGTATTAGAAAAATCTTATCCAACCCAATTTAAACCCAGGTGTTCATTGGACTCTTTAAAAATGTATGACATGAATTGCATAAACTGGCTAAAAAAAAGAGATTTTTCTTTTCTTAAATTATTGCATAGGAATAGCTACAAATTGCTCTTTGTGTTATGATACAACGTAACAGAGGAACGGTTTGTGATTTTATTTTCCATAGATCAAGTTCCCCTCACCTCTTCTGAACCAGCCATGAACAAATTTTGCAGTTTGTTATGAATTGCTGTAGCTCACAAGATCACTGTCTCTGTCTCAGTCCTGTTTGTTAGATGTTCTAATTCTTGGCTGCAGTGGTGGTACCTACAGCACAAATTAGGGCAAATTTATGAGTTGCTCTAATCTGCAGTCTCCCATTCATGATATGAAACATTTCTATTACCTAGAACTGGCCAGAACAACCCACCTTTTCTCACTTGCATGCCATGAACCTCAGGAGAGGTAAAGTAAGGCACTAAAAGACCAACTGTGCTAACTTTATAATGCATGTAGGAGTATGCAAGCATGCTAAGAGGCATTGACTTCACTGAGGACAAGAACCTGTCTGTCTATTCCCTTGATTGTGTTGAAAGCCCAAAGAAGAAATTAATGAAACTCCTATCCATTGCTTATGCCATTAGAACTCTGTGGATTAACAGATCAAAAAGTATCTTGTGTTATACCTTGATGAGAGAAATGGCATGATGAGATGAAATCTTCTATGAGACATCAGTACTAAAACTTGCATGAATACCTATTAATATACGGATGAGTCAGGAACTGACTCCTTAGGGCTCCCAGTGATACAGGGAGGTAGTAAGATCATAAGACCATCTAGTATTATCTGAGATTTGAGTACTGTTTTGGATGTCCTCTTCCTATTGACTATAGTGGTAATCTGATGGGCTTCTGCAGCTCTTTTCTCTCATCTTCACCACTTTAAATAACTTGTTATTATCAGCAAATTTTTGTACTTCACTTCCCAAACACTTTCCAGAACATTTCTGGAGATACTGAGAACAGATGCTCGCAGAACACCATGGATGACATCTTCTGTTGTGAAATGCTGGCATAGCTCTCTGAGTATTATAATAATTTCTGACCTGTAGAGACACTGAAGCTAAGTACACAGTTGTGGCTCATACCAGCAGTTATACTACTCTGCCATGAAATAATCCTTGATAATATCTAAAAAATATGTGTACCTCTTCATGTCCCTAGATAGGTGGAGTGAGAGAATGATAGAGATTTACGAAGCCATGAAAGGTCCAATAGATATGACTAAGAAATTGTATTTAGAATCTGTAGGCTGCCTTTTAAAGGTTCGGTATGTCAGTAGTCGTTGTGAAGCTGAATCAGGATTGTTGTTTCTGAATATATATGAAGGTACGAAAAAATTTTCAAAAACTGTTATTGTTTCTCCTTGCCAATGCTTTTGAGTGCCCAGACTGGGACAAGTAATGTGAGCTTGTCAGAAGTCTGGGACATCAAAATTTTCTTCAAGGAAATTAAATGATTAAGTGATCAGTTACTAGTTTCATTAGCAAATCAGTAGAAAGATCACCAGGAACTGTCTAATGGAACTTCAGGGAGCCAAGATCTTGAGATAAATTTCTTCCTGTTTTTAATAATTGTTTTTGTTGCTGTTACTAATTGTGGATGAGCAGATTATCTGTCTTGAAGAGGATCAGAATTTACCTTTTAAATACACTCCTGAGACATAGTATAAGATACTATAAATGTTTCCTGTATTGTTCTTTTCAAAACTTTTATGACTTCTACAGATGTGGTCTAAATTAATTTCAGTAAGGTTAAATGAAATGCATTTTCATATGTTTTAAAATAAATTGTTCTGCAACACTTGCAATTAAAAGATAAACTAATTTAGATGAAAAGGGTGGCTAAAGCTCTAATTTTAAATAGGTTTAAACCAACTTGAACATCACAGATCATCTGGGTAAGCGTCAGATGCAGAGAAAAGATGCAGATGCAGAGATCTTGACTCAGTTTGTATCCAGGTGCACAAATCCAACTTCAAGAATGTAATGAGTGATTCAGGCTGCCTGCTAGTCAGAGGCCATCAGATATCCAGCTCTCTCTTTTCTCCACCTCTCAGCTTCCAGGCCAAAGCCTTAGTCATTCAGTACAAAGTTGTGATATGTGGTGAGAGAAACAACATCCTGCAGATAATAAAGATTATTGGTTCCTCAACAACATGTGTGTATGTGGTTGTACATAGAGAAAAATAGCGTGTAGGTGATATAAAGAGAAAGGAAAAGACAAAGAGAGACAGAGAGGAAAGGTAGCCTTGGCTATTGATGAATATTTACTACAAGGTCACCTCCTGTACAGAGAAAATATTTTCCCCGTCAGACTGCCTTTGCATCTTGTTTTCAAACTGCAGCCTGAAGAAAACAGGAATTAAAAAACTCTCTGTTTTTCCAGATATCGTGCCAGGATGTCAACCTTTTCCTTGGTCATCCTATCAACCTTGCTGATTGTTCAGCCCACTGTGATCTGCGTAAGTTGTTTTAGCAGTTGTGTACCAACAGCAAACATTCGCATGTTACCTTCCTGTGTCACTGAGCTTCTCTCTTTGCCCAGGAACTCCTGGCCAGCTGCCACAGACTGTAGACTCACCGTCTTGACTCGGTCATATTTATTAACTTCGTCTAGATAAACACAGCTGATCAGGAGCAGCCAGTGTACCTTACTCAGCTATTTTCCTGACAAAATCCATAGTCATGAGGTGAACTTTGTTACTGACTTAGAGGGTGACTATCTCCACAGAGAAGGAGGATGCAGTGTCAAAAATGTGAGGTGTTAAGACACAAGGCTTCAAAACAAGCCCTGTGAGCCTCTACAACTCCTAGGAAACAACCTTTTCCAGGTTTACTGAAGAAACCATGAATTAACAGACACAAGCTTAATTAATTCACTGGTTCCAATGGAAAATGACATTTCTTGGCTCACATAATGAAAGGAAAGAACGTGAGTTTAAAGAAGGGAAAATACTACAGTCAAAAGGCCATAATTATCTTCAGGGAGTGTGATTAATTGCCAAAGAACTACATGAACTGAAAATTGATGCAGAAATATTTATTAAGAACCTAAAACCAGTTCATAACAAATGCCCTTGAACATAACTTTTGCCACACTTGTCAATCTTGCTTTGGTCTTAAAGTTGCAAAAATGTCTTTCATTGAGGCCACAGTTACAGAGAGGACGAGCGCCAGTGACCTGGGAGAGCTGCTGTGGATAATGGAGGATCCTGGCAGCCCCTTGCAGCTCTGATGGTGCTTCTCATATGCAGTGACTCTGGGGTGGGATGATATACATTAGGCTCACATTTACCCAAAGAAAATAGTGAGAATCAGAGAGCCAAAACAGTGAACAAAATGATTACCTGCTGTTGTCTGGTCTGTCTGATGTCTAACCCTCTGCCGCTGCACTGAATTACTTGTCTTGCGTTCTCTGGTTTACATTTTTCTTGCTAATGATACAACTGGCTAGATGTTTTCCAAAGTTGCCTGAATGCAACTATTAAAGCCTCTGCTAAACAAGTCCTGATAGAGGAGAGTTAGTTTGTTGAGTGCTGATTGGTGAGCTCCAGATACTACCAGAGATCTGTTGGGGGAGGAAGGAGAAAGGAGTCTTTTCAGTACTGACAGCTGCAGCATAAATCTCTATTAGTTCTATTGTATTTGGTTAAAATAGGTCTCGGCTGGACTCTGTGTGGAAGTCAAGGCTACACATTGCCCCGGTTTTTCACCCTGAATAAGGATTTTGTTCCTATGATCGTCTGATGTCATGAGCTTGATTTTACTCTTGATGCAATGCCCACTTGCTTTTTCCCTGACAGCCAGCAGTACAGAAACAGGCACACGAGGGAGGATGAGGGAGCCTATGTGTCCAGTCACCTACCCACCAGGGTACAGAGCTGAAAACAGAAAAGGAAGATGAATGGAAAACAGTCCAAAATCCAGTCTGAAAGAGCTGAATAAAGCTACAGAACTGGATAAAAGGGTTCCTCTTACCTTTGGACCTGCTGTCTCAGCTCTGGAGGCAAAAACAAGCTGGCTTTGTTTTTGTGATCCAGCCTCTGGTTTGTGGGAGAAGGCTGGCAGCCAGAGGCCCTTGCCCCGTGCCGGCAGGGAAGCTGGGGAATTCTCAGTCCAGGATAGTCAGTGGGGAGATGGATTTAGGCATATTGAGCACACCTCAGTAAGTCTTCCTTTTCCACTATTTTTTTTTATTTGGGCAAGAAAGGGATGATACAGTAGAAACAATAGGCGGTATTTTCCAAGTAAATGTTCTCCAACATACTATTTTAAAAAAGCAGTTGATAATCTATTGTTGGCATTTCCCCTGTTCTACAGCAAAGTTAGTTGACAATAGGGCAGAAAAGGCAAACTGACTGCTAGTGATATGTCATTTTCCAGGTTATTCGTATTTCAGAGTCTGCTTTTTCATAACACAAAACCAGCACAGGATTTTTTGACCATAAAACTCACAGTTGAATTTTGAATTAACATATGTGGTACAGTCTGGATAAGCCTGTAAGAAACTCAACAAAAATACTGAATTTTGTGTCTTTAGTAGTTCTCACGTCTAATAATCACAACTCAGAAAAATCTTGTCAGTTCTTCCACATGTGGTAACAATGTTGAAGAATGGTATGATAATAGTGAGTGGTAATATTTTATATTAGTTACTGAAATGTTCATTTATTTGTCTCAGCTACTGCTATATACCCCCATAGGAGATGAGTTAAAAGACTAGAATTAACATTGACAAAAAAAAAAAGGTGCAAGAGAACAAAAAATATCTTTGTTGAATTCATCTTTTCAGTAGGATTATTGTAAAACTGCTTAACAGAATCAGTTACTACTACAATTTCTCCACAATTTCCCATTTGCAGATCTTATTTTTGGTTGTTTATAATGTTTCTGAATGCTTCATTTGGACAAAATTTTCCTTGTCTAGTGTCTGCTTCAGGCTGCTTTGTTTGTGGAAAAATTCAGCTGAAATGATTCATTTGTTTCCAAGTAAGAGGTTAGTTAAAAATACATTGTTTTCCACACAGTAAAAATGTTCTGGTCCCTTTTCCCTGAAGGCATTGCTTTTCATTTGAAACCTGGAATTGGACTTGGCATGAAGGCTGAAAAGCAAGGGGTGCTTGAGCAGTACAGGTGGGCTCAGAGCATACTCTGATGCATAGGTAGTAAATCAGCCACTCCAGTACACTCTCCTCACTGGGATCCTGCCACCAGATGTCCAGCAGATCTGTTTCTGGGTCATTACCTTTATCCTCTCTTCCATACCTACGACTCCTGTGCAAATGCTGTGCAGCTGTCTGCAAGAACCAGGGAGATTTTGGCTGTATGCTGGTAATGCTCCTTGGCTGACCAAAAATTGCAAATGCTTTTGTCTTCTTTCTAGGAGAAACTGAATTGTGGGCATTTGTCTCTTGAATTGCTGACATCTGGGAAGAGCATTCAGCATTTCCATGGGCAACATCTAGTGTCTTCTCTCTGATTTTCTTGTCTTGATATTTATAAAGACAAAATTGCAGAAAAAAACCCACTATTTTTGAAGAACATCTCCCAGGTTGCAAAGTTAGGCCTTTTCATCATGTGCTGTGGTTTGTACAATATCTCTGCCTCATCAGTTGTAGAGAATGAATAGAGGGAAACAGCGAATAGTGCTAAGAACTAGCCGGCAGGTTTTAAGCAATACACTGTCTTCTGCTTCAGCATAGGAAAAGGTATGTTTTTATGTCTCATGTCTTTGCACACGGGGAGTACAGAGGTGTGGTGCTGGTGGGGAGCTCCAGTAATCCACCACAGAAATGGGTCACTGCCAAGAGGGTGCTGGTCTGTGTGTTTGTCTGGCACTGCATCAGCACATTCTGTCCTGGCTTCTCATTCAGCTCCATTCCTAATTATTTTCTTCTGCATTGTTGTTTGTAGGGGGGGCCTAAGTTTCAGCAGCTGGAGCAGGACCATGGGTCACAGGGTTGTACGTCCAGGGGACAGCTATCAGAGGGATTCACATTATGTAGATGCATATATTTCCCTCTGATGGACCTTCATCATGAATTAGTTGAGATGGGAATGGGGTTAGGCTGTTTGTACTGTCTGTGCTTGTGTGCCATTGTTGGTGTTGATTTGTGAGGTCAGCCACATGCATATGTATATTTGCATATATGCATGGTTTTGCAAGTGTGCCTGTTGGAGACACAGCCTCAGTTTTGTCTCTGGCCAGACGTGGGGACATGCAGCAGCAGCAACTTCACCTGTTTTGGGATGCCAGATTCAGCCAACCCAAATAGTTGAGGTATTTCTAAATCTAGAGTAAGTACCCTTTGTGCTAATGAGAAGATGAAATGGATAAATAAAACAAGCAGAAAAAACTGATAAAAACATTGTAATAGTTCCCATTAAGTGAGAACTGAAATGTTACAGTATTTCAACCCCTTCCTATCCCATGGCTTATCACCGATGGATGTTTAAGGGCATCACTAGTTGCCAGGGAAGCAAGACCAGGACAGCCGGATCACTCGAGTTATTCTTCCTTAGTACCACAAGATGGCAGGACCTTAATTTTAAATCTTTCATATGCCTGGGATTATTTTATTCTACTTTTTTTTTTTCTTTCTTTTCAATTTCCTTTCATTTTGGGGTGCCGGACACTCTCAGATACTGCTCTTTGTGTTGTTAACCTTAAAAAACGAATATAAACTATGGTTTTTTAATGATGAGGTTTTTTCTGCCTAGCAGTTTTGCCTAAGCTCTGGAGTGGATTAAACACATTAAAAAATAACACTGCTTTACCAGTATAACTTGGTATAGATAAGTGCACCTTTCTGGTTCTGTTTTGGTACCATTTGCTTCCTTTTCCTTCTTGGAGTAGGCCAGCTGGTGCAAATATCTTTATTCAGGTATAAATTGCTGACTTGATAGTTTACACATAAAATGCCCCAACTTTTGTCCCTGAATAAGACCTTAGTAAAATTGCTTATTTGAAGAAGGCAGATGTTTAGGTGTTGTTGGGAGGATTATCACTGTTGTGGAGGTATTTTTTGAAGTACACTGATATTGCCTGATTTCAGCTCGTCCCCTCTAACCTCTTTCACATGCACATGATGCTACATCAGTAGCAACAAACCAGATGGGGATGGAGAATGGGGTTTTAATGCATGAGTGTACATTGAGGCCTCCTGCCTTCCTTTCTTTCATTACCAGGGAGCTCTCCCACTTGCCTGGGAGGGCTAACAGCAGGGTTTAGGGCCAGCATAAAAGACTGTTTTACACTGTCCCCTCTAGCTCCTTGTCAGAAGGCAGAATTTCCTCCATCCTATGAAGTGTCCCTTTTGTCGAAAAGCTTAGAGCTGATACCACATGCAAATCTCTCAGAGGGCAGCAGAGAGTGCTATTCAGTAAGCAGTTATTTTTTTCAGTCTGGTTCTGTCTTTTTCAATTTTTAAAGCAAAATCAAAGAGGAAACCATGAAAAGGTGGAAAAGAAGTACTTTATTTCTTCTGCTCATAGGAAAGAGCCCTCCATCCACTGCATATTAAGTGGTGTACTAAATGCAAGCTGGTATGGGACCAAAAAAAGGCATGAAGAGCCTTACATCTCACTGTGAGTTTGGCAACTCCATTTCTCTTGCCCAGGTATCTCAGCTGTACATTGCTTCAAGGTTAGTGGGTGGGCAGATGGGGATAGTTCCATAACATAGTATGAGGAAGGTGGCAATTATTGACACCAATTCCAGAATCCAGCACTTTGCAATTTCTCCTCTGCTGTTACACCACTCTGCAGGCAGAAGCAGCACCCTCATCTGAGTATTCATCAGGGTCAAACAAGCAAAATAACTATTTCTTTATACCAGCCAAAGTAAAGTATGTGGCTTTTCTTCTTAAGAGACAAAAGAAAAGTGAAAACCTTGGTAGTAAAACCACAAATAGCAGAGATCTTGTGTTGCACATGATAAGGTAGCAGAGGAAGTGGAAAATTCTAACTAGAGCTGGAATAGGAATAAAGGGAGGGAAGCCAGAGAAAGGAAATTATAGTAGTAAACCAGCTAGGAACTGAACACAAATAAATGAAGACAACCCTTAGTCCTGCAAGTTCTGACAGAAAGAGAACAGCCCTGCTTTTCCTGTTATTGCAGTAATTGAAAACAGAAAGTTTTCAATGAAAGTTAAACTTTGAAGAGGACGCTATTTTATTGTCCCTGTTGGTATTGAGACTGACTAGAGGACTAAATACGTATATTTTTCTAATATGAAATCTTTTCCTCGGCTTGCAATTTCAAAAATTTCTAACGTGTTGCAACATCATACAAGCACGTTAAAAAAAGGAAAAATTAGAGAGAGAGACACTGTAAAAGCCCCATGGGTCTGGTTTTTAAAAAAACAATCAACCAAACTAACAAAAAACCCTGAAAAGAACCATTTCTGAGAATCAATTTTGGCAAATAGATATTAGACCTTTAACACAGTTAGGCAAATACAGGGGAAAAAAAATAGTTGCTTGGAAAAGGAATATTTTATCTTTCTATTTACAAGGGAAGGTTCTTATCTGGTTACCAGACTGCCTTCTGCCAATACAGCAATGTTCTTTAAAGTGGACAGATTTTGCCAAACTTAAAATTACCTGTCCCAGACAATAAATTGCCAGGATTTCAAATAGGAGATGAACAAGAAAGTGGACAGATTTCAGAATCTTAAAGTCCTGGTTAATTGTCTTTTCCAGTCTTCCATAATTTTAGTTTTATTAATTGTAAAAAAAAATCCCTTTAATAATTTCTTCTCCTTTCCTGCACCAGTACATTCTCTGTACATTTCTGGCAGTCCACTCTCTCTCTGTGGTATCCATTTTCACAGCATTATCCACCATCATCCTGTCTGGAGTAGTTTGCAGTGTGCATTCATTTGACTGGAGACATACTTCTGGTGATGGCATGGATAGACAACTGAAATTTGGGCTCCTAAACTCATTTCAGTGCATTAGGTATGAAGCCAACTGTTCTTTCCATCATGCTTTTCAAAAATACCTATGGATTTTGTATTCAGGAATCATCTTCCTTCACTCTATTGCTCAGTTCTTCCACACCCTAGCTAAAAAGCACTAACCTTTGGTGGTATGTTCAGTTGAGCACATTTATCTTTAATTTTTTCCCTGCCGTCTGGTTCCTGAGATGCCTTTCTTAACTCTCTGACCTGCTTTTCTATATGTTGTCAGTCTTGAAGACCAACTCCTCTACTGCTGAAAGATGAGGTAGATTCATATAGCTCTATAATGGATTTGTGTCACCTTATATCAGCAGCAAATCCAGCCTGTCAAGTCTAAAAATGTGTCCAGGTTCAGCATTTCACTTAGAGTCTCCCCAGAGAGGTACAATCTGGGAATAGCTTATCCCAGATTTATTAAATGGTACTGCAAATAATGGCCAACACTTGAGCAGCTTTTGTGGTTTTCACAGTGTTGTGCAGACTTGTAACTTGATGTCTAAAAGACACAGATGTANAATTCTTTGCAAAGTTTTGTACAGGTTATAAAGAAGTATTCAAACCTTATCCACTTTAATACTTTAAGATATCCTCTGATGACAAACTAGTAATGCAATCTTAAGACAACCAGTGAAAAAGAATAATATGCTGCTCAACATCCTCTTTTAGACCTAAGAGCACAAATTCTCCATGAAACCAACAAGGGACCCACAGAAATGCTATTTGTCTTAACAAAGGAGGTATTTTTAAAAATATTTTCCCTTGTACTGATAATGTGTGCTTAAAGTCCTTTGAGATTGCCACTTAATTCCTTCATAAGGCACAACTCTTCACAGAGTAAGAACCTTTTTTTCTCTAGTCCACAGTTTACAGCAGAGGAAGGAGTCAATAGCTCAAATTTTGCCAGGTTTCCTTTTAGGAGATTAGAAATTTCTAGTGAAAAAATACTGTTATGTTTCTCAAAAATCACTGCAAACAGGGAAGTTTAAATAATGATTAAATAATGACAATGTTCGGAGGAAACAGTTGCTCAAGCCTATAAAACTAAAAGACAGTAATATTTTTTTTTGCTTTGCCACTATTCTGTAACAGAACTGTAAACCACCGGTGATCTGGTGGTTATTTACTGAGAGGACCACATTCAGCTCTGGGTTGGTTTCTTGCTTAGTAGGACAGAAGAAGCTGGAAGCATTTACAAGGTGATGTATATGTAAGCCATGGGAGGCACCCACAGAAAAGGAGAGAACAGCCTTACAAAACGCAATTTACTTCGCCAATAACTCTCTGAGTCTCCAGGAGTATTTACACAATCTGTTTGTGGTTTACAATAAGAGCTTTCTGTATCTCAGACCGCACCTCAGCATCACAGGGTTAGTTGTCATTGGTAATGAAATTGCAGTATGTTGTCCTAGATCAGATGTGAAGCCCCAGATTCTCTGTTACATGAATCTGTTGCATTCAGAGTAGCGAGCGTAAAAAGACATTCATTTAAGTAAATATTTTGTTAGTATGATCTTGTGCAAAGCATTCCTTCACATCAAATACCATCAGGAGAGAGTTGTTCCTTCAGGAAAACCTGTGTTCTGCACTGTGCTCCTAGGTATAGGGAATAATATTTGGTGTCCTTTAAGGAGCTCTGGCACATACCACGTGAAATCAACAGTATGTGGGAATGCATGGCAACTAGGAATAGAGTACAAAAAAACCCCCCACAACCCACAAATACTTTTAACATCTGGAGCTTAAAATACAAGGGAAAGGTATAAGGTGAATGAAAAATATGTTCTACTGCATATTCTATAGCTTTTCAATGCTGAAAGTGTTGGGACATTTCAAGACAGACGGTCAACCCTTCCCCCCAAAAGCATGCTCTGCAAACCAAGACCTGCTGCAATATATATCTATTTCATTAAGTTTCTATATGCTGTCTATGACATAAAAGAAGTTTATTCTTGTAGTATGATATGGGCATGGTCTTAATAATTAAAAACATAATAGAAAGTGTTTAACTCAAATAAAATTACATAGAAGTAATTTAATCTAATAAATCTTGGAGATTAAGGTTTTTACCTGTCCTAGCTAACACAAACCTTGCCCTGTTCATCCGGGCCTCTTCCAGTCAAGGGAACAAGCAAAGCGTCACACAATGATTTCATTCTGAGCAAGTGGTGATAAGGGTGGGGCTACCACCTGAGCCTGTACCATTATCACTTGCACACTTCACTTCTGTGAAGTCATTCACTTGCACCTTTAGGGTTTGTTTACCTTTAACTATAAAGGTGCATATTTCATTCAAAAGACCTTCTTAAAAATCTTAAAGTACAGTTTAAACTTTAGTAAGTTTAAAAGGACACTTCAACAAATATTTAATCAACCCTCATCAACTTTTTTAACTGTGCATGTTGGTTATATGTTCTAAAACTTTTTTTCTTCTAAGGCAAGTAATCAGAGTAGTGAACATTTTCCCTCTGTATCAGAGTAACTATCCTCCTTCGCACTGTTAAGAAGTTCCGCTTTCTTTATACCTTTACATTTGGTGACCATGCCTATTTAAAATCCTCGTAGTATATGTACAATTCAACTATGGGGTTTCTTCAGTTTAGGGTTCCCATTACATATTGAAATCCAGTTTTACCAAATTTTGTGAGCATATTTTAAAAACAGGAAAACATATTTCACTTACTCCTTATCAGTTTCACTTAGACCTAAGGCAATTTTCAGGACAGCCATGACAAAGTCAGTGACCAAAGTCTGTTCCAGCCCTACTCAACACAGCCAAGGCGCAAAGAGCAACAGAGCCTCATGCACAGCCAGTGCTGAAGTCACTGCTGAAGTCATAAATGACAGGTCACCAACAAGGACAGGAAAGGCAGGACACAGAGCAAAAGTGTGGCCAGAGTCAATGGCTCACTTAGCAAAGTTGTCTGTGAAAAGTTTCCGGTTCTCTGCATATTTTTACAGGTGTGGTACATACAGCCTTGAAAGTTTTATGGGTCATCTTGAAGGAAGTTAGGTTAACATGGAGGCAGAAGTTATTATTCTCCTCTGTCTTCTGCAGTTACACAAACCAGGGCAAAGTAGATTTTTAGAACAAATATGTCAATGACAGCATTTAAAACTCATTTTGCACCATTGCTGGCACTTAGACACTTCACAGAAGAGAAAGGTCTTCCAAGAGCCTTACCTCATACAGGTAGCACTCATTTCTTACCTTGAAGAAGAACAGTATGAGCAGGAGAAACAATCACAAATTTAGAAGAAAAGCACATTTATACCTGTAAAAAATTAACAGTGTAACTATTTCTTTTGAAAATACTTTTCAACATTGAAGCCCATGCAAACCAAGTGGGTAATAGGAAAAGCAATGTCTCATTATGAGAGATTGTTCAAGAACTTGAACTTAACTTTAACATGTCTTCTTGTGAGCAGGATGCAGTAAATAATCCTAAAATGGTCAACTTTTCAAAGAAGATTATGAGTCACATTTTTAGCCATCTTAAAGTTTCTTCTGTTTGCCCAACATCTTACACTTTTCCTGCAAGCTAGAGTCATCACAAAAATAAAAATTCAGTCTAGGAAAATAGTTTACTTTGCTAGTTTTGATGTTCAAACATAAATTACGTTCCTGTCTTTCTCCTAGATGAGTACACTGAGCACCAGACTTTCAGTTTTAGTATACAGGGCAACTGCACCTGCATCAGAAGCCCTTTGCAGGGGCTGAAGTAGGGAAACTTCATGGCTGCCCTCACCCCTTTGCTCACCTGTGCCAAGCCCAGTGCACCTGCAGGACACTGGTATGGTGATGGCAAATACTTCTGGCAATACCTATGACTTAGGGAAACCTCCATCAGGAAAGAGGAGGTAGTTCTAAAGAGATGTCTGTGTCACAGCTGTAATTTTCTTCTCACAGCTTTCCCCACTGCTAAAAAGTTCAGGATGAATTTGTGTTCTCTCTCTCTCTCTCTTATGCAAGGTAGGGATGTACAAAAAACCAGAAATAAGATGCAGAGAGCAAAAGGAATGGAAATTCTTTAACATTCCACTAGGAGTAATTGGTCTAAAAATAGTCACTTTCACCATGACAGGAGGAAAGAGGAGAACAGAATAGTGTTTCTGTTAGGTTTTATTTATTAAAATTTTGCCCCTTCAGCATCTGGAATAACATGGCCACACAGGTCTCTTTTAAACCAGCCTGTTCTTTAACCAAGCCAGACCTCCCCAGTGAAAGGGATTAAGCCCAGCATAGTTGCACTCCCACCAGCTGCAGCTGTGCCTCTCACCCTTGTGCTGGTCCACACTTGCACCCAGCCCAGATGTCACTGTGACACAGCCACAGATGGGCTGGCATGGGGTTGTATGATGGGTCTTGTGGATAAGGTATGCAATTAGAGAATGGCACCTTCCTCTACAGGGACAAATCTCAGAGCTACATAAACTCCAATTCTCCCTTCTCAGATTTCCTGCATCCTGTTTTTATAACATACAGGGAAAATTCCAAATAGTTGTTGAGACAGCCATGTGTTCATTATGTGGAAGCTCTGTAATGAGCAAATAATAAATCCAAAGGGGATTAAATAGTATAAATAGTATCACTGTAGAAAGGCAGCAGGTGATAGGCAGCTGAACCATTATCTTGGGAATTTGATTTAAGCAAAATGGGATTTTCAGCACTTATTCCAGAATGCAACCCCTTATCCCACTAAAATATTTAGCTTCTCACTGGAACCTCTTAGCACATTTCTTCACACAGAAAAACTTTGAATGACATAGTCATTAAAATACAATACTGTGCTTAGTCATTTTGTGCCCATCATCTCTGAGTAATAGATTTTCCACTGTATACACATCTTCTCCTCTACCATAGTTCACTTGATAGTAGTATTTACTGCGTATACTTTTAACTATAACTATTATGAAAGCTTTGGGTAGAAATACAAAACTAGAACATATGTTTTACCAGAGCATAATAATGAAAGAATACCACAGCAGTCTGTGTCTGAAAGCTTTTCATGTGCACTGTGACTGGGTATCTTTTTGCTGCACACACTTTCACTTCAGTGACACAGAGTTAGCTTAAGGCATTTCTCACTTTTATCCTTGTTTGAATTTTCAACTGTTTCAGACTGTTCTTTTTATTTGTTTTCTTATTTTAAGTTTCTTTAATAATGTAATGTGCTCACATCTGTTTGGATTCTTTTATTTGGAAGTATCACAGAACTATATCACCAGTCTCTTTTAGCTTACCTGTGAAGCAAAATTTTCCTTTCCCTTCCTCCAGAAGTCACAAAACAGTTGTGAGTTAAACAAAATGAATGTTTAATGTATATGACAGGTCTTTCTGATATACTGCCAGCTATCTCTCACAGACATCCTTTTTGAGCTTTGCTTTACATCATCTTGTGGCATACTGGATGGCAACAACAAACACCCATCTGTTCACATGTTTTTAAGATAGGTGCCCATAGAAAGGAAATCCCCATAGATAAGAAACTGCACCAAATCAGAGAACAGCCAGAATGGAAAATAACCCTAGATCTGCTTTATCTTTGTTGGAAACCAAGTCAGCCCAGGAGGGATGCCAGTAGTAGCAAATGAGACACAACATTGCATGTCCAACACAAATGTTCTTTTCTCATTTTATTCCCTGTTATTTTTCCCCCTGCTTCCTGACAAAAAGCTGTTCAAACATGCCCACTTTAGGGATGGGTTTAAGTATAAGAAAGGCCAAGGTTCCCGCTGACTGTTTTCACCATAAGATGCATCCTAGACTCCACGATATGTTAGCTAGACGATGCCCATAGCTTTTCATGTTCAGAACAGATCTGCACAAATAATCATTCAGAAGACTTTTCTGCCTATAGTTCACCATGACTATGTTTGGGTTTTTCTTTTCAACCAGTTGTATTTGAGAACACAAAACAGAAGAGCACAGTTCTGCTGGCAGGAAGCAAGACACCTCAATGGTTACATTTCTGTATTGAAACTTCAGGCATTTTACCCCAAAAAATCCATACACTTTTTGACATACACCTTTTCCTTGCCTTATCCAGGATAAAGGGAAGAATGGCAGAACATATCACTGTCCAGGAATATGTTGAGTAAACAGCTGCCCAACAACGGAAAAGAAATTTCCCAGGACTTGGTGGGAATTGTTCCTATTCCAAATCAAGATACAGCTCTGTGACCCTCTACATTCATGGCTCATTTTAAACTCTTTTAAATTTTTGTGTAAGTTCTGTAATGATATTGTTATATCTTCTAGAAAATTAATCTATGTTTGTTGAATTCTGTCATCTCTACTTGAGGCATTAGCTGCTTCAGTGCCTCTCTCCTCTGTCAGTTATCACGTGCATTGTCATTTTGGCTACCCACAGAGGAAGCCTTACCAGCTTTGTGATGTTTTCCTTTTCACTTCTCAAATGCAGAGAAGACAGTTTTCAAATCCTCTCCTTTTTTCCTTCTTATGTGATATTTCTTTGCATCAGAACAGCCTCATTAAGAGGAATAACTGCACAGACAGGTGATACCAGTCATTAACAACCACTGAACAAAAACGGGAAGAAAACCAGTTTATCTCAGCCCAGTCAGGTTCTTGATCTGCTCTGGACTCACCACACTACACAATAGTACTCAATGACATAAAATGTACCTAACAAAGTCTGTATGTAACCAAGTCTACAAAAGATAGTTTTAGTGTAGGTGCTACAATAATCAGGGAAATACTCTGCACCCAAACCAACTTATTTTCACAGCCAAACTCCAGTAAAGTTTATGCAACTCTGAAAAAATTGTACCTTACTGTAACTGTAGTGTGCCTACAAAAATGAAGGAATTTTTTTTAAATGTTCAATGTCCGTTTTTACTGTCTTGCCTAATTTCATTGGTGAGCAATAAATTGGGTCTCTTTTGGGAATCTTCCCTGCCCAACACCATCTGAGTCAAAAAGTTGCCAATTTTGAAATATATAAACAAATAAATAAAAAATTGTGTATATAAGAGAGAAAAACAACCTCTTTATCAGCAGTCTGGCCTATTGAGATTCTCAGCATATGCTAACAATACCTCCTGGCAGGCTCATGCTCTGGTACCCTGTGCACGCCAGAGCCTGACTATGAGATCTTTACTGTTACTGCTGTCCAGATCAAATCTAGAAAAGGATCTCCTACTTCTTGCCAAAGATTTATTCACTGAATAACTATCTTAAGACAGAATAAAAACACTGAATTACCCGGAATCAGGAAAAAGAAATGCCGACCAAGCTAAAGGACTTGTACAGCATTCACTATGGGGAGATTTGGGGTTCTGCCTGTGTTTTCATCCCTTTCACACCCATAGCTCCCACTTCTCTCAGGAGCTGAGATGGTTTGCAGTGTGTTGATCCCAGAAATTACTTCCCTGAATGAATCCTTCCTGTAGCTTCACAGCACATGTCAGTCAGACAAACATATGTTCACAAGACCTGACCATACAGCAGTAATTTCATTAACTGCAGATGTCAAGAACTATAGACAAAATAATACAGCACACATCAGGTTGAATGTGGTTAACTAGGTTGCTTTTAGTTTATTAATTTTGCCCATATACAGAGATGACTTTGAAAGCACCACGTGAAACAGTCAGGATAAAGTGTAAGAAAATTGTACAGGAGAGGATTTCAATATGCAATGTGTCAGTGTACCTACTGTGTTTCATACATACTTTACATTGAAAATCAAAAAACCCACAGTTTCCAGAGGATGTACACATTTTATTTTGAACTGGAAAATTTAGTTTATTAATATTTAAAAAAATAAATCTACAATAGCAACAGTGCAAACACATCAGGACTTGCATGGCATACAGAACACAAATGAAGAAAAATTATTATACAAAAGACCCAATGTTTTCTATGGTACTGGCTGTGATGTGTACAACAAACAACAGGGTGAGGAATAAACTGCAATTTAAATAGGAAGATGAGCTGCATATTACTGGCTCTGTCTTGTATGGTCTCTCTATTTCAGGGGGTAAAGCTGTCATGCCTTGGATCTGCAATTAAAATAGCAAAAAATTATTAGAGTTTTGCTAGTAAGATTAGAAAACTGTATTTTGCTCTCAAACTGGCAGCTTACAATGAGAATCTATTAGTTTTGTACTGGGGTTGTGACTCTTACTGTGGAGAGATCAAGCTCAGTAAAAATATTAATATATTGCATGCAAAATGATCAGCCAATATGTACATTCAGTGTTCTCAGCTCAAGAGCAGCTGTCTACACTAGCATCCTGTCCAGCAAAGCAGTTAGCCTTTGATTGGTTGGTTGATTTGAGTGATCTTATTTTGCTTTGTGCAATGGTTTGGTTGCTTTGGTTGCTGTTTTCATCCTTCTGGCTGATGAAATTGGAAGTTCACAGTGTCACAGTGCTATAGGGATATAGGATGAGAATTGAATACATTAATTTCTATGTGCAAGGCTTACATTTGCATGTACAAAGCAGCTAGTTAGATACACGTTATTTCACAGACTGGTTGAGGTTGGAAGTGTTCTCTGGAGGCCATATGATTCCGTGTCCTTGCTCAAGCAAGATCACATACAGCAGTGTCATATTTTTATTTACTGAATATTTTCCACTTTTCCCATAGAAGCCAGTTCAATTTTTATGGGATTTGGTATAACTACCAGTCTGTTATCATTTTGACATAAAATTAGAGACATTTGTGTACACTGCTTGGCTTACTTTTCCTAAACGTACTCTCTACATGTTAAAGAAAATAAACTCTGCAAAAAGCAAGTACAAAAATTTTTGGAAGTTTGAATGTCCATCTGTACAGCATGTGTCTGCTTTGGGTTTTTTGCCTTGTTTCAATTATTCTGCACTGCAGAAAAAAACCCCAAATACCTAAATATTGATTTAATCTTAGCAAACACAACACAAAACTAAAACTGAACAGGGGACCATTGCTGTAGAAGGATGAAAGTACTTTCAAGTCAGTTTCCCTGCTTCAAGTTCTTTCTGTCTTGTAACAACTCACGTATTGTTTGATCATTCAGGTTAAATTTGTTCTGGATTTTGATGAGGATGGTCATTTTAATGCAATATCTCTATTAAGTGAAGGGAAAGGAAAGAGTCCTAATCTTAGCTTTGATGAATATGCCTTAGTCATTTGAAATAAGAAACTATGATTTAAAGGAAGAAATAAGAACTCCCAGCTCCAGTGAGCTCATTCTTTGACTACATTCTTTAAGTTGTAAATATTGTTATTGCATCCTGTAAGATAAAAAGGAACAGCATTTTCCAGAAAATATAACATTAAAAAAAGAAGCAGCCTATTCCTTCTCGATAAAATTTCTGTCATCATCTTGACTTGTCCTCTGACAAATAATCAGTGAAAGAGCAACTACATAACTTCTAATGGCCACAGTTGTAAAAGTCAAGAAGTTTAACCAAAACTGGTAAATAGTCACATTTACTTCCAATAACCATCAACATTAGGGATAATAATGTACTAACCATTCTTTCTAAACACACATCAATATTAAAGATGACAGCTTTTCCCAGAAGTCCTGGGAAAATACCAATAGGCACTTAGAATAAATAATAACTTACTGGGGAATTATTTTTTAATGTTAAAATTTTCTTTTATCAGGAGATAAGGAAGGGAAACCTATGGAAGATTAAATCGTACAAAGGTGCACAGAGGAAACAGACAGCCCAAATATACTTTCTTTGGCCCAATACTATAAACCATTCTTCAACAAAAGACAAACAGAAAAGCAAGAGATATTGGAAGAGTACTCATATAACTTTAGGTTGTTTAAATGCCTGAGTTAAGAAGGTAGATCCTCAAGGCTTTCTTATGCAGTCAATAAACTTATCTGTCACAGGTGACTCAGAGAGAAAACCTGATTTAGGGGTTTTGAGTCATCCATCACAAGACCTTAACATAAGTCCCTGACCATGGAGTCAGCCAAGGGAAAAGAGCTTCCTGACTTGGTCACCTAATCTGGACACACATGGTTACTCTCTGGCCTGTCCCAGCCACACTGAAAGACTCCACTCTGTTACTGATCCCAAGTGCTGGTCAAAGCTCCAACTTTTCTTTTCTTTTTAAATGCTTATAGAACTCAGGTGAAAACTGATATAACTTTCTCATAATTTGTTATTGTATGTAAATGTAATATAGCCATGTAAATATTCTGAAGATATATAACCAGTTGTTTATTCATATACAATGAAACAGAGTAAATCACATGGCATTGTTGCCTCCTTTTCAACACACAGACTTACCGACCATTCTGCATTATCTGTTTTTGAACACCTCACATTCACAGGTAGTTTAAGCACAAGTTTATTATAGGAGAGACCTTCCGATCTGGACCATTTGAATTTGTTCATTGCATCCATAAAAGACAGGTTTTTATACTGCTTAGGACTCTTGATAATGAAAGGCCAAGTCCTAAAAGAAAAAAAAAATTACAATTAGATTTAAAAAACCCCACATAAATGCTATCAGGTTGGAACTGATGAGGAAAACCTTTTGGAGAATCTACTCAGAAAAATAAGTGTACTATTACCATGTGTATTGTGCCTCGCTCACAATCGCAGCTAAGTTCTATTCTACTGAAAAGTGAAGCAGTTTCATAGATTTTAACAGATTTACAGAAGGCCATCAGCAATTTAGGACTTGCTACCAAATGCTTTTAGAAATAAAGAACTTCAAGAGTTATACTGATGTTCTCTGATCTACAAACTGAATACACAGGCAATACAAAACAGATCTTCTTCTGTAACTTCTGGGAAAAAAAACAAACAAAAGGGAGCCACACCCTCTCTGAGGCTTGGCAGGCCAGGTTGCCAAGAAACATTTGCCATTAAAAATCTGCTTCCAGGTGATTCTGCCAAGCTCTGGTCATAACTCAGATAATAGGACAAAACTGAGCCTAGCATAGGAGTTGCTCTGACATGTATTGTTTGGCAGAAGGGAATAACTGCTGGTGTGGACATTGTCTTTTGGCACATTCCTATGTGCCAGCTGCCAGGGGACCTTTGGCCAGCAGTGGTATAGAGAGAGTTGCGGCGCTGCTCCGAGAGATTTATTTGTCCACATGTGGGAATCCTGCCTGTGAACAAATGGGGACAATCCCATTACCCACCAGCCAAAGATGTGGAAAGGGAAGGAATGACATTTCTTGTCTTTCATTTAGTAAATAAAATTAAAAAATACCAACAAAGGAAAACTAGGAGAAAATAAACAAACCAACCAAACCAAACCAAATCAAATCAAATCAAAACAAAACCCCTCAAACAAACAACTAAAGACAACATTTTCCACTGTTCCTGCTTTCTCCTTGTTTGAGTCTCCTGGGATGAATGGAAGCAACATGGTGGACAGGTCAAGTTTTTAAAAACACCAGATCCAATGCATCTAGTGGAAGAGCAAAAGTATCCAAAACTTTAGCTAAGTAACCTAATTAATATTTTGATTGGGGCATCAGTTATCTTGCCAAAGCACTTTAAATAACACTGTGTTATCTTGAAGTAGGCTGTCTCCCTTTTGCTTGGGTAAATTGCCTATGCCAGAGTTCTGCTCCACTCAACATCTAGGCATAGAGCACATAATTTTAATCAAGTACCTATTTTGAACTACTGTGGCCCAGTCGCTTTCATCTGAGCTCCTCATGATTTAAACCATTGTCTGTGCCACCAGATTGAGGAAAAATGTTTTAAAGAGAGCTACAGTGCCTGGCTCCTGCTTCCAGTTTGTCTGCATGTGTAAGTCAAGAAAGACTTTAGAGGAGTCAGTGAAGCAATTCTGCTGTTAGACTGGCACAAGAGAGATGAGTATCAGGTCACGTATCCTTAGGCTGACAGAGCTTAATGAAACAAGAATTGTGGATTAGGTCATAAATACTAGAGGCATTAATAATCTCCTCTTCTAATTACTATTCCATTTGTGGCAGACAGTCTGCATACTTACTCTATTCAGAACATCCTTATTTCCCCAGGCCAAATGTGCATTTTTTCCTTAAGTACAGTTATCATGAATGAACACTCAAGAGAGCATACATTTGTTAGAATATTTTCTTTCTAAGCTCAGAAAGACTTTTTTAGCTGGGACTAATTTAGAAACTCTGTTCTCCCTATATTAAAAGAGGTTGTAAATGGAAAATTAAGTAGACATTGATTGTGCTGCGACTTCCTTCAAACTCTTCTTTCTTGAATATAAATTTCAGAACTAAGATCACCAAGCCTGTACATCAAATTATTTTGCAATAACAGTTTTATATTATTGCTTGGTAAGATAAACTGTGTAAGGAAAGACAACTTTTAAAATATCAGCACACTATTAGTATATCAATTTCATTTTAAAATCTTACTATTACCTTAATTTAGTGCAACTAAC
Organism: Scytalopus superciliaris; assembly: GCA_013400415.1. Classification (NCBI taxonomy): domain Eukaryota; kingdom Metazoa; phylum Chordata; class Aves; order Passeriformes; family Rhinocryptidae; genus Scytalopus; species Scytalopus superciliaris. The sequence goes on from VXBX01009114.1 coordinate 618,689, forward strand.
AATACAAATCTAATTCACCTTTCCCTGCTTATAGTTCACTCTCATTTTTATTTTGATTATTTCTCTGCATTTCATTTTTGGGAGCTTTTCTGTTTTGGCTATTCTCACTATTTATGGTCACTTCTACTCTTGATCTGCAGATGAGATGCTTTAATTTTAAGCACTATGAGAAGCACTTAAAACCTGAAATACACTCTTCATTGATTTTTATGTATTCAAATAGATTTAACCTGTCTATACTGGACTTCCTTCCATCTCCTACCAAAATTTAAATTTTATGTTAGATTCGGGAAATCATTCTTAATGAGTGGTATTATGCAGGTCATCCCACTGACATTAAAAAGCAGAAAAGGCAGATCCAACAAGAGACTGGGAAGCATTTTGTTCTTGATGAGGACTGTCACGAACAAGGATAGCAAGACTTCTATGAATTTACCAGAGAAACTCCAATACCCTATTTAAAATTCACCATCCTGTGGTTTACTCCAGAAGTCAGCTGCCAGCTGAATTGCATCAACCTTCATGGTGGGTATCATAGAACCTGAGTGGCCTAAACGGTAACAGCCCCCAACCACACCATTCACAGAGGGGATATTTAACATCTGTGGAGCACTGAAGTAGGCAGATCTTACAACAAAATAATGTTACCTTTTTTGAGCTGATGAATGGGCCAATAGTCAGATCTTGTGGGTTATTTTTATTAGGAAGAAAAGTGGATGAATGAGATAGGGGTTTTTCTTTCTGACATGGAATTATGACTCAAAAATGTGCAGTGTTCTATTTCCCTGAACAGTAGGAGTCCAAGTCTTGGGAGGCTGTGTCTTTGCACAAAATTAAAGCTCCTGTAGCCAACAGTTCACCTTAAGCGCTCCTTTCTTCCTCTTGGCTAGAATTCTACCACTGGTTTCATGTTTTTCTCTCTACTCACTTTGCATACCAGCAAAATTCGCTATTCTTCCAAAACCTGAATTCTTTCATTGGTCTCCACTATGGTACTTATCTACCATTTATATTTTACTATGGACAACTTAATATTCTCTCAGTTCCTTCCCTTCCTTTCTAACTTACAACTTTCTTCCTCTTTTCTGCATTTTTGTCAGCAGACTTGTTGACAACTAATCTACCCAGGGTATTTCAATACCTATGCTCACATACTCCTCTTTCTAAATTCTTTCTCTATACATGAAATGTTGATATGTTTTGATAAACTGATAGATTTAAAACATTGACACTGATGTGAACAATATTTCTATAAAAGAAGAAACTGCTTATCTGTCAAAAGTTAAAAAAAAAAAAAGAAAAAGAAAAAAGTAATTTGGCAGGAGAAACACTTAGCAGCACATCTTATTGACCAAAATAAAGTGTCTTGAATGACCATGTTGCACTATCAGAAAGAAAAGTATAAAAATTATCCTATAATCCCACAGACAGAAACAGAGCTGCTGCACATATTCATAAACATTTTACATACCTGACTGGTCTATAGATTTCCTTAACACCAATGAATTGGAGCTGTTCCATTATATCTGGAATACTCGCACATCGGGTGAGGTTGATTCTTGGGTAATAGAGCAGATATGACAGGCACATTTCATTTCTGGTGCTCAGACCACCCTGAAAATGGGATTTTTCTTTTAATCAAGGTAGCATTGGAATCCCACAGATGAAATCACTGATTAGCATTTATATGCTAATGAAAGGTATCTCAGGAGACCCAATTCAACAAGTTTATCTTGTACACTAGGCTATCAAGTAGCAAGAAGTTATTATATAATTAATTACAAAATACTTGGCAAGCCCAAGCAATAGTTTCCAAGATAAAAGACATCAGATAAAACAACTATGAATAAAATAAGACTTGTATTATGTTGAAGAGTACTATCTGAGAAGTTCAGGTTTGCTTTCAGTTGTCTCCAAGGTATCAGTATCTGCTATGTTTTGTAAAAGGGCTAAAAAAATCTGATAGGAAAATTAATCTGTTTAGTAAGAAATCAGTGAGCTTTGCCTAGTAAAATGGAGGTTGGGGTGGAATATGTATCTATCTGGACTCTGCTTGTAAGTACATATGCAGATAAAGAGTAAGAAAGAAAACAAGTATTTATGTTAACAGAAAAGGTTGACTCTAGGAAAATAAATGAGCACTAATTATAAAACAACTAAATACACTAACATTTCTTGCTAGCAGAAGAAATAGAATCTTAAACAGTATTCCATTGAGAATCATGGGGCAAACAACTAATTTAAAATTAATCTTGGTAAACATAGACAAGACTATGAGCTGCATGTTCCTACATCCTGTGTGGGAACAGTTCCACAAATCCCACAGAACCACAGGAACAGCAACGGAGAAGACAAAACACATGAACAGGGGACAAGAGCTAGTGTGGTCACCATGCAGGAAAACAGGACAAAAAGCTAAAAGTCTCCATTCTTGCTATTTTGCTTTTCTTAATATAACTGCTGCATGTGCCTACATGCAAGCCATGGTTCAAGGAGAGGTATCCCTCTGCTCTCTGGATGGCAGGAACAGTTCTTCCCTGCAGAACAGAAACCCCTCAGGCCTTACTTCTCAGAGGTCTGGAACCAGTCCCTCCCCAGGCAGCAGGATCAGACCCAGGCAATGGCAACTATATGCCTCCCACAGACAGTCTGGCATCACTGTCTGTTTTCATAGCAACTGACAGAGCCCAGCTCATGTCCCAACAATCAAAATGATTTCACCTCCAAAACCAAGTGGCTGCATCATGACAGCCAGTGCCAATCTCTAAATCTGCATCTGGCAGACTGCACTGATGTGTGCCAAACCTGAGCTGGACCCTCTCGATGGAGGGGTCCTTGACTCCTCTCCCAGTCCTAAGGACCTGCATTCTGCCTGGATTCTACATTAGGCATAAAACCAAATAATCCAGTAACATCCTGGTGACATAAGTAAAAGTCAGTATGCAAGAACAGGTAATTACAACCTTGGGGAAAAAATAAAAAGTTCATAAAAATCATTCATTAAAATATGCAGAATTTGAATATTAATACATGCTGTGAAGAAAGCACTCCTTATACTAGCAAAGTTTGACTTTTATAGATTTTTTAATGAACTGATGTGCTTAGTTTTATAAACTCGTCATGTGAATGTCATATCCAAGAGATCAGACTATGACCACAATAGTTCAGATGATTTTAAAACCAAAGAATCTATGAAAGGAAAGACAGTACTTAATTACATGCAGGCAGGCATTAGCAAGTAAGTTCACTCTCCTTTAACAGTGTTTAATGAAAAAGGTTTTAGTCTCCAGTATTATCTGTGTACTTATTTTGATCCACTAAAATGTTGCTTACCCATGTCATGCGAATTCGGTCCACAGTACTGTAGTGACATTCTGTGATTAAATTATCTCCCTGAAACACAAAATTTAGGAAGTTCACAGTTCTGAAGTTTATTAACACCAGCTTCAGGTAACCACAGATGACAGTGAGCACTTAAGAAATAAACACCAGAACAGTGGATATGACTTCTTGAAAGAGCAAGGGATTAGGTAATTGCCATATGCTAAGGCCTTGGCACTTAGCATTCATATTATCCCAGATTCTCAGGGATCCCCCATGGGTTTGAATGGAGTTTTATTAAGAGTGCTGTCTGGACTTTTACTTTTTTTTAATAGCAATAAAGCTGCTCAGTTATCATGCAGTTTTATGGAAAATTATGTAGTAGACAAAGTATACAAATGATTCTTGCTCCAAAACACATCCAGTGCTACTTTATCCAGGCCAATTTATCCTGCCAACTTCAACAGAAATATTTGGCAAATGAGGAAAAGAAGGTTTTCCACATCACAGTAACAAGTATTTCTCTGCCAAGCCTGGGAGTAGAGGAGTGTCAGGCAAAGCTTCACTATATTGACAGATATGTATGGGAAAGGCTTAATACTTATCTTCTCAAGTACCTACAATTAACTGTTTTGGTGTCTTGACATACTGTTTGGCAATATCTTCACTCCCTGTACCCAATCAAGTAAAAATCTCAAAATCACCATGATAATCAAGTAGAAATTAAAATATTCAAGAACATAACCAGACATCAGAAATCTGATGTTTTGGTCAGCTTCATGTCACAAGGACGCCACAAGTTCATTTGGTTTGGCTTATTGTATCATCATCTTCCCTTATCAGCTATTATACTTCCCTGAAAAAATCAGATCACCCTTTACAGGTTGAGAATTTCTCCTTTCCTGAAGGCTGTCTCATTGCCAGATCAATGCTAGCACAATCTCTACTCCAGGCTGCTGGAAGAAGGTGTGTCAGCATCATGTCAGCCAAATGGAGATGGAGATTTATGAAGTAGTGTGAACTGGTGCAGTTTCACTGCTTCCAGCAGGAATATGCTGGTTCCCACCAGTGGCTCTCTCTGGCTCTCTGGCTCTCAGAGCTTACAGCCTGTAAAAGGTTCACTAAAAGTGTTCCTTCTGTGATATTTCATCTCTTGCTTTCAAACTGAGAAGACAGTGCTGATACATGAAGAAAGCAAATAACCTGGACTCCACAAGCTAAAAGAAGGATACACTCTTGGAAGAGCCTATAGGAACTGAGAATAAGTGGAAAAATTACATGAAAAACTACAGTATTATTAGTTATTTGGTTAGACTGCTCTCTGAATTACACCAGATGAAATATGTAAATCTGCACTAGTAGTTTTGTATAAAATAAAAACAAAGAAAGGCATGGAAAAAGGCTCTCTTCAGAGAAAGAATTCCAGTTTCTACTCGAGGTGGGTTTTTTTCAAGTTGCTGATACTATCAAATACCTCTTCTAGTCTTTCTGCTGTCTACGCCCTTATGTTCTTGAATTGTAAGAGGCCTTCCTCTATAATCTGCATGGATTTTCCTAAAAATATTACAGGCTTTCTCTGCAAACCTGTCATCTGCTGCCAACCCTCTTCCTAAGCCCTTCAACACTTCTTTCCTGGAGGAGGTAGCACCAGTTTGCCTTTGAAGTTCCTGTAGAGTACAAGCAGTTTGACTTCAAAGAGTAAATGCTGCACTTGAACATTCAGGTTTCGTTGTAGAAATTAAACTAGAAAGTTAGCATTTTAACTTCTGTCTTTAAAGTACAAATATCAGTCTCTCAGTGTGGGAGAAGAGACATAAGAGAGAAAAGGACTTGAAGACAAGCCTGGAATTTCAAGCCATGGGGCTCCTGACCATACTTGAAGTTCAGTCATTTCAGTGGTCTTTTCTGACATTTTGAATCTGACCAGTTCCACTAAATTACAGGCTTGTTCCCATGCACCAGGACAAGCTGTTCTGCTGGCCAGATCTGGAGCATCCAGACTTTGCAGCACTAAACTTTCTGTCCTCAGGCCAAAGCTTCAAAAAAGATGCTGGCTGGAACTAACAAAAGAGGAGTGAATAATTTTTAAATGAGTGACTCACACAAAAAAACCTTCAGCCTCTTTTTATGCAATATCTATGCATAGTTATTGCTTTATAATATAATTGTAGTTGGAATTTTTCTACAAGTTCTGTTACATTATTTTCACAAGTGCGGTAGACAGAGTTGTATGATTTCTTTTTCAAAAGGGTTTTGTTTACTAGTGAAACCTCCTGTGAAACATGAGCATGGAGTTTTACTCCCAACAACAACAAAAAAATGTGAAACAAACAGAAGACGTGGCTGATTTGTAGACATGTTTGCAAGGCTGGACACTTGCTGTGTGCAAATACTGAGGATGTGCTTCTTGGTTCCAACAGCTCTGTAAAGCTATGCACTGACATTTCCATTATTCATCTTGCTGGATGCACTAAGACGGCACAGTCAGGCCCACTTGGGATTTTCTAATCTGCTTTGTTCAAACATTTGTGATAGTAAAGTTCAAATCGAGCCATTGTGGATACCAAACATACTCAAAAGAATAGCTTGATTTGATGGACCAAGCCAGTTCTGTGGTGAATTGTGCGGACACTCCTGAGACACCAAAACTTCAGTGCATTAATCTCTCTGTGATAAGTAGGAAATTTAACTAAAACTTTAAGAATTTTGTGATGCAATGATAAGGAATTCTGTAGCAAAATTAATCCTAAATGTGAGACAATGTTAGGCTCATGATCTGTTACACACTTCCAGGGAAAGAATTAAGCGTGTCATACTGGCAAGATGGTTCTTTCTTCTTTCAGATACTGAAACTCCTGGAAGTTGAAGTCAAACTCATCATCATAAGCAAGTAGTTTCTGCTCCTCTCCATTGTGGAAATGGCGCATCCTGATAGCTCTGCCAGCAAGATGGGCATGAAGAAGTACTGCAAACACTTGAATCCCAGCAGGTCTCTCAGCACCTAGGGCCTGGCCAGAGGAAACCAACACCATCAGTGTGCCCAAATGCAATGTAATGTCATGTACAAACAGAGTGCATATACATTAATTAACGTGGTTTACGTTCACTCAGTTCGCAACAAAATGCAGTCTGGAGCAAAACCAAACCTGTATGTGAAAGGAAGGTTTCATATACAGAAAAAGGTTAGATTTTTTTCTGTGATTTTTTTTAATAAAAAAACCCCAGATTTTTTACTCCTAGTACACACATATTTTTTTAATGAAAATCAACTGGACTGCAAATAATTCTCAATAGTTTACGACTTCCAAGGGAATCATACTAAAACCTGCACATTATTTTACTGCTAATGACTGATACTGGTGAATGTGGATGTTTACTGTGAAAAACAATTTCTATGCAGTTATGAATGATGTTATCATCAATATCGTGCCAAGAGATGCACTTAAAATTGAGAGGCTGTAATTATAATATGCTCTACTTCCCATCTTCAAGTGAACTGGTGGTGAAATACTGTAAGTTTACATCTGAAATTTCTTTCCAGGTCAAAAACATTTGAAAATTAACATCTCCAAATTGACACAAATCTAACATCACTCCCATTCTAGCTGAGGTTAGGGATTAAACTTTGAGTATGCTCAACTTTGATTCTTGTTCAGAGCTCAAGGTAGAAACAATCTGTTATTGCAATGCCTTTCAAGAAGACCCTTAGGTTCAGGAACCTCACAATAATAGATTATTCAAGTGTTTTAAGGATGACAATATGAAATATTTAACACATCCAAGAACAAACTCTAAATTCTGCATCCAATTTTCCCTTCATAGTAAACCATATTCTTGATTCAACCTTTCCCTATAAATTGCAAAGTATATGAGAATCTCCTATGATACACTAATCACAGATTTTAGACAATGCCTCCATTAACTGCAGAGATATTTAAATTATCTTAATGAAATCAAGTATTTAATAAATGTATAATTTTACTTTGGGCTATACAACCAAACATGTTCAGGTCTTTAGTTTCTAGCTGGTCTAAGAATACCTTTCAGGCTTTGCTTCATCATTAAGAGCCTTTTGCACATGCATAGGTCTGAATTAGTCTCAACATTTTTTCTGAGCTAGCTATTCCAAGTTACTAATAGTTTTTGCCATGTAAAAGAAATGTATGCTTACATATTCAAGACAAAATTAAAACATTGCAAGCACTATGCCATCCAGTATTGCTCATGTAAGTAAAACAACCTGAACACTGAGCACCCTGAACACCCAGTTCAAAAAGACTCAACATTTTGGAGGGGAATATGTTCAACCAGATGCCTTTGCTCTCATGTCTTTTAACCAGTAACTATCAATCTTCCCAAGAAGTTAAAGTGACGCTCCAAAACTGTTCCTCTGAGTGAAAATCAATGGATTTAGGCAAGGGTCATACCTCTTCCAGACATTCCAGTGTGCAGTGACCTTCTGACACAAATTCAGGCATGCCTGGTGGGATATTGTGGAAGAGGCTGACCCAAAGACCAGCTTCAATAACGCCAGCATCGTATTTCCTTAAAATTGGAGTATAAATTAGCCTCAGACCAGAGTTATCTATCAAGCCTGCAACAAAAGAACACAATGAGCCATGGCTATAAACCTGCATTTTAAAGGGGAAAAAAAAAAAAAAAGGAATCAACCAAAACAAAACCCAATTTTTTTTCACATTTTTCATGCTAATGTCCTAAATTCTATACATGAAAATTGAGGAATCAACCTCAATAACCTGGAAATGAGTCAAACCACATGCAATAAGTAATAAATAGGGGTAGGCCACAGGACAGTTTTTAAACATGGTATCTTGCTCCCTGTGGTGTTCAGATGTGAATGAAAAATATATGCTCTCTGTAGCCCTCATGTTCCTTCCACTGATATATCCAACATGGATTTCAGAGAAAAGAAGATCAATCACAGGTAGAAGAAAAAATACAGGGAAATAATAAGACCTCAAAAGGCTCCATGTATGATTTTCAAATTAAATATTTAAAGCACAGCTTAACATTTCTGTGAGGTTTTTTTCTTTAAAATTTTCAAATCAAATGTTGTCTTCTACTTGTGAATTTTACCTATTTCTTCACCTAGAGTCCTAGCATTATATTTTTTCTTTGCTTAAAATTGCATGTTACATTACAGCATATCTCAAATGACAACTTACATCCCTTTTACAATCTCCCAAATTAAGACAGCATCAACTAAACATGAAAACTTTCTTATTAAATCCCAGGCTTGTACGTAATACCAGCATCCTGAATGAAGCAGACAAGAGAATTACAGTGTATTTTAATGCTGCACTTAGTCAAGGACTTCTCTTGATTTTAAAAATTAGTTTAAAGAACCAAAGCCTGCTGTGAAGAGGCCAAGTTTTTAAGAGTAAAGATGATACAAAACTATTTTATTAACCCACGTATGTTTAGCCATATGTGTTTGTTTGTGTATCTGTTATGTAGCCTTCATCATCTAAATGCTTATATTTCTCTTCTGTTAGTCCTCTTTATTAGTCAAGACATACACAAAAAAGGTTAATTTGTGTTTGGACAGCACTCTATTAGTTCATCCATTCACTTCTTCTTTGTATTTATGAATAATAGCTGAAATAATTTCAATTTTGAAAATCAAAAAATGCAAAAGACATATTAAGTATCTCAGAGAAGGTAAGATGCTTCCTAGTGACCTATATTAGTCTTCTAAAAAACATAACAGATATAGTGCTGCCTGAAGCCAAATTTTACATCAATATGAAATCAGAAATCTATTTTAAGATAAGCAAATGGCAGAGGGACAGAGCAGGGACTGTTAACCAGGCACTAAAATAGCTGAGATTAAGTAATGTATATAATTATTAAGGAACAAAGGATATGAACTATGCATAGGCAATTAAGAATGGCACTCAACCATGAGACATTCTGCAATATACAAATCATGACATTTATGGTGATATATCCTGTCCCACAACATCCCAGCTTCAGTATTTGGGAATCAGTGCTCACTCCCCTTTCTGGACCTATTTGTACAATCCCATCGACTGGAATTTTTCCTTTGTGGAATTTCCCCCTCAAACTAGTTGCTAACATCTAAATGTCAGACACTGTTATGGTCTGTCAGAGTTTCTGATAAAAAAACCTGAAAAGAGGCCACCTTTCAAATGAAAAGTGAATATTAAGGACTACAAAATCAGAAATAATCAAAACCATCCATGTTAAATTAAAAAATGTTTGAACTGCTCCTGACTGGAAGCTGACACTGACTACCAATCTCAGTCACTTAGGAAAACACTACCCCAGGTCATGATGAGAGGGAAAGAGTGCAGCCTTTCACCATGAGACCCAAACCAGGAAAATGCAGGTGCCAAAACACAAAAATGAAGGGCAGGTTTGATGACGTTTCAGGAGAACCACTATTGGTCCCCACTGGAAGCAGATAGAGCACCCAGGTCTACTCACTCAGACTCCTGGCACAATCTTCTATGGTGTATTTTGCCAGGGAGGAGGAGAAGCATGACCTGGGTCACAAACACCCTGCTCTGTCTATGCTGTCTGAATTTTCCCAGGTCTTTAGTGAGATCTTGTGTTCACTTAAAACTGTCCCACCAAGGCAAAATTGTCCCCATTGCTTAAAAAGAAAACAAAACATTATTGATTTCCAGTTTTGTATGCGCCACTTGAACTAAACCAATGCTATCATACAGCAGAGTCAATTAAAACCAAATGATGAATTTAGTGACACAACCAAATCAGTTTTTCTGCATGTGAATTCTCAGACTTTCAGTTAAATTTTAATGGAAAAACATACAGCATCAAGGATTAACACAGTTTATTGCAGCCCATGCAAATGTGCATGTTGAAAGGACAGAGTCTGACAATAAATAAATAAAGTTTAAAAAAATTTAGAACTACATGAAGAGGGGAAATTACAGTAGGGCAGAACACCATAACCCGCAGAGCAGATTTTGTTTTAACACTTGGGGGTGTAAAGAAAGGCCTGTGATGCATTGGATTTTACTCAGTTCATGTATAGCAATTACCAGAATATTCTCAGGTACAGTAGCTTAATAAACTTACACTTAAGAAAAAAAAAAGTCTTTCCCAAAGACAGCTTCAAAGTTCCCCTGATTTTCTGGGAGTCTTTGGGTTTCTTCCTTTTACTTCTTCTAAATACAAATTAATTTCAGGAAGAAGGTTTAAAAAACACCTTTATAAATTATAAGCTTATCTTTTAAGATAAGCTGCTTTTACCGAGTGAATGGTCTAGCAACCTGGGTCTATACTTCAGAAACTGTGCACAGTTCAGGTAGATGTTAAAAACAAATAACAAAAAAAAAAAAACAAAACCTACAAGAAATTAATAAAAGGGTCATCCCCTGTGTTGCTGCCTTACAGTTTGACTGCTATGCTGCTTGTTTTCAGTCAGATGGGATTTCCCAGTAAACGGAAGGAAGAGCTAAAGAATGTAGAATGTAATGATAAAAGGAGGTGTATTCATCTAGTCCACAATTTCTTGTATACCTGAATCTCTCACTGACTTTGGGTAAAACTTCTGAGCGCAGTAAGAAAAGCACTGTGAACCAGGGACTACGGATCAGTTTAAAATAAGCCTTGACTTTGTGTTTGCTCTGTTTGTCACTCAATGCAGTGATGAGCTCTTTTGTCTAGTACATTTTACAATTTTGCATGTTTTAAAGAGGGTGAGGCTACAAACCTTCTGTGTATGACGGATTGTCATAATGCACCTCCATAAGAACAAAGAGAGGGTCAGATGCTGTGCCGATGGACAAGCCAACATGTGGAGGGTAGGTGAAGCCCTGGAAATCAGTACACGCATACAGAGTTAAAGGTATTTTTGCCATGGTTAAGATTTAGTTTCTCTTTATAAATACACTGACTTCTTTTTGCAATGATATGATCACATTAATGATAAAATTTACAAAGGTAACTTCTTTTACAGCTTTCTGAACGTGGCATTGTGCTATAATATAGTTACTATGTACTCCATACACTAAATAACTCTGTCAAGATAAAACAGTAGATCCCACGATTGCTAGAGGACAAAGCTCTGAGAAAACCAGTCCGACCTCACTGCTGACCCTGCTTTGAGTAAGAGGCTGGACTACAGACTTCCTGAAGTCCCTTCAAACCTGCATTATCCTGTGATCTTATGATTATTTATTCTGTATTTATTGTTCAAGCAGCAAAGGAAAATTCCATTTTAAATGTATAAACATTGCATCATCAAGCACTTAGTCTGACAATAAAACCCTTATGAAGAAGTGAATCAACATTTTAAATGTTCCCAGTTTCTAAAAGAAGTAATTTCCAGGGAATACTGAGGTTGCATGCTATTAACTTTGTTTTCCTGCACAAGTCACTGTGTTCTAAGTAAAATGATTTGAAGAATAAAGATGGTCTTCATGGCTACATTTACATTAGCAAGCCAATAGTGCAAAAGTAACTCTGTACAGTGCAACAGCCTGTGCTGGACCCACTGCACCCAAATGATGCTCCTTTGTACAAGGACTAGTCAGGCCCCATGCACTGAACCCCATTTATTGCTAGGAGAGCTGAGTTCACCCCTGCACATTCAGTTTTACTTCATTCCAAAGGGTGCTGTGAAAAGTCTCAAACCACTCACAATGATAAAGAGAGCTTGGTAAGTAGGAAAAACTGGGAGATTTACTTCAGAAGCTCACTCTTGATTCAAAGCAAAGTACCCGTATCTCCTAAGTGAACTCATTTACCAAATTCACTGTAATTGGAATTCATCTGCAGCATTTTATAGTATATACCTAATATTTAATATGTAATTTGAGATTCTAACTCTCTGAAATGTGCAGTTTGAGACTCCAGCCTTCTGATGTTTGATGGACACTACTGAATTAATTGTAGTATATAGTAAAAAAATATTATCACCTTCATTCTACATAAGGGTAAATTGAAATTAGTGAAGTGTGTACTCAGGGAAACCTGAATGTATCCCAGGTCTGTCAGATCCTAACAACGGCATCATCCTTGCAAAAGCCTCCATAGTGCTTGTCAAATGATAAATTACTTACATCAGTTTTTAATTGCACTTAGATTAAGGCAGTTGAAAGTACAAATACTAGGTCAAAGCACAGCTGATGGCAAAAATGCACAAAGCCTACATTAGGGATAAGGCTCATAGTGAATTAAACTTTTCTTTGATGGGTCCATGTAACAGTTCTGGCTTCCTTACATGCAGCACTTGCAGATGGTTTTGAACAGCTGGCTGGCAAATGAAGGCTCCAGAAACTATCACCCCATTCCCTCTCTGTGCCCACACCATCATTTGTTTGGGCACACAGTGAACCAGGGGGGTAAATGGGTGGGATTCTTTTGGCAGTGATGCTGCATTATGTCAGCTGAAAGCATTAACTGCAGCCTAAATTAACATGAAATAAGCTGAAAACACAGCCTGTAGTGAACATGGCATCAGAGCCTGTATTTTCTGTAGAAATGCCCCACTGTCATGAACAAAGCTGTCCTTGTGCTGGCTTAGTGCTGACACAGGATCTCTCCTACACTGAAATGATGTCTCTTTGGGCCAGGTAGGAAACTTCTGAATGATATGCCTGAATGGAGCAACAGTGAAACCAGGTCCTGGTGATGCACATAACTAATTAAATCTATGTATCACTTCATTTGGGAAGTCCTGCCTCTGTGTCTTTTACAAAGTCACCTACAGCCACTGCTTTTCTTTCTGTCATTCTCCACAGGTAGCAGATACTGGTCATTGCTGGAGGCAGTGCATTTCCATATCAGATGGGACAAGCTGATACAGAGAAAGATTACCATGCTCCAAAGCTATTTTTCTTCCCTAAGGCATCAGCTCTTTCTATACTATTTTCATTACTTTTGTCTTGTCACTCAGGATGACCATTGCATTGCATATTAAAAGGCCAATAAAAGGCTGAGGGTTTACTGAGGCATTAAGGGACTGTGATTATATACCCTTAAAAACAGACAGATTAAATAATCGCTAAAATACTAATAAGAAACTTCATTATGATAAACCCCATCCTAAAGCCCCATTGATGAACCATTACAGACAGACATTCATCCTACCTCTCCTCCAATGGCCCAAGCAAAAATGACCGTCTCACATGTGAGAAAAGAGTCTGGCATGTTGGGGTGGTAACACTCATGCCCATAGTCCAGCACACTGTCATTCAAATTGCTACTGCACTGATAGAGCAGGATATGATGCACCAGATTCTCATGGCCTTTCTGGATCAATGGCTCAACCTATCAATGTAAAATGGAAAGGAAAAAAAAAGAAAACATACCTCGATGTGACTATTTCAATGCATGTATGAAGACAGATCTAGAAATTATATGGTACATTTATTTTAAAAGAGAAGACTTGATGTTAGATTGTAGTTAAGTTGAGATGTAAATTCAGCACCCTGGAATGTCAAGAAATGAAGTTTCCAAAAATTTCATTTTTCCCAAATGCATCAAGGAAGGACAGAAAGAAAGTCTGTGTCTTGACAAAATCCCTGTTGCACTCTTTCTTGTTCTCTCTTCTTCTATCCCAGTCTTGCACTGTCACTTGTCTTTCTCCCCGCCCGATCTTGTTTAGCCACATTCCAGTATGAAGGGGATATAAACCAGCTGAAAGTCTGAATCAGCTTGTGTCTGAACTAGTCGGAACTTTTCACCCATTTCTGCCTCTTTTGTAGAATTTCAAATTACAACTGTCTGTAGATTCTGTACATCTAGGGTGAGCCTAGAGGTATACCCCACATTTCTCAGCAGCTCAAATGGACTTTCAAATTTTTTTGACATCTAAAAGAAATTAGAATTATTTTAAAATCTGCTCAGTTGTAAAGACTTTATTAACATGAAATCATTCTTGAGAGGTTGGATGTTGCAGCCTGTTTATGGCAGTGATGAGCTGGAGGGCTCTCACTGGTGCCTGGGTGCCCCCAGTATAATTATTTCATTGAACTTCAGTAGGCTGAAATTATTTCATTCTCATATAAGTGTTCACTCCCTGTTTGAATGGATGATGTTAAATCATCTCTGTCAGAGATGATGTCCCTGGGGCAAACATGAATACTTTTGAAAAAAATATTTTGCTTTTCAGAAAGATCATGTTCCACAAAATACCAGCATGGAGAGGACAGCATTAAAATGAAAGGAGTTTTTCTTTTGCCTTTGCTTTCAAAGATTTAATCACATTCTATCATATCTGCTTTCAAACTGAATAAGATCAACATTAATTTTTTCACAAGGAAAGTAAAGCTTTGGCAATGCAGCTCTGAAGATGCAGGGTGTCATGCAGTGTTGCCTTTCAATATTACTGAATCAATGAATCACTCAATAGTTAGGGTTGGAAGGGACCTCTGGAGATCATCTACTCCAACCCCTGCCAAGGCAGGATCACCTAGAGCATCGGGAAGAAGAAGGTTATTTTAAACAGGAAAAGAATGTATACACATCCTAAATTTGTATCCATTTTGTTTTGTAAGCACATTCATGTGCTACCAGAGGATCAGAACAGGGTAAGCAGGAAGAATTTATTACATTATTAAAATATTGTCAATGCAATTTATCATTCTGCATTTTATTCAAAACACTAAATCAGTTTCAAAAGAGGAATTGTGGAAAGAAGCAGCCAAGACTGTGTGTATCAAGACCACCTTTGCTGATACGAATCTCCAAAGTACCATTGAACCTGGGCTCTTGGGGAGTCCAAATGCTGCTGAGTACCTGCATGTCCATCCAAGAAGTGCACAACTCACTTCACTGCACTTAGAAATCAACAGAAAGATGTCAATTTAATCAGGTGCACCAAAGTTTTGTTCTGGAGGCAAGATTGAAATACTTCATAGATCATCTGAACTGTTCAATGTTCTGAGTAATCCCTATTTCAGTTAGCATTACCATTGTCATGAATTACTGCACTATGGAAGTAAAAGGTATTTTTGAAGCAGATAAGAGTCAGTTTTCCCATGAAATAGGAATTTATTCCCAAATATATCAGACTGAATGACAAAGATTCAGAAATCCATTTCAGCTTGATGTTGTTTCTTCCCTCTCTCCCATCATATACCTGCATATTTATCCAAATACTGCAGAAAAAAAAAAAACAACAACCCACAAAATGACAGCTTATTACATTAAATAGCAGGATATATCTCAATAATTCTGAATTTTCACATTATGTATAAGTTAGTTCAAGGAAATGGTTATAGGAATATTATCCCTATATCTACCAAGAGAAAGGAGTACTTTTGTCCCAACATGTGTTAGTTCGCCTGCTGCTACGAGATTCCAGCACCTGCTGTGCTTACAATCACTTCTTCAAAACCAGCTTCCCCTCAAAACAATGGGACATCACCAAAATTAGAAACTCACATCCTGTCATCGGTTTTTAGTGTCAGTTACCTAAACAATAACAGCACTTCACAAAGCAGTTTTGTTCAGCTTTCTTAAATGAAGAAAAGAAAAACCAAAACAAATCCTTAAACATCTTTCCATTGCATCTTGTAGAATAATTTATATGCTTCAGATGCAGAAATAAGGAATGAAGCAGCAGTGAAGTTATACTTTTTACACATTTTTATTTCAACTTGGTTAAAGAGGCCTTTTTCTGCTTTTAAAAGAAAATACTGGCAGTGGTCAAAATTCTAGAAAAAAATATCTTAGGAAAATCTCATTAATGATGAATTGTTCAGAAATCTATGGAAATATTTTAATGGCCAGATCCGTAAGGCTCACAGATTTATTGAAATGAGAGAAGGAAGAGGACCAGACCCCCCTAGACACTTCAAGTTCTCCTTCTCTGATTGAATGAATAGCTAGCTATACTTACTTACTAGAATAACTTAAGCAGAGAAGAAAATGAAAAACTACGATCTCTTACTCTGTTGCAGTGATTAACTGGAATAGGGATTTAAATGTGCTGTTCTACATCCCAGGTGAGTGCTGCTTCTTTACTCAGCTGTTTGTTACTTTAGATTGCAGAATAAGTTGGTTTATTAGGCTGCCTCACACTGCCTCTCTCACTTTCCACGAAGAGCGTCTGTACAGATTATTTTGCTCCAAGCTGAAAAGAAATTCAAAAATCTTGTTTTTTCTCAGATAAACAAAATTCTTGTTTTCTGGCCAGCCTTACAAATAATGATGAACAACAACCACATTTCCCAAATATGGGACCAAATTCAGAAAATCACTTGTGTTTAGAAGTGCACATAAGTAGTCCCAGGTGTAAAATTAGTTGCTAAAACAGGTATCTACAATTAAATATCTAGATCAGGGTGACCTGATTTCCAGAGTACTTGCAGCCTCAGTGAATGATAACACAGTTTGCAGAGCTCTCTGTTTGCAGATCTCTAGTCACAATGATAGTGGACCAATCCCAAAGAGTCACCATGACTTTTGTTAATTTGTGCAACCTTTAGAATACTTGAGAAAAGATAATAATTTGATGTGACCCATTAGGGCAAAGGGGTGAAATACAGAAAAAAAGTGATAAAAATAGGCATGGTACCTAATAGTCATTAAACTCTGAAGATTTACATGAACAGTTAATTTTTATTTAGATTCTTATTTATACAAAGCCTTGTTTCCTCTGCTCTCTTACTACAAGGGGACTCTCAAATGACATTTTCAGATAAGTAATTATATAAGCAGTAATTGAGTCATTTAGAAGGGCTGCAATGAAAATGGGAATCCACCTTTCATTTTCAATAGTTATGAAGAAACCTATGACTTTGAAATGTATCTCCTTCTCCCGTCCTTGCAAATTCCTACCTACCTCTTGTTAGCCAAGGGAGTCAAGAAAGAAGCTGAAAGAAGACTAAGAAGGAATATGCATATAACCACCTATTTTCCCCAGTTTACCTCATTCTTTGAGGCTCATCTGTGGTGTTTTCACTGTTGCTGACGTGCAAGGAAGACCCAGCTGTCAGGGTTCATCTCTTTGCCATGTTGTGAATAAGCCTGCAGAGATACTGCACCACTGGGCACCTTGGTGACTTCTTCCCCTGCAGGCAAAGTGCATTTTCTGCTTGACATTTTCTAACTGCCAGAGGCACGGAGAATAAAAGCCCTATATCCACCCTACATCAAAATGTCCAACATGTTTGGGATTGCAAAACACAAGTGCATGCAACAAGATACAATCTCTCCTGTTTTTCATGAAACCTGTGGTAAGAAGCTCATGGTTTATTATTGATGTTGAATTGCTTTCTGCATCCTCCTCTCTACCTTTTCTTGAAACCTTGGGAAAAAGGTCTTTCTGCCTGAGCACACTGACATACATGAATCTATCTGACTCCCACTAACAGAGGTAAAACATAATAGAAGTGCTATAATACCCCATCACTTCAAGTCATGGCTTCCAAAGAACAAGGCATTTAAAACACACCACATTCAAATGTAAATGAAGACACTGCCTCCTGCAACCAAAAGCAGGGGTTACTGTTATGATGCTTGGTTTGCTTGACCTGTACTTATTGGAAGGTTGCATAATTTTACAGAGCTCGTTCATGGTACTGAATGTTTGAGTACTTCTGAAAACACTGACTTTCAAAAAATATAAAATAAAATATTTTCAAGTCATTATAATGTTAAACCAAATAAGACTTGTGCTGTCCAGCTATTATTTTAAGAGAAGCCCTATTCTACTCAACAGGCTGATATCACATGAATAAAGGAAATGTTTGCATCTGCCAGGGCTTGGTTACTCAGCTTCAGTTTTTCTTCCTCTCTTCTTGATTTCCTATTACTCCTTTATCTATTGCAGAAACTGAACATGTCATATGTTGTTTGGGGTTTTTTTTTCCTTAAAAAAACAAGTCAAAATTTTAACCTAGCAGTGCCTTGCGTCTCGAAGTGATGATAAGCAGGTCACGATACTAATGTGTGATGTATTAAACAGGATGAAAATGCAAATATTTCAAGAAGTTACATTTTCTAAAAGGAAAAAATATCTCCAAAAGCCTGGAAGTCTTTGTTGCTTATTCCTGTTTTGTCCTTTTTTATTTGCTGTGATTTCTTTGATGTTAATAGCTATGGTTTGTTCTTCATGACTGCTTGTGCAGATGATGAAAGTTAGTAAAATATATACATAGTCTCACTATAGTGTTCCTATTTAGAAAATATAGCCCCACTGAATGTCAGGGGGAAAAGCAAACAACTGTATTCATTTTTATATATGAAAATGACAATAAGTTTCTGATCTTTTTTTTGCAGTGATGATTCTACACTGAAATGTCAGTGAAAAGCACAAATTTTTTTCTGGCTCAGAAAGGTAGCTTAAATTTAATCTTACATTTTAAAGACATACCAGGACTGTATATTAACATAAAAATGACTGTGAATAAGGCCATAGCTTTACACAACACCTCATGTGTGTAGTCAGTGGTGACAGAGGGAACGAAATGCAATTCGTTAGTCTCAAAATGGAGACAAAAATTTGGTCATAAGATTTTTGTCCTGGCACTTCTGCATCTAGGAGAGTTTCTAGCCTGTGGATAGTTAATGTATTTATGTGAGCTTTCCATCTCTCTGATTAACTCAGACCGAAAAGTGATGGCCGTGAAAATGAATACTGCCTGAGTTTAGTTGAGAGAATTTTCACAGCAGAAGATCAAGTTATAGGCTTTCTACAGCTCTCATCAGGAAGAACTATTACATTCTTTCTGATTACTTTGGTCTTTGTACTTCTGTTGCAAATGTGTTCCATGCTCATATATTGAAAATTAACTGACTTAGAAAACTTCTTCAAAGGTTGACACAATTTCCTCTAATTAGAATTCATCAAGACTGTTTCTGATTTTTGTCTTCAAAAGTGTAACTGTGACATGATCAAATATTTATCTAAAACATCTCTTTTAAGGTTTTAGATTTTTCTTCAGAATAACAAATTCTTGGAATAGTTGGCTTTATAGAGTTGGGTCTTCTTCAGCAAAAAACCTCCATGTATTCAAGAAAAAAACATGCAGTAATATGGTTTTATTTTCTTATAAATGCTCTGAAAGAAAACCACCAGTCATTTGCTGCCTAACACTTGCACAAACCCCAGAAGTGTTCTGAGCAAAAATCCAAGAGCTGGAAACATGCCTCTCAGCTGGGATACATGTTGAAGTCCGTGACTCCAGGGCAGACCAGGATTTTAACCCTAACAACGTAACAACTAGCTCAAAAGTCTGCCTACACCAGTGGCACATCTGGAACACTAATGTGCTGCAGACTTTCAGCACAGAGTTAAGGCATTCCAGGGTCAGGCAGAGACCACTCTTCCCATGCCTCCACCCTAACCCATCTGTCAAAAAGCATTAAATTAATACCACAGAATAGTTAGAGCTGAAAGAGACAGTTCCAATGCTCAACTGGCTGTGGTCTAGTAGGGAGTAACTGCTATAATCTTTCCTGAGATCAGCAGTATCATTTACACACACACAGCTAAGTGCCCATTTGTTTCCTCACTGTACAATCTGGATGCTAAAATCAGTCATCATTACTGACAAATCCCTTTAAATCACTCTCTATTTCAAGTGCTTCTGAGTTTATGCCATGCCACTTACGTATAAAGGTGTTTATTTCGGTGAGTTAATTATAGGAGGCAGAGCAAAGCCACCGAAATTCTGGTTCACTCATGGTCATCTCAGATGATGTATACCTGACATAAAACAGGGAGTATCACTGCTTAACTTGAATTGTCCTTCAAAGGTAAAAATGTTCACTCAAATTATTCTCATACACATTTTTCACATCCTCAGGCTGGAGGAAAATATAACCCATGCACTTAGTGACAGGTCTTCATTTTTGTATTTTAATAAGAAAAGAGATGCAGATGAGGCACAGGCAACAGCAACCATCCCCAACCCTAATCTCATAATGTGATTAGATAAAGTTTCATTGTAGAATGGAAATTTTCCAGACCAAAACATCCATTACTCTATTTTGAGTTGCAGAATATTTGTTGGAAAAGAATATGTACTTTCAGGTAAAAGTTAACTGTTGTTGTTCTACTAGCTTGGAGAGGAGGTTATATATCTAAATTTACACAAATCCTTCTATTCCCACATAGTACTACTAGTGATTACACTGTACATCCAAGATTTCTGCAGGTCAGTTTGCAGAACAACCTAAATATTTTAATTAGGAAAGAGGAATCAAGAATCATAATAAACAATAACCCCAACCATTTAAAAATGAGAACTAGAGAAGGGTTCAGGACTTCTTTCTTTTGACCATGAAATCCACTCTTAAGTTCTTACTCCTAATTAATCATCTGAAACTCTGCCACTCAAACAGAGTTCTAGACTTTGAAGATGTACAGTAATTTAGGCTAAAGCTAAAAGAAGTATAGCTCAAAGAAATGCTCATAAAACATTCTTTCTGCCTGACATTGGTCTGAAGATTTAAGATAACTCATTTAGTAGCAGTTAAAAAGTATAACCCTGAGGAACAATCTCATAAAAAGCTCAGGTCAAGAAAAAACTTGTTTCATTTGGTTACGCTTCCTGGTAATACACTCATTGCATTCCTGAGCAGCAGAGCCACTGGCAGAGTGGTTGTGGTATTCAGTATGACCACAGTCTCTCAGCACAGCTGACACACTCCAAGCAGAATTAATTGGCAAATAATCATCAGCATCATTACTTCCTTGTGGAAACAATGTCATAATAAAGTAATATGTAACCAAATATGTTTCAGATCTGAAGTCAAAATTGGTAGTCTATAAAGAGTTTATATTTATTCAAGAGGAACATATAATTTGAACAATATAAATAATGAAGTCGGTGAAGGTACTCCCATTTGTACATGAACTCACCATTCATGCCCAACGATGTATATCTATTTCTTTGAAATGGCAATGGAAAAGGTTTTCATTCTATTGTACAACTGCAAAACATTCCCCTCAATTATGTAGCTAAATAGCATTGCACTTTCTCTCCTCCTTCTTAAGAATGAACACACAGCTTTGCCCAGAGACAGAGCATGTGAGATTTTACAGCCTGTCCCTTTCTTGTCTTCCACATACAGAAGTATACTACACGTTTTCTGAAAAGGAAATGCTGACTTCTGTGAAGGACTACCAAAAGGGAAAAAATGTGAGAAAGACCTCAGGCATTTGGATACTGAGCCTCTAGAGGAGTCACCAACATGCGCACCCTGGCACCTATAGTTAGCTGAGGGGAAAGCATGGGTTAAAATAAGCACAAGCTTATGATTTTGACATAACATGGCCCCCTAAGTCAGCAGAACAACTCTCAGGAAGTACTGCTCATAACCCTCTAAAAACTTATGCTTACAGGGTTAGCATACAATTGTGAGATGGCTTACAAAATAAGTGCAGTTAAGTAACACTCACATTAATACTATGATTTCCACATTTTCTCACCCAGAGTCAGGTCCTGCTACCCTTCTGTAGGACTTCAACACCACCCAAAACACACAAGAAATCACACAACAAGGGCTATTTTCAGATTACATAGCTCTTTTAAAGTCTGAATTAAAATTATACCATAGCAATTCTCTAGAAACCAACACTGTGGTTGGCACTTTATAAAACAGAAAGACAGTTCCAGTTCAAGCAACTTAAGTCATAGTAATGGAAATGAGGCAATGGAAAAAGGAGAGCATTAATTTGTAGTTTATAATAATTTGCTCACTTAGGTTTTCTCAGGTTTAGGTATTTTGTGTTTGGGAGGATTTTTTGTGTGTTTCAGTTAGATTCAAGATGTAAATTATTTCCATACAGGTAAAGCATCAATAAAACTACTCACCATCTAGTGGAGGTTCATTTGTCATGTGTGTAGACTTTTATGTCATGTATGTGTAGTGGGTTGACCCTGGCTGGATGCCAGGTATCCACCAAAGCCACTCTATGACTCTCCTCCACAAGTGGACGGGGGAGAGAAAATACAGCAAAAGGTCATGAGTCGAGATAAGGACCACGAGAAATCACTCACTGAATACTGTCACAGGCAAAACAGACTGAACTTGGGGATGTTATTTGAATTTATTACTAACAAAATCAGATCAGGATAATGAGAAGTAAAATAAATCTTAACACTTTTCCCCTGTCCCTCTCTTCTTCCCAAGTTCTACCTCCTCCCCACCAGTGACACAGTGCAACGGGGAATGGGGGTTACAGTCAGTTCATCACAGGTTTTTCCTATCACTGTTCATGGAGAAGAGTCCTTCCCCTGTTCCAGCATGGGGTGCCATCCACAGCAGACATTCCTCTATGAATTTGTCCAACAGGAGTCCATCCCACGGGCAACAGTTCTCCACAAACTGCTGCAACATGGGTCAGTTCTCCACAGGTTGCAGTCCTTCAGGCACAGGCTGCTCCAGTGTGGGTCCCCCACAGGGCCATGGGTCCTACCAGGAAACCTGCAACAGCATGGGCTCCTCTCTCCACGGATCTGCAGGTCCCTGCCAGCAGCCTGCTCCATCACAGGTTTCTCAAGGATTCACAGTCCTCTTCTGGGCATCCACCTGCTCCAGCATGTATCTTCTTCAAAGGGTGCAGGTGGATCTCTGCATCCCCATGGTCCTTCATGGACAGCCTGCTTCACCATAGAGTTCACCATGGGCTGCAAGGGAATCTCAGCTCTGGCGCCTGGGGCTCCTCCTCCCCCTCCTTCTTCACTGATCTTGGCATTGCAGAGCTGTTTCTCTCACATATTCTCACCCCAGCCTTCACTGCACAGAATTACTTCTGAGCAATAGTTTTCTTTTCCCTTCTTAAATATGTTGCCACAGAGGCATTGCTATCATTCTTGATTAGCTTGGCCTTGGCCAGCAGCAAGTCTGTCTTGGAGCCTCCTGGCATTGGCTCTACCAGACATGGAGGAATCATCTGACAGCTTCTCACAGAAGCCCCTCTGTAGCTCCCCCGCTTGGGGGTGGCCATGCAAACCCAATACAGTGTGCTATTTATGGATACTGTGGAGGGACATTGTTTGATCATTGCCTATCTATTTTTCCACTGCTATTAATTTGGAGTCAATGAATCTATGCTCTGGACATCGCTGTGACCACCGTGCATTGCAAGCGGAAGCAGAGATGGAGAGGGTATTGTAACATTTTTTTTTAAATACCCCCAGTAGCTAGTGCTGGGGTTGCAGAGTGAAAGATTGGTACTGAAAAGGAATTTCTGCTCAATTTAAATACCATCAGAGCAATTATATCAGCCCTATAGAAAATTTGCTTAAGATGTTGATACTACGTGATTTGTCTGAATTAGAAAGTTGATCTTAAGAAGCGATGCTAAGATGCTAGTAGGATCAAGTTAGATTTGCTCTGTGATCCATCCACACAAATCCCATCAAGACAGATGACGAGCCTGCTGTTCTAGTATTTGCACAAAACATGCTTTGTAATTGCTCATCTAAGCCCCAATCCTACTCTGAAGTATTTTATTGCGTGTTATGATAAGAAGTGTTGATTGTTGGCTGTACAAATCCTAGACAACATTTTCTTACCTTTTCAGTGCACTATCTAGTCACATGCTTACACTAAAATACTATACAAAGCTAAAGATGAGTAAGGAAAAATAAAGACATGGCACAAGACAAAATGGGGTTAATCATTAACAATCCTCTCCTGAAGATCACACCACAAATCGTCTCAGAGCTGGGAGGTGAAACTCAGAGATCTTCACTAAAATTGTACACTTCCCTTTTCCATGCTCACTTTTGGCCACATTTTAAGTTAAGGCTCCTGTTATCTAACTCTGTATGTGATCAGAAATGACATACCTTCTGACTTTTGTTTAACCAGAAAATCACACAGCATACGTGTTTTCCAATCACATGCTGACATAGCCAATACACTGCCTTTATGGATAAGTGTTGTTTTTATTTAAAAAGTAAAAATTAAAAAAAAAATTATTAAATTAACTAGGTGTTCAACTTCGCTAATAACAGAAATGAGTATGTCACTTTTGCATAACAAATATGGAATAAATGATGCAGAAATAACTGCATAACTTAACCATTCTTATTGTTGAGACATAAAAGGGAAATGAAAGAAGACTCCTGCAAAATAAGAATATGTTCCACAAGAAATATAAAGTTTGTTGTGACAATAAAATCTGTGGTCATATGTAATTTAATCCTTGATTACAGAAAGGAATAATATCTCAAACAATCTTACATATTAAATAATCTAGTAGAATATGATAGAATAATATATTTCTCTTATTTCCTCAGACAGTCCTTGGGAAACTTTTAATTTCCAGCCTGTTCATGTTCCATGAATCTTTAGCACTGCAAAGCCTAATGGGCCAATTCAGGCTTGCACTGAAGCGCCAGCCCTCCAGATCAAAGGGCAGATAGCTTACAAGCTCTGCAGTGCCAGATGATTGTTTGGTTGCCAGTCTAATTTACTGAGGCTGAAAATGCTTTGCACGGGAATGTATGGGAAAATATAGAACATTTGTTTATGTCAGGCTGCATGATGCAATTTGCTAGTTATCACATTTAGCAAAATGCAAAAGTTCAAGTCTGAGAGAGTAACAAGCAGTTACTGTCTGGTATCACTCAAGTTAAAAATCAGTGCCCTCATTTAGGTACTGCAGGCTACAAGCTGCCCTTCTGGCTTCCAATCAATCAGTCTCTTAAACTGGAGTCCCTTTGTATTTTCACACTGGGGTCTTTGGTATTACTAAAGCATTCCACTGTCAAAAAGCAGAGTTACCCTTGGCAACAAGTTTTTTGGAGTTTTTACTGCCTTATCAGAGTTTGCCCTGAAACAGAACATGAAGATTAACTAGCAGCTGCTGGTGTGTTCTAATACAGGCCTTTCTTTAATTGAAAAGAGGCTCCCTCTTCTAAGGAGATCAGCTATGGAAAACTTTCATGCTTATATAAAAATATACCTCGTGTAATTCTTCTCAGCTAACGCCAAGTAATTAAGTTTTTTCTGGTTATATGTTTAGCCTGTTTCACTAGTCACATTGTAAGTTTAGCACCAACAAAAATTACACAGAGTTGTGCTTGAGAAAAGTTCATTTTCCCTAAAAGCAGATTTAAAAAACAAAAGCATTATTTTGCAGTTTTTGTTGCTATCATGATCTCTTCTCTCCCCTGACCTTTTTGATGGGATATGTCTTCTGTGACTCATTCATCTGAGAGTTACTTATCTAATACAGCTGGTTGTCTGGGTTCTCTCATCCATCAAGGAAGAGAGATTGAACCATACAGGGGGATGCTTGAGCTCATACATTTCAGGCACCTCCTCTAGGATGATACAAACAGCTAGTTTTTCCACTGTAAGGTTGATTAAGCAGCTGGCTCAGACCCACAGATAAGTCAAGTTAGATAAGAGGAAGCCCATCTCCAGAATTGAAAATTTACTGCCTTCAATATGTTTCCTGAGGATTCATGAGATTCAAGATACTGAATTTGGCCACGTACCCTAATCCCCAGGATGAGGCTTCTTCCCCATTTCAGCAGTGCTAAACCTGCTCATTCCATTTTCATAAGCAGGTTCAAATAATACACATGGAAGGACTGCTTTATACAAGAATCCAAACATTTAAGAGCTTACAAAAAAACAACTTACTATGTTCTTTTCCAATGCCAAATACCCTCTAAAACTAAAAAAACTCTCTTACAGAATCAGAAGTATTTTATGCTCTTGAGCAGAGCCACAGCCTTTTTGCTGGTATTTCTCTGACTATATTAGTTTTGAAGAAACTTAGAAACTTTGGAACTAAAGGAAAATGAGTAGTTCTTAGAGAACACACATGAAGATACAGCTAAGTGACCCCACTGCCCAGTTATAGTTTCTATTTTACATAAATTGTTTTTCCTACTCTTACATTGAAATTCAATATTTGATGTTTTTGATTATGGAATTACTACTAATGAAGCCTGGATAACTGCTTTTGCTAAGGAAAATGCAGTGTGCTTCAAAGAAATTAATAAAACATAGAGGAAAAATTTACAGTGTTAAAACTAGCATAAATATGCTATACGCTGAAGCTGGAAAGCTTCACACAAATTGATTTTGACACGTCTGTCATGTAGGATAAACACACCATTCCTTCACCAGTATATACCGTAAATTTTTGCTTTACAGGCAGCATTAAACAATTTGTCAGGTGGAGTGGGAGACCACAGGTGTAGAGAGCCACAGAAAATCTAGAGACAATAGAGGAAAGGCTAGTTTAAAGTTTTTTAATTGCAGCAGCAAAAATAGTCATGCATATGGGAGACCTATGGTTAATGTGAAGCCAGAGTAATGAATCTTTAGCAGATACGGTTATTTTAATCAGCAATACAATTAAATTGAAGTAACAAAACACATGGAGTATTGAAACCTAAGCTAAAGACAGTAATAGAAAAGAACTGTAACTGTAGAAACACAAGTAGAAAAAGAAGTAAAGATCAAGCTTTGAACATAAAGCAAAAGGTGTATCTACTGAAACAGTGGGGAATATTTCTCATGGATGTAAAACAAATTTTCACTTTCTTGCTGCTGGTAAATATCTGCATGATGCCACCTCACAGTAAGCAAAAAATAAATTCAGCAAATAGACAGAAAAAAACAAATTATCAGCATATAGTCATTCAATCTGTCAAAATAGAGTCAGCACACACATATCCATGCCCACTGAAAATCACAGAAATCAGGTATCTCAACAGTACCAAAATGACAGGATTTTGGAGTTTGTAGTGTGCTGCTACTGAAGTACCTTTTTTTCTTTCTTTCTTTTTTTTTTTTTTTTTTACTTGAAAGAACAATAGGAAAGAGACTTTTAAACCAGGTAATTTACAAGGGAGAGGGTGCTGCAGAGATTCCCCTTTCCAGGGTGTGCTCCCCCAGGTGAGCACCTCTGTCTCTGCCAGCCCCACTCCAAACCCTGGCACTCAGTGTCTCTACCTGTGTTGGTTCTCCACACCCAGGATGCTGCTCTCAGCATGGCTTTAGCACAGAGATAGAAACTATTCATGCAGAGGTGGGTGCTGGGCATGCCTGTGTGTCTGCTCTACCAGTGGGGCCCTCTTTCCCTCCCTCTGAGATGTTCTGCTGTAGTGGAGGTCCTTCCAAAAGTGCAGTCAGTGAAACCAGAGAACTCTTAAGAGATGTCATTAAGAGGCACATTCAGGACTGGTCAGAATAACGATATTTACAAAGAATTGCAAAAATTCTACCAAGACCTCGTCTTGAATCCATGTCTGGAAAATCTGGGCTAATAAAGGAAATGCTTTTTTCTAAGAAATCTACTTCTGAAAAGGCTCCTGGCTAACTTCTGTGTGTGAGAAAAGTAAAAATCCCTTGGGTAGTAAGCCCGAGGCACATACCACAGCCTGAAGCTCCAAGCAGCAAAACAGGCCAATGCACACATAGCTGCAGGAGGAGTTTGCAGACAGGCAACCGTGTGCTTCCCCATGTGAATTGAAACCAAGGTCCACCACTCCAGGACCACTGTGGAGCCATCATGCAAGTAGCTGACTTGAAGAAAGATAGGTGCCTGCTATTACCTCCAATCAATCCCTTTCATCTGTTCTACATATTATTATTTTCAATTTATAATTGGTTCTGCTAACAGAAGACACATGCAAGGGAAAATCTGTAGAAGTTTAATTAATTTTTAAACAGCCACAATTCAGCCAGGTAGGCAGCTTGAAGCTGAGGAGTGACATGCACCATTAGAGTCAGAAAACCAGCTCAATGCCTGGTTTCGGTTGTGATCTGGGTAACTGTTATCACTGTTACACCCAGCTATGGAGAAGTTATCTTATTCTATTTCTTAGCAGGCATAATGTTATGAGTTATCTCTCCAGGAGTTCCTAGAGGCATTAGAAAAGATCTTGTAACAAGGTATTGTAGAGACATGTAGGAAGACACAATCTCTTCCCTAGGGAAAATGTTTCAAGAAAAGTGAAACAAAGGAAGATTTAACAGAGAAGTCCTAACCCTGGCTGGGTGCCCTGCTATTGCAGTGAAGCTCTGTTCTCCATTGGTAAATGCAGCATAAAGAGAAATTACTTATTCAAATCCTTATTCTACTTATGAGATGAACACAAGATTACAGTCTTATCTCTTGCACGATTTACATGTCATGTAGTGCAGCTTGATCAATGAAAATATGCTGTTTCCCATTACCTGTGATTCCTGGAAAGTAACATGGTTATTATGAATAAAGAAAGAAAAGATCTAATAAAGATCTAATAATTTACTTTTGACTAATTTTTAGACCTCTTTTGCTAGTTATTTCTTTGTCTTGTGGAAACAGAAGAAACTAAAACACTACTGTAGATGAACCCTAAAACCAAGTGTTACCAGTTATCCATCTGTTGCACCACTAGATTGTATTTACGAAATATATTTGTAAATACCTTACATATATTCTGTCTCAAAGCATATAGTCACTCTATTTTAAAAGTACGCATGATCAATAGAAATTAAAAAATCCTTTTAAATTCAGAATCTAAGCAGAGACAATTAAAAGTCTTGGACTCAAACAATACGTCTAATTTTTTTTTTTTCAGTTTCCTTCATTAAAATGTCATGCTTTCCTGATGAAGCTGATTTCTTTTTTTTTTTTTTTTCAAGAAATAACTTATTATAAAATGCTTAGAACAATTTTCAAGAAGGAAGGAATGACAGAGAACAGCTGAACATGTGAAAAAAAATCCTATTGTGGCCACCACTGCACCTACTTGAGATGCCAGATCAGCAGCAGACTTACCTTTCAGCACACATTTTTGATGGTACAGCTTGTGCAACAAGGACTGAACTGTGCACTTCAGGGCTCCACAAAATCATACAGGAGGACAGAAATGGCCTAAGACAGTTCACACACACAAGACTGAAATAGACTAAATTATACCAGGGACAAATTTATACCATTCCAAACCCTTTATGTAGCTTTGTGTGAAAACTGTGTTGCAGAATGAATCCAGAATCAACATCTATGTAAGTATTTAACTAACACAGACAGTTTGATCAGGC
Source organism: Scytalopus superciliaris (assembly GCA_013400415.1). Taxonomy (NCBI): domain Eukaryota; kingdom Metazoa; phylum Chordata; class Aves; order Passeriformes; family Rhinocryptidae; genus Scytalopus; species Scytalopus superciliaris. The sequence continues at coordinate 647,987 of VXBX01009114.1, forward strand.
CAAATAGTTCATCTGTCCTTCCCTTTGTGAAATTCAATCTTTGTTTGCACAGTTAATATCTTCCTGAGTAGCCATAAGCCCCATCCTTTGTGTATCAGTAGGCTTTAGGAAATGTTTAATTAGTTTGCAAATTCCACAACAACCCTCTATGTGTCATCTAAAAAAGTCAGTTATATGAAAATGTAAGTTATGCTCATGAAAAGAAAGGTTAAGCAAGTGTTCCTACATAATTCTACTCTCTTTATGTATTCATCTTTCTCTCTCTAAACATTTTTAATGCAGCAATATGAAGTTTTCTTGCTTTTCTGAAGATGGAAAATCACTGAGGATTCTACTGTATTTTAAAAAATGACTTTTTAAAAAATGCAATTTCAAACATTTTGATATTCTTTATACATTGTAAAAAGAAAGAAAATAAAACTACTCTGAAAAATTAACCAGTGTATTTCTGAGCTAAAATTTTGGTTTAGCTTCAACAAAGTACAATTTTTCAAAAACTGAGCAACTGAATGTGCAGTCAGGTGAAACATTTAGAAAATAAATTCAGAAAATATAAATAATAAGTACTGCCAGAGACCTTTTTAGCAGAACAGCAAGTATCTACAACTTTCATCAAATTTAACATGGAAAGTTAGATTCTGATACTACCATTTTAAAGCTCTTTCTCACTTGAAAGCAGAAAGTTAGGAATCTTGCCATATATACTGTGATACAAGCAAAGTCTTCATAAAGATCTGTGAAAGTAGCTGTCATAAATTTCAAATATGATTAAAGGTCAAGTACTTGAAAGCAGAAATTTGGGCCTTGGAATGGTTCAATCTGATAAAGTGTAGAAGCACACAATACTTAAGTATAATTATAGGTATTTATCAGATGTACACTGAAGACATAACCATATGATAAGTTGCCTGAGTTAATTTAAAATTTCAGTCTTACTGAATGCACTGGAGAAATATGATTGACAATAATAAAAAAATTGAATAGAATTGTATACTTAAAGCATTTGTGGGTTCAAAGAAAGATAAAAATGAGAGCTAGAACTATCTCACTGAGCTATCTTAAATATTTTAGAACAGAAAGAAGTTGTTCTTTTATCAGGTCTTCAGTATGTTGCTCCTGGGAAGAAATGTGAGACCTATCTTTCCCTCAGCACTCCTAAGCTTTCAATTTCAAATTGAAAGAAAAGTTAGAAAATGCATTATAGGAAAACATGCTTATGCATGTGGGTTTTGAAACCACTTAGGATCTTGCTGAGCTTTGTGTGAATGTTTACACACACATTTTCATGAATTTTTAAATAAACTGCAACATCCACCTCTTTTTTTGTAATATTTGGCTTTTACAGAGCAGAAGATAATGGCGTCCTCACTTATGTGGCGTAACTCCACAGTGGTCATCGCAAGAGAGGTGACTGGAATCAAGTAAGAACCTGGCCCTTTATTTGAACTAACATCACCATTTAATCATTTTTTTTTAATCTAAAATTACTATCTGTCAGAAGAAATTCATTAAATTCCCATATAAAAGTAGAAACTTGACGTAACACGCTTTTAGACAATTTTATTTAGTCTTTGCCAGAGGTATTTACAGATATAAATAATTTTCAACCTCATTTTCTTAAGAAAAAGAGGATGAAGGAGAAGAGAAAAAAAAGAGAAAGAAAGAAAGAGCCTCTGTCACTGTGCATACAGTTGACAGGACACACCTGGATCAGGTCCTGGGCACATATACACATACATTTGACCCACAGTTGTGAAGACAGACAAGAGGTCTTGTTTTTCCCTCCAGTTAGCAGTCAAAAAAATTTTTGAAAATGCAAGAATTGAAGCATAATTATGATCTGAGTTCCTCTAAATTTGCTCAGTTTGAATCACTCACCTTTGTCACGTGATGCTTTTCATGTTGTATGGGAATCTTAAACATTTGGCACCAATATGTTGTACCCTTGTCTGGTACAGGCACCTGTCTTAATAAAACGGGCAAGAACACAATATTATCATAGAATCAGAGAATTATTTGGGTTGCAAAGGGACCTCAGAGGTCATCTATCCCCCTCTATTTCAATCCCCTGGCCATAGGTAGGGACATTTTCCGCTAGACCAAGTTGCTCAAAGCCTCTTCCAGCCTGACCTTGAATGCTTCCAGGGATGAGGTGTACCCAGCTTCTCTGAGCAACCTGTTCCAGTGCCTCATCAACCTCATTGTGAAGAATGCCTTCCTTACATATATAATCTTTAAATAAAAGTCACACTATCTGTTGTGTAAGTCCAAAGCTTTGGCCACCACTTTATTCCCATCTCCACATAAACCCAAAACATGAAGTAACTTACGTCTTTATTTGTCAAGTCAAAGTATGGCAGAGAGGCAGACAAGACTTCTTCTTTCTCAGGATTTAGCAAACGTAGACTCTTTGTGCCGCGATTAGACCCATGGTAATTTTGACCCGCCTCTCCCATGTCTTTATGGTGGTAGGCCCATATTACCCGCACTGTGCTCTCCTGAAAAAACAAAACAAGACAAAAAGTCCATAAGAAATAGGAGCAACATCTTCCTTACATAGTTCACATAATTCCTACAATAGCTATGACATAAGTGTAGCTGTATTTGAACAATGACAATGTATACCAGAGGTGCAGTCATCTACTTACATGATTTTGCCTTTAAAATTAATAACGTTTCATACCCATAGGGTTCACTGGAGATACACAAGAGTTAAATGTTTCCCTGATAGATTCCTTCCCTAATGTTGTGAATTGAAATCATATTTGCAAATGGTAGAACAGACTCATAAAAGGGTAACCAACTAAATGCATAATAAACATTTTTTCTAGAGGTGTTATTTATTTGGCTAGCAACCCAAAACTTTTTTCCAGGCTCAGATCTGTGAAGATGTGAATACCTTCCATGAAATGTGGTCCTTATGTAGTAGGGAAGATAGACATAGACAGAACAGATTCAAATCTTAAAAATCAATCTACAGATGCTGCACAGATCTGTTCTCTGCAAACTATTCTCAGGTTGCAATAATCATCCTTGAGAAAAAGTGGTCTAATAAATCCTGAAGTGTCCCAGAATGTTCAATTATACTGAGAATTTGGAGCAGGTGTGAAAACCAGAGATCCATTGACTGCCTGGAAAACTGGTGGTTTATGCAGCTGTGATTTGCTTCCTGCATCTTTCAGCCTCTCATGTTGCTATTATTGCATGTGTTATGAAAACATAGATAATGAAAATAGTGTCTTACTCCTGCAGTAATGCTTCAAAAGTAAACAGTAAACAAGCCAAAGCATATAAAGCCTTGTAAATTTGTCTAACCTATCTGTCATTTCCAATAGATAAGTAATCAACTTTATGTAATTTAAAATTATGCTTCGGAAATGGCACAGCAGTCCCTAGGATAACACAAGAATTTACCGTGAAATGTACTTTATCATGGAATTTTTTAATATAAAATTCTTCAACTTCTTAATTTTGAATAAAGAAATAAAACAAACAGATACTTTAAAGATGTCTGCTCCAAGCTTTTTAAAAATCTGTTTCTAAGATCAATTGCAAGTTAGTGTAATATCTAAAAAGTGTTTCTCAACTTGGCATCTCTTGAATGATTGTAACTGTGGCATATGGGACTTGATGGCCCAGAGGTACCTGTTTCAATCCTGTCTCCACTTGATAGAAGTTAGAGAACAAAATGTATTAAAGCAGATGAACGAAGAGGAAATTAAAACATAAGAGCTTAATAAAACTAGTACAAGTATTTCACCTGGTTAATTCAAGTTGAGCAAACAGATACTTTGGAAAGTGCTTTTCTCTAATTCTGTCTTTTTACTAAAAAGAGATTTTGACAACTAGTTTAATAGCAACATATACAATTAACCTGAACTAATTAATTAATCAGGGTCTCTTACCGTTATGCTCTTGTCATTTGTGTCACAAGTGTGCAACTCTCTGCTAAAAGCCAGTATTGTGTGTGTACTGTTTTCCATGGCATATTCCAGATGGTAATCCTGTTGCAGGTCCTTTTTTAGTACTCTGTTTTCATCTGTAAAATAATCCTGTTATAAAGAAAAGGTGATCCATTAAAATCTAATATTAAAAATGAAACTCTATGTCCAATACTGAAGTCCCTTAAAACATATAAAATTCTGAAGTATCAGTTTTGAATTGAACTATAAATGTGAGGTGGCACTGAATTACTTTTTGTACAAAGTCTCCAAGAAAGCAAGTCTCCTGGATAAGCAGCTTAAAGGATGTCTTAAGTACCTTTAGCAACAAGGCTGCCTGTACATAACTGCAGAAATAAAAGCTATACCAAATAACCAAGAAATCTCATTTGTCATAACTGGGAAGTCCTGAACTTCAGGAGAAATCACAGAGAGAATTAACTTCATTTAATATTTGCATCAACAATACTGTTGTTTCCTCCTTTCACAACTTTTACTATGCTTTTTATTTCCCCAGAAAAAGCAAACTTTGAATGAACGTCTACTGGAACCAGAAACCCTGTGCCTTAACTAGCACAAAAAGAGCTCAGTTCGTTCAAAAGCTGATGGGCTGGGATTGGAATGAGGTTTCGGAAGAAACGAGGGAGCTGTTTGTAAGAAAGATGCCCTCCATCCAGGCTTCAGCAGAGTCCTGATACAATGGAGTAGTAGGGCAGCAATTTTGGGTCATTAACCTCCTCACCCCAAATTCCTGCAGCCCTATGCAGCTGTGACCCAGTCCTCCCTCTCCTGCTATCCTGGCCACCTGAAAAGGACCGGCAGCTGCCTCAGAGGCACCTCCTCTAGACCTCCTCTGCATGTCCTTTGAGTTTTAGGTTGTGTCTGCCTGATTTAGTGTGGGGAAGAGGGCTTTTAACTAATTTCTCATGCCAAAAAGGCAGACATCATTAATTGTGTGGTGTCCTTTGCAAAATAATGCAGCACTGGCTGGTTCTGGCAGTCATTTACTTCTGTAGCTGTTTGGATCTGTTAACTTTTGGAGAGATTTCTAGCTTTCCCCTTTTGTTTAAGGTGAGGTAACCAAGCTGAAAAATTGCAAAATGTTATGTCCAACCATTTTGATACTATTAAAAAATAACTGAAACCTTATTAATTCACTAAAGAATCCTTTAGAAGCTGTAATCTTAAATTTACTCACACCCTAGAAGTCTCTGTCTGTGCAAGAGACCACAGAGTCCTTCTTTTCCTGTCACCACTTCTTACAAATGAATACACATGTGAAAGAACAGACACACAAAAAAATAATCACCAAAAAGAGCAAAAGAGGAGCCTGGGACCTGATAAAAAGGGAACTAATGAGTTGTGTTTGTTTAGAGAAATAATTTTGGGCTTGTGCTTTCCCAGATGAAAACAATAGACTTCTTCTGGGATGGTTCTTTGAAGATGGGTACTATATGGGATCAAAACACTCCACTTTAGCCCTACATCAGAACTTGGAAAGAGGCAGTGCAAGTTCATGCACAATACCACTCCTCCTCTGAAAACACTCCTCTGTGGAATCTCTGCTTCTGCTTAAAAATAGTAAGGGCTTGTCTGGATCAGAAATGTAACCTTATGAACACCAGCTTTTATTGAAGTGTGGTATCTTTGCTGAAATGTTACCTTAAATTGGAGGAAGGCACTCATATTAGAAAAAGCACCCACAGATTAAAATATTGAGGAATACAAATTCAAGAACAGCTTTTCTTCATGTGAATAAATTCAAAGCCTTTGCCCAAAAAAATATGTGAAGGAAAGCTGAGAAATGTGAAGCAAAGCTAGGTGTTCACACTCCGCTATTTTGCTGGTGAACTTCACCATTTCTTCGCAAGTCTAGAAGACACAGGTCTAACCAGAACAAAACCTCTTGTGATATAGTCCTTCCTGAGGGGAGAATGAAAAAATAACTTAAAGAAGTTGTGTAATTAACATATTAGCTCAGATGTGCCTTGTTAATGTGACTGTCAGTGTAATTATTTCACTTTCCTGGATGACAGTCAAAGACAGGTCACATCTCTGGCTTACCATGAGGGGCTCATTTTGTGGCTGCTAGTGATCGCTTTGGGGAAGGTGGTCCCAAAGCCCAGGCCACAGAAGAGAACCAGTCTGTTCCCCATGGGAGGACAGCTGTGTTGGGCACTCACACTGCTGCCTGCCCAGGCACTTGCTCCCCACCCCTGCTGTCGATATTGAACATCACCTCGCTGATTTCAGTGGCTCACCTAAAATTCTTTTGTGGCTAGATGCTAATCTGACAAACTAGCAATAATCTTTCTCATGTGAAAATTTCTGTGAAGCAATTAATTCCTTGTCTCTACTTACTTTCTCTGCCTGATACATGTTATGTTCAAACCATCCTTGAATATCAAGGTGCTGAGAATACCTGGGAAGCAAATTTATGTAGTGCTTAGGACGACAGATGTCCATTTATTCCCCAAGTCTTACAATTCTGCTGTGTGCAGTAAAACTGCCCAAGAGGAAACAACAGCAAGTATACTTGCCAGGAGTTATTTAGAAGTTAGCAAGCTGCTTCTATTAGCATTTTTGCTTCCTTTGTTGAAAGCTATCCAGATGTTCATCACAAAAATAAAATCAAATACTGTAACAAAAAAAAAAAAAAAAAAAAAAAAAAAAANATTGCTCAACCTCTCACATGAAAATGGGTTTTTTACGAGTTTTAAAACAAAAATAATGTCATATTCCCCAGGAACAATAAGATCTCTTTTTTGTTCTCAGGGAAAATTTTAAATCAAACTATGCAGACTTTGCTCAATTTACTCCTCAGAGCTTAAAAGCCTTTAAAACATGTGTTTGTGTAGAAAACATAATGAACAAAAGGAGGTTTTCAAAAATGAAGACACTGACTGATGCCACTACATCTTTTTTCAGTCACAACTTGGAAAAGTAAGAAAATGTTACTTGTAGATATATCTATGTAGGTGTATGTCTGTATATTTTTACATTATCTTATACTTCCTTTCAAAGTAGAAAAATAAAAATAAAATAAAGTCCTGCTCATATGGTGCTAATGCAGTCAGGGCTACCACATTTGAACTGACTACACTCCATTTAAGTCCTTGTGTTTAGTCAAAGGAGAGAGCTGAGTACCTCTGAAGGTCTCTGAAAAGTGACAGTACAGAGAATGGATTCACAAGAGGACATAGAGGGTAAGTTGGGCATCTGGGCTTCAGCTGAACTGAGGACATCTAAATATGGTTTGAAACTCTCTCAGGTCCAAACTACTGTAACAGAGAACTCATTTAAATTCACAGGTTTCATTTATTTAATTCTGTAGAGAAAGGAGTGTGAAGTTTTCATCAACAGCATTACAGTGTTTTGATATCTATCACAGATGATCTGAAATGTGTTTCATATTGTAACTATTTATTCTTCCTACCAGGTAGGAAAAGGCCCTAACACGGTGACTTTTTTTACACAGATCTGGTTTTGCTACCTCATACAGTTGTCTGGAAAACCTGTGTCTTTTGGAGGATAGATTATACTGATACAAGTCCCCCTGAATTTCATTAAGTCCCAGCAGAGATCTGCAATAACTGTCAAGTCCTTAAAACTGAATTTTTTTAAACACTTACGTGTGTGAGTGTGGCTAAATCCACAATATGTATTTAGGTACTGATTCAGTATTTGCATCTAGATTCTTCAGTTTCTTATACACACAAAAAAAATATATATCATATGAATAATGAAGATAAAGTTTGCAAATCAACTTTACAGGACAAGAATTACAGACAGAGAAGGGTGAAGTGACTATATTTTTCTAGCATGAATATCTTTAATTATTTAAATAGTAAGTGTTTAAAACAAAGTTTCAGAAGTGCTATTGGTCATATTACATGTTAATAAATATGTTTATTTCAGAATATGTTTATGTAAATTCTTTACATTTGAAACATCTACAATTGTTGTACTCCCTTTGATAATGTTGCATAAAATGGTGTATTAAACTCTGGACTAAGTTGCGCAATCCATCACATAATTAAGTATTGCCATCCTCACACTACCTAGAAATGGAAACAACATATGGAAAATGAAAAAACTTCCTGACAGTATAAGTTACTTTATATTCTTTTCCAGATGTGATGCCAATCATGTTAGGCTATTTTTCAGATCCCATTAGCCTCTCCCCTTCTTAAAAAAATGTTTTGTGACATATATGGTTTCTGGTTTCTGCTCCACAAACAGTTATGGAGAGTAATTTCTTAAGGATGTGAAAAGAGTCTGGTTTTTCCTTTGAGAATGCAAGCACAGCTGCAGAGGGAATGCTGACCCCAAAAGCCCTACCAGCTGTCATCATGGACTGAAACAGGTGTTTATGGGACTCCCTCCCCAGATCTTTACAATGTACAAGATTGTTTTGTTTATGATATCCGTTTCCTGTACTAAATTATATGTATCACCTTTCAACCTCAAGGAGCACAAAATGATTCTCAGACTGTGGCCCCATCCAGCAATCGCCTTTGTGGGCTTGGTTTGCAAGCAACTCTGCCACCCCAACTTATGTATGCTGCCCTTCTCTATCTGGGAGATTGCTGCTGTTTCAGCAGCAATTTAACACTTAGAAGTGAAAAAAGGAAAAAGTCAGGAATGGGAAATGACAGAAAAACAAGCTGTGTTGCAACTTGTCCCCACTGATGTTCTGCAGCCAACCCATGGAGTCTTGAACATTCCCAAATTATGAAACTGTTGTTTATGACCAAGACCAATGACAAATTTGGCTAAAGGTGTCATGAAGCTGAAACAAGCATGAAAGTTGGTGCAGGAGAGGATCTTAATATAAATAAGATGGATAAATTGCTACAGTACAGAAAAGAACCTAACAAAACAGTTTTTAAAATAAACACCAAGCTATGCCTTCCTGGGTTTCCAAAAAAATAACTGTGGTTAACATTTCTCTTTTTTACTGTTGCATTCAATTTAAATGGAATCCTGACGCTCAGGGTTCCAATACACACTAGATGTTACCACCAAAAAGAAGCTGTTTTTACACTGTATTTGGCAAGAAGCAAACAGAGCATGAGTTTCCAAATAAGCAAACCAAACCTTTTTGCAACTTCAAATAAATTTCAGCTTGAGTTTCAGGCAAAGATCTTACCATGTTCTTATGCTAGGGAAAAGCAGAGCCCACCCACAGAAACCTAGCATGAAGCAGGAGCCTGAAACATTACTGCTCTGTGCAAGAACACCTTGAGAGCATTACAGTGGACTGAACCGATCTTGCAATTGGCCACAAATGAAAAAATAACCATAGAAAAGGTACAGCAACAGCAACCAAGTAGTTGCAGCAAGTTCCTAAAGTAACTGGGATCAGTAAGTTCAGTCACTGTCCCCTAGCAGTCTGTAATTAATGTACTGGTATGGGGCGGGGGGGGGTTGCTTTTGTGTTTGTTTGGATTTTTTTGTTGTTGTTGTTGATTTTATTTGTTTGTTTATTTTGCCTAACCAGTATATTATCATGAAGTGATTCAGTCCTCACTAGGAAGCCTGAATCTTCACTCGGGCAGGAAGTTCTGAGAAGCTGTGCATAGTTGCTGGAACAATTCCAATCAAACTGGCTGAAATACACTAGAGTAAATGTGGATTGCTTACTTCAGGTGCACTACTAACTTTGATAAGGACATAAACTTTTTATGTCTAACAAATAATTGTGGATGTGTCTGTATTTTAAATACAGACATACACATATACACAACACACATTTCCCACTTGTGTATTTACAGAAACAGATAATGCCTGTATATATGTGTGTGCATATGTGCATATATTTTCTTTACAAAAAGAGTGCTTTTATTTTTTACACATAAAACACAATTATTCTTTTAGAAATATGCCTTTATTCTTTCAGACTGTGTTACTTGAATACACTTCAGTGTATTTCTTATATCTACTTAAGTGCTGTCCAGTGTGGCTTCCCAGGAGTCTACAGCTGGCAGTGACACCCCTTTGTTTCTGTGACATTCCTGAGAGATGAAAAAAACATCATTTGCTCTGCACACAAATGAAAACACTGAAGTGTGGAGACCTGCCTACCAAACGAAGGTGTAAGAAGCACGAGCAGTTAGAGGCTGAAATATGACATTGCATATTGGCATGGACAAATTGACTTTGCAATGGAGTCTCAAGGGCCTATCCGAGTCTTTACATCAAGAATAAATGTTAATTTAAGAGTTTATATTCCAGTTATATCAGAAGATACAAAGCTAGATTAAAGGTTGTCCTAACACAAATAGACTAGACAAAACATGTATCGAAGTGTTTTAAGGGAAAGAAAATCAGTGAGTAGGAGATACTTCATGATACAATCTTACAACTGCTCTTTATCACAAGGAACATTCCTTACACAGGAGCCACATTTAAGCAGTACAAGTTTTCTTGGTTTAATTACTTTAATTACTTCAATTATGAGGAAGATTAAAAACACTTAGGGGATTTTCAAGCACAACTATTAATGATACATGTTCCCAAAATTTCTCTATGTGCCTTAGAAAATATCCCCTCTTCCCTCTTCTACTTTTCTGATCCTTGTTTATATTTGGAATCAAATCATTCCTCCACTATTTTAAGCCTTTACATCACTCATGGTGGCTACAATTCCATATTTTTGGGGAGCTATAAGAACATTTCATTTCTTGGTGTTTCCAAAACCCAAAGAAGAAAATACACGACAAAGAACACACAAAAACCCCAAATAAACAAACAAACCCCCAAACCCAAACCAAACCTAAAAAAACCCTCAAAACAAAACAAAGGACAAAACAAAACAAAGGACAAAACAAAACAAACAAAAGCCCACCTTGCAAAAAAGTCCCCCTAAAGCCTGCAAAAGACAACAACTTCAGAATTCTTCTCATCTTTTGTTCACCAGCTGTTGCTTTCTTGTCCTACTGTTGTACTTCTGAAAGGGAACTACAAAGCCAGTGGAGATGTACACTGGAGTGTCTCTTTATGCCCCGAATTGAAGCCAAAAGGGAGACATTAGTCATCTGGAGATTTTGCCCCATGCCCAAAGGCATGAAATACCTCCAACAAAACACCGAGATATGTCAGTGTGGCACTTGCTTTGCATCTCTCTCTTGATGCCTTTCAAGTTGTTTTCTAAACACTTCTTTTGTTGCTGTTGGCATGAGTGCACTTAAAAGCAGCATATCGTTAAGTACTGAAAATGCTCACTGTTTTCTGTCCTTTAAAATCTCTTCCAAGTACTTCCCTGGGAGCAATTAAGCTAACTCTATGGGATACATTTGATAACAGATATTCTTTAGTTTGGGTGACAGTTAACAAGCAAGGCTCTAATGAATAATAAAGTACTTTTTAGTGACACACAGTCCCTATTCACCCTGAGTAGGGACTATTTTTGTGCAAGTTCAACAGAAGATTCTAACAATGCAACCCTCTTGTATAACTTGCACAAAATAGGCATTCATCAAGGAGGATTACTCTCCCCAAAATGGGGCTCTCAGCAGCTACGTGCTGTGGGTGGGGATGCACAATTCCAGACAGGGGTGGAGACCAAGGAAAAAGCATGGGTCTAGCATGAAAATGCATGCTGTGTCAATTCATAAGCACAAAGAGATGCACTAGGGAAAAGGAAAAAAAGGGGGGAAAAAAGAAGGGGGGAAAAAAAAAGAAAAAGATGAAAGAAAACTAGATGAAAAAACCAAGGCTGCCCCAAGAACTTGCAACTTGGACAAAGAGTAACGTAACACATGCTGCAAGTGACCATGGCAATATTTCAAGGTAATATTTTGCTAAGTAGGAACTCTCCAAAGTCCATCTCCTTCCTGCAGAGAGAAAGACAGCTCTCAGCTTTCCAATACTAACCCCCATTTGTAACTTCTTGTTCTCAAACATGCTCACTCAAACCCCACACAATCTGCTATTCTGACTCCACAGGGCTCTCAGTAATATGTGAGAATAATTTGTTTTCACTGATGTTCTTTTTCTTCTGCTTGGTGGAGGTGCCCCTTATGACAATACACTTAAGTTATGCATGTATGTATACATATATCCATGCTATGTCCTCTCCATCCTCCCAAAACACGTTTAGGTTCCCATTTCAAATACCAAACTTCTGAAATTTTATGATAGTAAATGTATAATTCTCTGATCATTCAAATGCTCTTAAAAAAAACAACTCTGGTACATCACGAAGTTTTGTTCTTCTTCTCTCATGACAGTGCAACATTTTTCATCTTGATATATTTAGAGAAAATTAAACCTCTGACTTCCAAATCATTTTAGCTTTTCCTTATGTCAAACACACTTTCAGATTAAATACAGCTCAAACACAGAAAAGCAAACCAAAACAAATAGCTCATTACATCCAAGTTCATGATACAGCTTAAAACTGAGAAGTAAAAGCTAATCTTGGATATTAAGGGCTTTGAGAAACCAGTTTTTCTCATGGCAAACACTGCCTGCTGATGGTGGGAACAGCATCTACTTAGTCTATGAGGACAAGGAATAAATGCCAGAGGAAATGTTTTTTCTCTTCTCTGAAAACTATCTGGAAGTTTTCTTCTACCTCAGAACCTGGATCTTCCGCAGACTAAGGAGATCTACTTTTACCCTTATAGCCGTAGTCTAACTACATTTACATGTTCGTTCTCAGAAGAGAACTCTTACCTCCAAGAACACGTTCTATTTTTAAAGAAGGAGAGAGAATTTAAGGGGGGGGGAAGAGGCAAAATTGACCCAAGGGACCAGCAATTTCAATGCCTACTTGAAAGGCTATAAAGGTGTTTCAGAACATCATCTGAATGTCAAGCCACTAACAAGCATCTCAAAACTTTCAAAGAAACCAAAAAATGACCCTTCTAAGAGTTTAGACCACGATGTACATTTTCCAACTGATGGTCATGGAATAAAAACATATTTCTAAAACCAAAAAGAAAAGTAAGTTCATTCATTATAGGGTGTACATATTTCATGGAGTGCAGCTAGGCATAAAGCCACATACTTTCAAGGGCGCTATCTATGAAAAAAATCTTTTTCAGCAGTAAATAATGTAAGTTATGATGATATACAATTAACACAGAATATCGACTGTATTTGTGTGTCCAGGAAAGGGAAGAATTGGATATTATTGAAATAGCATCCTAGAACAAGTTATTAATTTGTAGAAATCCCTGCTGCCTGACCAGAAAAAGACTTTGGGCAAATTTTGTTTATCATCTTTGTTTCTGGCCTTTGCTTGTTGATGCAAGTATGGAAACATTTTAACAGAGCAACTTTTTAAAAACCTCAGTCCAGTTTAAAAGGAAACTGCCCTGCCCTGAACTGAAGAAAGAATGGGGATGGAGAAAGCCTCATATTGCAAAAAGCAAGCATAACAGAAGTATTTCTTGTGTGTCTCACCTACTCAAAAGTGCAACAAAATAACTCATAGCAGTTGGTGTGCTAAATTAGTTTTTCAGGAAAAATGTCAGTAGTTCTGTATCAGCAGGCACTTGCTGTAGTTCTTTTCTCCCCTATTTGTCATGGAATGTCAATGAATAAAATCTGTGGAAGAATGGAGTTTGTATGGGGCCATTTCTACAGGTTGATGAAAACCTGTGAAAGGCACTGAAAAGAGCCACAAAAGCGCTTTGAGTGCTGGAGAAAATGTCCTATGATGCTAAAGAGCTCAATCTACTTCTTTGATGAAAAAGAAAATTGACGTGACTCAATTGCCTTAATTGCAGCATATAAATAACTTTATGGAGGCGAGATGCAGGGGGAGTAGACTGTTTAATATAGTAGAGAAAATACATAGCTGAAACCTAAACCCAGACAAACTAATACTGGAAATGAGGAACAGCATGGACTCATCATTGCCACATACTATCAAGGGAAGTGATGAATCCTCCATCACTGGATATCTTTACAGTAAGTTTGGATCCCTTTCTAAAAGGGTTGCTTTACTCTAATAGAATCTATGAATTAACCAAGGAAAAAGTTTGAGTTTCTTTTAATGGTTAATAGGTGTATCCTCTGAAGTGTAAGGTTTCAGAAAGTCTTACATTCTGTGAGCAAAGAGCTCACTGCTCAATGAGCAGAATAGGTTTTGTTTTTATTACTATTATTAGTATTTTATTTAAGCTCAGGTTTTCAGAAAAATTATCTTCATTTTGAAATATGGAGAAAATCATATTCTGAAAATCGTCGATCTGAACTTAGAGAAGACAAATATTTGCCAAAATTTCATATATCAAACTAAAGGCAGAGGGGGGGAGTAGGGGGAGGGAGGGGGAGGAAATATTTATGACAAAAGCTCCCTCTTTTCTGGAAAAGTTTTGAGTTTAAAAATCCTGACAAACAGTAGGGAGAACATTTAATTTTGTTATGGCAAAATGTTAATAAAACCCCGTACTCCTAAAGAAAAAGTTCTTAAAATTTAAGCAGCATCTTCAAAGATCAACTAGCTCTAACACAAGGAAGTAAAGACAGACAAGTTCTCCCAGGCCATCCTCTAACACCTGAATTCTAACAACTGTGTTCTTAAATTCATTCTAAAGTTATTATTCAAGCAACTGGGGGGTGACAAGATGTAATTCCAGGCATGAGTCCTCTTTCACTCACCCATGGGACAAGCTGTCCCGGCTCCCCTGGCCTCAGAGCAAGTCCTCCAGGATGTATCTCAGGTTGATGAGAGGTGACCAAAGGGGTGGTCTCTTTCCCTCTCACGGCTCCTACCCCACCATCCACCAGTGCCTCTTGGACAGGATGGTTCGCTGGAAGCACCAGCTGAGTCCCTGTTCCACACTCCTGTTCCCACACGTAGCCCTGACAATACCTATACTACAGAAACATACCAAGAATATTATGGCAATACAGCTGGGCCCTTCTTTTGTTGCTTTACCAGATCAAGGACAGGTACCAGGAATGCCTGTGGTTACTCTGCAAGTTCTTTCCAACATCTGTGTCAAAACACCTCCAGGTGAGGAGAGGAGGAACAGCGGCGAGAGGAACAGCACGGGCTGTGCCCCAGCAGACAGGGACTTCAGCAGGCTTGGAAGCTGGCGGGATCGTGCCCTCATGCCAGTGGGATTAGAAAGAGGAAGATCAGGCGGCACCAGGAGTGCCAAGCTCCATCAGTTGTTGGCAGGGTGAGGGGAAGGTGCTGCACCTCCTTGGGAGAGGCTGCCATCCCTCCCCTCTCCTCCGCGGGTCTAGGCTCGGCGGGCAGGCAGGGAGAGCACCCAAGGAGAGAGCAAATGGTTTCTGCATTTTCTGGATAAAGAGGAAAGAAACCTGACACCTTTACACCAAATCAATGTAGTTTAGTGAGAAGGTTGGCAGGGAGCGAATGGAAAAGGAGTATCTCCTCCAGGGGAAATGAACGCGGAATGATAGAGACAACCAAAAGGCTGGAAGGAAAAAGTAAAGAGGTACGGAGATGCGGGGCGAGGAGACTTCAAAAGAAAAGAAGGGCACGGAACGAGGGGCATTCCGAGAGAGCAGCAGCAGGGGGGAGGTGGGCGAACAAAGAGGACCCGACACGCGGGGCGGGAGTGGGGTGCCGGCGGTCGAGGGGAAGGAGCCGGGCCTTACCTGCAGGTAGGGCTGGCCCCTCTCCACGCCCCCCACCACGATGTCGGCTGAGGCCATGCCGCCGCCGGCCGAGAGCCCGAAGCCCACGTAGCCGCGGGTGCGCACCTCCAGGCGGACGGCGAGGGCGCTGCCCCGGCGGCCCCAGCGCAGGCGGTAGGCGCCCCCGCCGTCCAGCACCGCGCTGTGCGGGTAGCTCCGCAGCGACGGAGCGGCACCGGCACGGGCACAGGCACCGGCACAGGCACAGAGCAGCACGCCCAGCACCAGCGCCCGGGGGCGCAGCGGCCGCATCCTCTCGCCGCGCACCAGCGGCCGCCCGTGTCTCTCTGCGTGTGTCCGGGCGGGCGTGTGCGGTGTGCGGGGAACTCTGTGTGTGCCTGTGTGTGTGCGTGTGTGTGTGTGCGTGTGTGTGTGTGCGTGTGCGCGGAGAAGGGGCCGGGTGCCCCGGTCACTCCGCCCCCGCTGCGGGCGGCACCGCGCCGGCCGGCCCCGTCGGGGCAGCGCGCCCTCGGCAGCCGCTTTGTTCGCTCCCCGCCCCGGCCCGGCGCTCTGGCCACCCCCGGCTCCCCTGGAGCGGGATCGGGAACGGGATGGACCCCGCCGCGCCCGTAGCACCTGCCGTGCGCTCACCGCGGGGGCTTCCTGGGGAGATGCTCGGAGCTGGCGTTAGCGAGGGAAAATCCTCCTCCTGACCGGAGAAGAGGAGGGAAGGCGGCGGACGGGAGACCCCCGCCGGCTCCCCGGCATCTCTAACTCCAGTGGGAGAACTTCGAGCGAGGAAGCCCGGAGACAAACGAGCGCTTCCCCTGTCTCGGCCGCTTCTTCACTTAGTGCGAGCGCACGGTGCGGTGGACGGATGGAGCGAAGCAGGAGATCCCCCGCCGGGAGAGTTCTTTTTGCTTCCTAAGTGGAAAACGGGGACTCCCCGAGTGATTTGCACTGAGACGGCTACAAAAGCGCAGCTCAAAGCCCCACTCGCGTCCCTTGACACCACCGCATCCGTCCCCGGTGCCACTCGGCCAGACCGAGTAGTCTCCGACACACCCGTAGCAGAAGCTGTCTCTCCTTCCCTCCGCACACCATTGCGGGGGGGACAGCAGCGATCAGAGAGACGGGTTTGGAGGAATGTTTCCCAGCCCTCTGCAAATCTGAATGGAAGCAACGAATAGCATAGCACCCCAAACAGTTCACAAGAAGTCATATTGGCCTTTGAAAGCTCCAAGAAATACAAAATCAGTATCAAAATAAAGTTACGCTGTTTGAATTGTGTTTTCTTCACATTTAAATGTAAAAGAAAGAGCCTGGTACTCAACAAAAACGAAGTACTAATTAAATGAAAACCAATTAAACTAGTACATAAAGGAAATCAGTAATGCTTCCTATTTTGGTTTTTACATGAAAATATTTCACAAATATCACTGGGGCCTTCAGAATATCACCACCTACTGTGATGTGAGTGATATATCAAATGACAAAACAACTTCTATAAAAGAAAATTCCTTAAAAATGGTAAGCACCAAAAATGACTCTTACCTAAAACATCATAAGAAATGAGAGAAAAACAATAATTCGATACTGGTGAAATGAAAACAATCTTTAAAGGGAATAGATTAGTGTGACCTATCTTCCAATTATAGCAGTAACTTCAAAGATACAAACTTAGATGACCCACAAAACAGAAGATGGTGAGATGCTGAATGTTTAAATTCTCTTCTAAAATATTGCTAACTCCTACAAATGGACATGGATTAATTTAAGAAGAAATTGCAAGCATGTGATAGGCCTATCAAGACCAAAGGTATGACTTCAACACATAACTGGGGGGTCACATCCTTTGTAGAACTGGGTGCTAAAGAAGGGCTCCTTAGGAGAGTTGAAAAATTCATGCTTCTCTTTTCTGAGGGCAAGGATAGACAAGGAATAAAGAATATTTCTTGAAGTTAGCTTTTCTCTTAATTTTCTTATAAGACTGTATATTTTGTTCTTACATAACAGAAACCCTTAGATAAAGTTTCAGTCATGTGGAGACGACAAGCTTACACAGCAATTTCCCTCTTAGAAATAATTATTGAATTACACATCTAGTGGAAAAATTGCTGCCTTTACACCACAACAGCGGTCACAGAAGTCCAACTAGTGCTTCCTATAAGCATGCATTGTGTAAGCATTTGTAAAAAAGTGTGCAAAGTACTCTCTTTGAAGTACTCCAGCACATCTCAGTTTGGTAATGATAGTTCTGACAACATTTTAGAAGTCTATACACAGCATGGAATGTTGCAGTATAGGGAAGGGTGAGGGACTCTCCCATACAGCCTGCTATGCTGTACCGCACAGCAGGCAGAAATAGCTAAGCTAGACTGGATGTGGGTACCACGAGGGAAGCGAAGCTGGAGATAGGTGTGCACTGTAGAGGCTGTCATAGGAAAAAGCTACACAGCTCCCTGTATACAAAAGCCTGCCCTCTGCCCCCTGCATCTCTGTCCAGCTCCCTGCTCCTCTTATAGCAAACAGGCACAGAAAGAAAACTCAAAATTAACTCAAACTTATGGTTGGCTGGGATCATTCCAGTCATTCAGCCAAAACCCAAAGCAGCAGGGTCATCTAGTGACTTGGACAAGCTGCAGTAACTCAGACAAGCCAGAAGTTTGTCACAGTGGGTCTGGTAAAACAGTAACACGGCAAACAGCCATGCTGTTTCTGCTGAGCTGCAGCGGCCTTGCAGAGTGGACATTTCCTGCACAGCCAAGGATGCAAGTGTCCTGTGCTGGCTCAGCCTGTGGCCAGGGCATTGCTATTCTGCAGCTCTGGAACTAACCCCAGATTGCTCCTGAGCTTTACTTTTCTTTTGTGGAGAAAAATTGCATTTTGGAGTCTGAGAGTTGGAATGGAAACAATACCTGAGTTCTTACAATCTCCTGTGGGATTGAATCATGTTGTCTCTGCATGGCTGAAGGGTCTGCTGCTTCTCAGCAGCTCTGAAGCCTGTACTTCCCAAACCCTTGTGACTTTTTACCAAAACCTGGGGTACTGGTAACGTGTCTTCCAGCAATATACCACACTCAGCAGCACTGGTCAGCCCATTGTGCTGGAACATCTAGACTAGCAGAAGTGCAGGAATATCAGTCCTATTGCTTTCCAATTTCCAGCAGATATTTTTCCATTAAAATACACTATCCAAACAGTTTTACAGAATTGCACACTTGATCTACAAATACTGTGACAAAACCAACCTTTTTCAACTTGCTGCTCTTTATAATCCCAAGAACAATACTCATGTAATAAGACTTTCCCAGTAGAGTTAGAAGAGGCCCTTTGTGGGCAGGGCAGTACAATTCTCAAAACTCTTATGAAGAGACTTTGGCGACTTCACCAGAAATTTTTTGCATCACAAGGAGACCAAATATATGGAGAAAACACAATCTAAAGCTGAGCCATGGCCTAGAAGTAATGCTATTGGCAAGAGCCCAGAGCAACACCAGATTACTACTTTGTCTGACCTCAACTCTATTTCACCAGTACTGAAGGAAGGCAGTCACTTAACCAATCACAGAGAGATTCAGCAAGTGGTTTGTTTTTTTTTTTTAAATCTCTTACTACCATTTCTGAATATCAGCTTGCCCATTGTTCCCTCAAACCATTGCACTACATGGTTCATGCACCAAAATACTGATTAATAAATCATAGAATCACAGAATGGCCTAGGCTGAAAGGGACTTGAAAGATGACCTAGTTCCAATTCTCCCACCATGGGCAGGGACACCTTCCAATAGACCAGGTTGCTCAAATCCCCATCCAACTTGCCCTTGAAAACTTCCAGGGATGGGGCATCCACAGCTTCTCTGGGCAACTTGTTCCAGTGCCTCACCACTCTCACAGTAAAGAACTTTTTCCTAATATCTAATCTGAACCTACCCTCTTTCGGTTTGAAGCCATTCCTCCTTGTCCCGTCACTATAAGCCCTTGTGAAAAATCTCTCTCCATCTTCCTTGTAGGCTCCCTTCCGGTATTGGGTAATCTCTTTTCCAGACTGAAAAATCCCAATTCTCTTAGCCTTTTCTCATAGGAGAGGTACTCCCTCCCTCGAATTATCTTGGTATCCCTCCTCTGGACTCACTCCAACAGGTTGATTGATGTCCTTCCTTTTCTGGGGATCCCTGAGCTGGATGCAGCACTCCAGGTGGCGCCACACGAGAGTGAAGTAGAGGGGCAGAATCCCCTTCCTCACCCTCCTGGCCACGCTGCTTTTGATGCAGCCCAGGACATGACTGGCTTTTTGAACTGTGAGTGCACATTGCCGGTTCATATCCAGCATCTCACCCACCAGCACCCCCAGGACTGTCTTGGCAGTGCTGCTCTTGATCTGTTCATCCCCCAGCCTGTATTGATACTGGGAGTTGCCCCAACCCAGGTGCAGCACCTTGCACTTGCTTTTGTTAAACCTCATAAGATTCCCATGGCCCATTTCTCAAGCTTATCCAGGTCCCTCTGGATGGCATTCCATCTGTCAATGTGTGTCCCTCTGCTGTTCCTTAATGAGTCAATTAATGATGAAGATTTAACCTGGTCATGGGTAGTGACCTAATACCTATTTTACCTGTGCTGATGTGTTCTGGCATTAAGGTGTTCTTGCTAGAGACCAGCCCAGCAAGAGATGTGTGTCCTGTTCATTTGCAGGCAGCAGGATTTCTAAGAGACATAAAAGGGCTTAGTTTCAGCCTGTTTCTAATGTATCCTGTGCTCTGTGGCATGCTCTGGGTTAGTTGTCTGCTGGCTCTTCTCTTATGCAATTTAGCTTACATGCAGGAAATTCATGAATATTGAACATTGATTATACGTTACTAATTAATGCAAAATCTTTTATAAAAGTTTTATAAACTAGCTAGCCAATAGTGACACCATCTCGTTAATAGAGGGCAACAAGAATTCCATTCTCACCTATGAAAATGCAAAGAAACACCTTTTATTTACCTTTCTAATTTAATGATTTCTATTGCCCATAGGAATGACCTAGATAAATCCAGATTTTGACATCAATGCAATGCAAAATGGTTAGAGAAGCAGCTTGCAGATCCAGTTGGAAGTTTTTTACAGCAGGATAATACCTACACAGAGTAAAAACAGCTTCACTGACAATCCTGTTAGTATTCAATGCAGATGGAGGACTGAGAGCAGAAAAGTTTATGGGTTTGTACTTGATATTTCCTCTAGAACACTGAGCCAGCAGTACAGGATCCTAGGGAACATTACTACTAGCACAGGTAAGAGCAACTGCAAAACTCTTCTGTCTTGATCCAAGTCGAAAATTGCTTCAAGAAGGGGAAGGTGGAAGTGTTCCACCTGTGCCTCTGTAAGCACCAAACATTTCCTTGGGCATACAAAATAACCTGGCTTAAAATTTGTTTAAAACATTAATCTTAGAGTAAAAACCCTTCAAATTGGGAACAACAGTTTTATCTCAACCTACTCAACTAAGGTGAGAGAACAAAGCATCATGCTTATTTTATTAATGTTTATTGAAGCTGCACTCAGGTGAATAGGAATATAACCATGTAAATATATCAGAGGTTGTGTATTAGTCTTTAAAGTTTTACTCCCCTCATATGCTTCTCCACTGCTATTTCCCAAATACTTGAAAATCATTTTTACATCATAAAGTGGAAAATGCCTACAATTTAATCAATCACTGTAACCAAAGTAAACTGTATGAAGGCTTTTAGAAGAGTTTAATTCTCTTTATTTCTATGCATTTTATGTCCTTTTAGATTTTTCTTTTCTATTGCCGGAGGTAGTAGAGAAGAAGACACGGTTGTTTTTGCTTTCAGATAGGCATAGTGAGGAGATGTAAATTCTTCTTATGAAGTCATACACATTAATCACTGGAGCTGAAATCAAAGTTTGGGGCCAGTGAGTACAGAGGTGAACCATTTCTACTTTTCTGTTTTTGAAGAAGCCTGACTTTGGCTCAAGTTAGGATAGTTTTGGAGCTCTGCTGTGCTACCTACAACCTACATTTTAAATATTATGTGAATCTCAAACTAGTATGTGTAAAGACTAGTATGCTTTCAGCTATTCTTATGATGAGTTTGGACTTATGTCTGTTGATATTTTAAATTACTTGCCTGAGGACAGAAAAATAAAATCAATGTTAGAAAAAAAAAAAAACCAAACCCAACATTTTCCCAGCCCTGTGCTCGGGGCAGCAGCAGAATGATTTGGCTCTCTTTTCCTCATTGGTAGGCTAGTTTTCTGCAGATGTTGCCAAATTTCCAAACACCTTGACTGAAGTTCATAAAAACTTCTTACTTCTCTTGGGAGAGAAAATTGGAGGGCAATAGTTTTATTAGACCAGTTGGAAAAGCCAACAGGCTTTACAGCAAAGAGTTTCTCATTTCTCTTGGTTGCTGTTGTTGTATTTTCCCCTCTTTTATGAGTACCTCTGCAAAGGGAGTCACTTAGCCGTAGTCAGTCATGATTCCCAGCAAGTTTCACATGGGGATACCTCAGCAATAGCACTTTTACACAGTCATATCTCCTCAGGTGTGTGGAAGAATTCATTCCCTTTCATTTAAATTTTACCTAATCTCAGGTTTTTAAATTTTCACTGACTGTATTTGTTCTGGCCCTGATGTTCCTGAAGAGGAATAGCTTTTAACATATGTACTTTTAAGGTTACTTATGCTTCATATATATGTTTGCCAAGTTAATACATAATCACAGTTCTTTTGTCTGTCCATCTATCTGTCACACAGGACATACACAGTTTAAATGCCTTTCAGCATTAGATATTAGATACATGTAATGTATCTAATATCTAATAAACATGTAATATTCAGATATTAGGAAGAAATTATTTACTGTGGGAGTGCTAAAGTACTGGAACAGGTTGCTTAGAGAAGAGATGGATGCCCCATCCCTGGATGTGTTGAAGACCAGGTTGGATGGGGCTCTAAACAACCTGATCTAGTGGGAGGTGTCCCTGTCCACAACACAATGGTTGAAACTAAATGACCCTTAAAGTCCTTTTCAACCCAAACCATTCTATGATTCTCTGATCTTTTCTGTTTGCTCCCCAGCTCCTATCAACACCTAGCAGCAGTCTCAATAGGCTAGCACCAGGATGCAAAGTGCATCTCTTATTTCCAAGAACTTGTTACCATTTCTAAGCCACACAGCATTAAGACCTGCCACATTTAGTTTATGTGCAGGGGTTATGGTTGTAACATGTAGGCCAGAACAAATGAGAAAAATATTATGTAGAAAGAGCATGAAAGAAGCATGGAGTTTGAAGAGAACTTTCTAACTTCAAATGCACAAAACCCATTGTTGAAAAATCAAATTTAGAGTTGTATAAAATGATTTTTTCAAAACAAATGAGGATTCTGAAGCCTCTGGGTTTTGGAAGTCTATGGTACACCTCTAAATTTGTTTTTCATAGTGTCATTAACAACACCATCTCAAAGATTTTGGTGATTACAAAAAATACCTGGCTGGATTAAACATTGTAAAATAATCCCTCTTTTACTATTTCTTCATCTAAAAAGTACCTCCTATATTCTTCCCCTCATATAGCCAGATAAATCCATTTATTTGGAGCAAAGAGAGAGTACAGAAAGCCAGCCATCCCTGGAAGAATCCTGGTGCCTTTCACCACAATAACAACATTAAAAAAATGAAGTCAAAATGTTTCTCTCTGCTGTGTCTTGGCAATTTCAAACATTAGTAGAAATCTGAAAGACAATTTAACTGATTTTTTTTTTTTTTTTACTGGTTACAACAAGATTGTAGAGAGATTACCATAGATTTTATTGGTTAATTAAATATTGTCATATCTCCACATAACACTAAGTTTCTGAGAATATATGCTAATGGGTTAATAATGATTTAATATTGATACCTCTTTTACTAAAAAGAAGTAAATAGTGCAGGTTGTCAAATAATTCATATTGACAATAGACCTGTCGATTTTAAATGTTTTTCCTTAAGACAGGCTGACAAAAATCAAAATGAAAGTATCCAAGTAATGCACTTCACAGGTGACAATTAACTTCCTGAAACTACCTAAGCCAAACCCTGACTCATGGGCAGGATCACCTTGTACCTGTATCAGACCTAAGAGGTGTCTGTCCAGCCTCCCCATTATGATGTCCACCAGTGTGATTTTTTTTGTCTTCTCTCTTGTTCTCCCTTTGGATAGAACTGACTCTGATCCACCACCATTCTTCCTGTTAGAAAGTTTGGTTAGGTGCCTGATCTTTGGAGAGGCAATTTAAGCCCATACCTGCTGTTCTGCACCTTATGTATTTCTTTGACTAGGTGGAAGCCAACACAGCTGCTCTTGGAGGGGACAAAGGCACTTTCTGGTACCTCTTTTTCACAGCCTTGTTGTCTGTCCTGGTCTAGTTAAGGAACCAGCTGATGGATTTAGGTTTTTAATCCATATAACTTTTTTAAGAAGCTGAAGACAATTCCTCCTGTGCAGCTTTCACAAAGATCTTTAGGCATCCAGTTTTGTAAATCTAAATGAAGAATCTCTAGTTTTTTTCCTAATTGGACAGATGGATTCAGAGAGCATAATTTTCCTCTAGGTTTACTTTTCCCTTCTTATTTATAATGTTAAAATTAGCAGAACAAACACAAAACAGAAGGAGAGCGGGAGGTGGTACTCGGTGCCTTTAGGGGTATGTGCTGATCTGTAGAAGGGGAGAGTATTCCCATGCCCTACCCTCTGTGCAAACAGCCTAAAACACTCCCTGAAGCCCTCAAAAATATTCCTATTCTTAACTCTTGAGTCAAAAGTGAGATGAGTTGATTGTGGCCTGCAAATATCTCTGGACAAAATTACAGTAAAAAATGCGATCTGTAAATAAAGATATGACCCAACTGCTTCACTGAAAGCAAAACCAGTTTAAGTTCAAAACAAGAGGGACAACTGTATGGAAAAACTATGTGGTAACTGTAAATGCTTGATCAGCTTCCCAAAAGATGTGGTGGGTACTCAGGTCTGCAGGTTTTCAGGCAGGACCCCTGGTCCTAATATGCAGGTACAGGCCAGCTCAGGCTGGAGCTGTGAATTGGGTGCAGAAATTTCTCAGTGACATTTCATGGGACAAAAAATTTCTGGGCAACATTTTTGGGGACATACTTTAGTGGTGGCCTTGGCAGTACTGGGTTAATGGCTGGACTTAATGATCTTAGAGATCTTTTCAACCTAAATGATTCTATGGCAGTCTGACATCAGAGTCACAGTAGCTGTTCTGGCCTTTACATTGGTAGGAGATCACAGGACATAGTTTTTAAACAAAAAGGCTTTATCACAAAGCTAAATTCCAATGCTTAATGACACGTTATCATTGTAAGAGATTTTAATCAAAGTAATACAACCTGAAGCACATTCAGGCTGTCACTGATGTCCTGTTCTTACTGCATCCGAGCTGCATAATAAGATTGGTCTCCCAGCCAAATCCCAAATGTTCATCACTTTTCTCCCATCTCTCATTTCCTTCCATATACCATTTCTGTGCCTTTCTTTACTGTCCTAAACCCCCCCTAGATCAGTGATTTCCAAACAAGTTGACCCAAAATCACACTTTTAAACTTATTAAACTAGCCTAGCTCATAGTTCTGACAAGAAAATACTTTTTAAAATATTTTTTTTCATTTTTTTCCCAGGTTTGTTATACAGCCCTGCCCCGTGTTTGTATAAGGCATTATTGCAATTGCTTTGCAATACCATAATTCACATTCTCAGTAGCTGATTGTTTAGAGAGGATCTGGACAGATGTTTTCTGACCATACAAGAACACCGCATCTGGTTAAATATTCTTCAATGCTCAATTTGGTCATTCAAGAGTTACTCTAATAGAATTATTTATACTTTTGCATTCTTATTCTTTTATAAAACAACCATGTTGAGGATACAGTGTTATCAATACATATTATTTTATGAATCACTGACATTTTCTCAAAGACATTATGCAAGCATTGCAGAATAGACAGTGGGTATGATGGAGAGATTTCTAGACTTTTTGAGAAAGTTTAAATCCAGACTACAGCAGATTGCAGATGATTCTTCTAAACATCAGGAGAAAAGCAGCTGTCTGATGTTGTCATATGAGCACTACTGTACAGATTTGCAGCTGTCTAATGTTCCTAGGCACAATTTTCTTTCAAATTAGGGCTTGCTTCATCAAAGCTGGAGTATTCCAAACATAACTAAGCAAATCGTTGCTTGGAGCACACAATACCAATCCAAAGCAAGAATACATGTTATTTCAATTTATGGCGATGACAGGTTTGTTAATATACCCATGAGACTGCAGCCTGAAAGCCAGACTTACATAAGTAACGTTTCAACATGTGACTGTACCAGCTGAGCTCAATAACCATGGACTATTTGTGGGGACTTCTGGGTGGAGCTGTATTTAACACTTTCTGCCTGTGATATGAATTTGGGTCATTGTTTGCTTTATAAGCCATCAGATGACTCCAGGTGTGCTAAACTGTGTGGGTGTGAGAGGGGAACAAAGATCATGCAGAAGCACCTTTTTGTTTAGCCAAAGCTTTAATTCCTTTTGTATTAGTCACAAGTCATGATAGTAACAAAACACATAGATAATCCCATTTTGACAAAACTTCACTGGGCTGTAGGAAAAAGAAACTACCTCTTCAGTAGCCAAAATTGCTTTGAGCTTCAGGAGCTGCAGCTCTTTAATACAAAAACCTGACCAGTAAAAAAATATCTTAAATGTTTATTTTAATTTAGAAAAACATTTACTTTTGAATAAAAGGATCAAGACTGATTACATAATTTCTAAATTTACTTCAGCTCAGGCTGTGTGAACATCTCATGATTGGGTGCAGGGAAGCAGGGAAGGAGGTTGCAAAAGAAGAAAAGGAGCTCCCCCCTCCCCACTCTTACTCTTCTACAGAAACACCAAAGCCAGGGCTTTCCCCACTCCCCAAAGAGAAGACTTCAGTGAGAAAAAAGCAAAAAGATAGGAAGACAGCTCTGACCTCCATTCATGAAGGCCAGTCTACAAGCTGTAAATTAACAGGGGTGCTCCTTTCACAAAGCCAGCATCTCTGGGGTGTGCAAGCCAGACTTTAACAGCAACTGCATAAGCAAACTATTAACGGTGAAAATTCAAGAGCAGTGGCTTTTGTGCAATCTGGATATGGGAATACACATGCACAAAAAATTCTTCTCAATATCTCTCCCAAGGGAGGTCAGAGGCCTCCCTAAAACTGCATTTTTACAAAAGATTGGGGGGATTTGCTTCAAAAGCTCTATGCTGATGCAAAGATTTCAATTAGCTGCCTTGGGTGATACTGTGTGATAATGGAGCCCATGAAACACCTTGCAAACACAAAAATCTTCCACAGTCCATGATTTCTTTATGTACAGCATATTGAAGACAAGTCAAGTAATGTTTTCATACACTGCTCTAGCTCAGAGCAGGAAAAGAAGATTTTTTTTTTTTGTTTGTTTGTTTGTTTGTTTGTTTTTTTCCTTTTCCTTTTCCTTCAATCAGTAAGAGAAAAATATCACCCTAGTGAGATCAACATTTTGTTCTGGTAGCATAACACTCTGGAGCTCACCTATCTGGGCCCATAGTGGTTCTACTTTTGAAGCAGAGCTCCTCAAGGAAGCAGTGAATTCAGCACTCTCTCCCAAACCCTCTGGAAGCTGAAGAAGTCAGTCACAGTACACATCCATCTGTGGTCACAACCTCAGAAGACTCATGTGATGCCAACGTTGTTGTTCACCGCTTCTTTCCAACCCAGATGCACAATGGGTCATTTTCAGTAAGTAGCAGTATTTCACAGACTTAAAATCATGTCTTTTTTGTTGTTGTTGTTGTTGTTAGCTTCATTCATTTCTCTCTATTCTTACAAGCCTGACATTGCAAGAGCCAAATACTCAGTTTTCCATTAAATAGAAGGTCTACAAGTAATGAACTTTGGTTTGTTGGTGCTGTACTGCAATTTCACAGTGCTAAGTATAGACCAGAGTCTGACTCCTCAGCATTTTTCAGGAGCTTCTGTGTTATTTTAACACCATACTCCCATTATCCCTGGTAGGATGTGAGGTTGCAGTCCAAACCCAAACTTCCTTGCAAATTACTAGTTTATTGCCTCTTGTCAGAGATTTCTCTGTGAAGTACATTGCTGCCAGTGCATGGGACATCCACAGTCACCTGTTTATTCTTCTAGCAAACCTGTATGTGGACTAATGATTCAAAAAAAAAAAAAAAAAAAAAAAAAAACAAAAAAAAACCCAAAAAAACCCCCCAAAAACCCAACCACATTCTCGAGGGTTTTCCAAGACAGCTTCTGTAGATCTTGGGCAGATCATGCACTCTGTGTTACCAAACTGTGCTCTTACGGCTGGTGGAAAATACGTCACCAATAGGGTGACTGGTGTGGAGGTTGTTCAGGCTGTTCTGATCCTCTGTGAGGAAAAAGACAGACTAAGCAGGAATGCAACAGCATCTCAGGCTTCAGACTCTACTGCTAGACTGTTGCCTGAGTTTCAAGCAGACAGGATTTGTTGATTTGCCTTGTTGGGTTTTTTAAATAAATTATTTCCCCATCACTGCCTCAGACGCAGCACAGGTCTGAAGTGCCACTGTCACCCACTAATACTCATCCAAGATGATGCCCATGTGCCAGCCCAGACTAGACCCACTCTTGTGCCATCCTATTAAGTTTTCTTCATCCTCTTGCCCGCAGCATATTTCACAAAGTAAACACTCGAGGTATCTTGGCACCCATTGAAAGCAAATCAGTGCTATTAGCACCATAATGACTAATAGACATGAAGCACTACTCAGCACAGTGGGAAGTATCTTGTAATGTGCATCCATGGAAAATTGTACAACCCTGCATTAGAAGAAAAAATCAAAACAACAAGCAACTTCTAAAGGGAGCTTGTGTTAGAGACTGGGTTAAATGATGCAAAATTCACATTCTCTTTTCTCATTTTGATTTACAAACCCCATATGCTTTTTTTAGTGCTCAGGAATTTTTGATCAGACAAATAGTTTCCTGATAAAACATTTGATAATGTTGTACTTTTTGCCTTCCTTAAATGATTTTGGTCTGATTTTGTTAAGGACCTCATTAAAAGATCCTCTGTCTACATGGCAAAACCTAAATGAAGAAAGCCACAGGGTCAATCTTAGGAACCTCCTCCTTTCTCCCTTTAGAAATAATTATTGAAGTTTCTGTCTCAAAAAAACAAAAGAGAAAGGTTTAGTTGCCAGATGAAAATATTCAAGGTGCCCTTGGCATCAAAGAGCAGCAAGTCAGATTAATATAAGATTTTACTACATCTTCCATACCTGCCATCAAATTTTGTACACACCTTTCAAAAAAAAAAAAAA
>VXBX01009114.1:678221-693005 GCA_013400415.1 Scytalopus superciliaris
TTTTTTGGGGGGGGGAGGATATTGAGAAATAATTACTACTGAAAATGTAGACGAGTTGCAGTTTTGCTACAGAGTTTATGGATATCTTATGTCTGAGGACAAAGTGAAACCTGAGGTCAAGCTTTCAGACTGGGGGACCAAGAGCAGGCAGAAGAGACAAAGAGGGGTTGATGTTTTCAGGTGCAGTTCCATCATAAAATTAGAACTGTAGGGTGTTAAATAAGAAAAAAAATCTCACTCTAGTCTTTCCCAGAATAAACAAACTGAATTTTCCTCTTTATCGAGAAGAGCTACACTGCAATCAACGCTAAAACTGTCTGAGAAATTCATGGAAGTTTCTGAATTGATCATGTCAAATTGCCTCATCACTGAATGCCTCTGACACTGATTGAATAAAACGCTTCTTCTCAGCCAAGAACTACAGACTTGCACAGCAATCATGTAACCAGCCTAAGTGACCTTATTTTCAAAGAGAAGGTCTGCACAATGGGGTAGGCAGAGCCTTAGAGTTGGTTCTGCTGTTATGGGTTGCCAGGCAAAGGCTAGAGCAGAGGAAAAGCTGCCAGTAGGAAAGGCAAGACCAGGATAAATCATGCAGAGTTGCTTTTAAAATTGCGTCTCATTTGGGTGAACTGACAGAGAGATTGTAGGGAAGATACTGAAGGAGACAAATCCAAGTCCTGAAGAAGGACCTTGGTTTCTCAAGGCACCATTCCAAGGATGGTGAAGCCTGAGAGGTGGATTGCCTTCACTGTGCTGGTGGTTTGTGCACCTCCCACATTCTGTTAATGAATCAGATACAACCCTCCTTGCAAACAGAAGTGTTCACTTCTCCTGTGAAGTTTCTGCTGGACCAAACTGCCAGCAGTGCTTCGCAGAGCCAGTTTCAAAGGGATGGGGACACTATGGGGTTAAGCAGAATGACCCAGCAGCAGCTGACAGTCTCAGTCCCATCTGCCCCAAACAAAAGTTATGGAAGTCCTACTGAAACAGCCCATCTTTCCAGATAGCTGCTTGTTTAGTTTAGCAGAAAGAGCAGGTTACCATATATCTTACACATCTTACAGAATCATTCTGATATTTTACTTGAATAAATCCCAAACAATATACAATCTGCTACCCTCAGTTTATACAACCCTGAAAGTAAATTTGTGTAATTTATATTCCAAATATTTTTAGCAAAATCCACATTCCTCAAACCAGATTAGAAGGTGATGTCTACCCTTCATTGAAACATCCAGATAACAAAAGAAACTTCCATGAAAGAAACATCCGCAAAAAACATAACAAAGAAATTCTTCATTTATTTCAAGGTACCACAAGAGCCAGTCCAATACCTATCTGCAAAGTAAGTATTAATAGATAGCCAAGTCTCTTTCCAGTAATCCAGCTGCATTTTCTCACTGTAATTTCAAATTCTTCAGGTGTTCAAACACCTGATTCTATTCCTATTTGCAACAGATGGGCTTAAATAATTACCACATACTGCTTCAGCTCATGATGATTGACCAGGTTGCAGAGGAGCCCTTTTCCCAACTCACAAAAACTCAGGCATCCCAGAGAGAGGCACACATCTATTCCCCTTGTGTCAGATGGTAAAGTATTTCATCCTTAAATGAAAAACCTGCTTTTGCCTTAAGACTTGAGAATTAGTGATGTCCTGTGTGTTTGTCTGGCCACTCAGGTGCCAGATTGCCCTTTTCCAGGGATGCCACTGTGGGGCTACAGGAGAAGGATAATGGCTCATTGTTTCAGAGATGGCTCCTTTCCCCTTAGAGCTTCAAGGCTTGCAATTCCCTGCTTGGGAATTTACAAACTAGTTTGTAAACTAACAGAAATAACAAAAATCAGGGACAAATGGTCTACTTTCCTTCTCTATTTAAAATTCTTTTTTATGATTTTAAATAATGATTGGCTGAAGATGTCAAAACTATGGCTCACACAGAATAAGAAAGCCTCAACTTGTGTTTGTCATCTTACAGTTCAAATATACTTTTTAATATGCATTTCTAATCCTCCAAACTTCTTCAGCCTAATTCTCTCTGACAACACAGTGACTAGTCTCCAAGATTATATTTATTCTTTATCTGGTTGAAGAAAAGCTGTTGGGGAATGGCATATCAGACAATGAGGCGTCATCTCCCTATTTCAGTAACACTGTAGCAGAGAATTTCTTGAAGAGCACAAGATACAAAGATCTAATTCTTCTCTTATGCTGGGCTCTGGGGACCCAATTTTGGTGTTTCAGTTTCCTCTGCAGTGAGAACATTTGGGTGTATAAGAAGGGAGCAAGGGTGGGTAGGAAGTGAGCAAACACGGTGCAGATGACAGGGAATATATTTCTCTACTCTCCCCATAAGTTGCTCACTGTTGTTCTTCTTTTGAGGAGAAAAGATCCTCTCTTTGTCCCTGCTTACCTCCTTTAGAGGTCCATCCAGAGAGCAGGGCTTGGGAGCAGCTGAATCTGTTGCTGAGGAATTCACTGACTCTTGAACACAGCCGAGTTCTTCCTTCTAAGCTGCAAGCTTGGCAGCTACAGAAAGCTCCAGCAAGCTCCAGCAGCTTTTCTGAGTAAAGGCAGGAAGGTAGATTATCACTTATACTGCCTACTCCTTCCCACCCTTGTTACCTTCAGATTTCAATGTGTACTGCCAAAGATCAAATGTTTTCTGCATAAACATTAAACAAAGGAAAAAAACCACAATTATAACTCAGTACAGAATGAATCCTGAAGAACTTGGTGAAAATGGAGTGGGTGAACAATGCTGCTAGCAACTTCTAATTTTATTATTTTTGTACTTTTACTTTTCCCCCACATTTTTTGCAAGACATGTTTCATAATGTGAAAGTAATTTTTGTTTTTTTAAAAAAAAGGGGGCATTTCAAACTGATTAATTTTCTTGTGCTAACAAGCATTTTAATCTAGGTTATTTTTGTCCTAAATCAGAAAAATATATTTTCTCAGCAGTAGCAAAGAAGTGTTGTGTTTGTGGACAGAGATATGACTACAAAAGAGCATACACTTACAGTGAGTACTTCCTTAGAATACTGGAAATGTAGAATCATAATAGTTTGGGTTGGGACTTTCGAAAGTCATTTAGTCCAACCCCTGCAATGTGCAGAGACATCTTCAACTAGATCAGGTTACTCAGAGCCCCATCCAGCCTGCCCTTGAATGTTTCCAGGCCTAGGGCATCCACCACCTCTCTGCGCAACCTATGCCAGTGTTACTGTAAATAATTTCTTCTTTATATCTAATCTAAACCTATCCTCTTTCAGTTTAAAGCCATCTCCCCTTGACCTATCACTACACGCTCTTGCAAAAAGTCCCTCTTCAGTTCTCTTGGAGGACCCCTTCAAGTACTGAATGGCTACAATGACTATCCCTGGAGCCTTCTCTTCTTTAGGCTAAACAACCACAGCTCTCTCAGACTTTCCCCATAAGAGAGGTTATCCAGCCCTCTGAACAATTTTGTGGCCTTCCTCTGTACTTGCCCCATATCAACAAGTGTGATGCATTCCCTTACCTGAGTACCTTTCTGGTATTTGAAATACACTGTGATACTTGGAATAGGAGCAAACAAACAAAAAAAAAATAGTAAGCACACTGCAACCATATTCAAGCCTAGACATTCGACATAGTCAACGAGAAATGTGAAGAATTACTTGTACAAATAACAAGTTACATAGTTTGTTGCTTTACAGCCTGTCTTTCAAAAATCAACATTTGGTTACTTTTTCTCATTATTTCTGGTTTGTGGAGTTCTTTACTGTTATGCAAACACGACTGCCTTTATCATTGAAGAAGATCATGTATCAAAGAACTAAATAAATGCCTTGTTACCTACATTCTAAAGCTACAGAAACCTCTATAGGTTCAGGGGTACCATCAGAGACAGGTACAAGGACAATGTCTGGAAGTAGATTACTTTCAGGTATTTATTCTTGCAACTCATCTTGCAATAGCATCTAGAATGGCTCTGCAGGTGAGCACCTCATCAGAGGATAATTACTCCTCACTCCACAGTGGCTTTGGGTGAGAGATCTGGACTTAATTGCAAATTGAAAAGGAAACCTGCATGGTACCCACTTAAGCACCACTTTGCACCATGGGTATCATAAGAAACAGAAAGTCATCAACTGCTGATATCCAGCAGCAAAGAGATTGCTGTGCTTTCCTCTCCTCACTGATGCTCCTGAAAAAAAAAAATCAAACAGGTTCATACAGAACTAAACAAAAAAAAAAAAGCAAGTCATCTCTTCCAAATGTGATAGCCAACAACACAGTCTTTGAAACATCCCAACACAGTGATGAACTACAAGGGTATTGGTTCTTTCCAACTTCACTAACAGATTATGTCATTTTCTCCCTCCTCCCACCTTTAGACCCCTTACTCCCCAAGATTAATTCTTTTTTTCACGGTTTCAAGCTGCTTTAGGTGCCAAAAATGTAGCCCATGTCTCTGACATCAAACGTATTTGTTGACTATACACACATGGTGTGAGGGTGGGTGATTTAAGAAGCCCCTTAGGTATGAAGTCATCTTGGGGATTTTGCATACTCTGCTGATTATCAAGAAAAATTTCTAAGGGAGGAGGTGCAGGGAAAAAAAAAAAAAAAAAAGGCTGTCTAGCCCTCTGATTTTCAGCTCTTTGAAAAAGTATGACAGAACAGAAAATCACCCCTGGTATGTGCTTAAGAAAACTACAAAGGACCTATTCTTAGCAGACTCCTTCAGTAAAATGAAGGGTGCTTTGATTGCATTGTTTGGCCTTGCTAATCTGACAGATATTGATGGATAATTTGGAACAGCCAAAATCTTTGTTCTAAAAACATTGACTCATATACGTTACGTCCAGATGTTTTACTGGGTTCTTAATAGATATCAAAGCTTCCTTTAAATACTTGCAAGCTGCATTTTGGACATTTAAGAGTGTATGCATGCAGGGGAGGGAAATGACAGAGAGAAGTTCCACTAAGAGCAGCTTAAAAGGGAGTCTTTCTGCCCTCCAACACGGACACTATAAATACAACCACTCCCAGCACTTTGCTTCTGCCTAATCAAGTTTGAAAATTAACAGCACCAAGATTCTTAATGAGCAATTAGGGCCTTACAGACTTGTCTCTCCAACAGGTACAAGACCTTGTGTATAAACATTCCAGCGCTGACTTCCCCACCACCTCCTGCCTCACAGATGGAGCAGCAGCAGTCACTCAGCCTGCTGGAACCAGCCAGCCCCACCTGACTGCCCAGGCGGGGACATCCCTGGGACTTCTGACAATTGGCCCTTCATCCCTTCCAGAGGTAAAGGGTTCCAGTGTCTCACCTCCACTGGGACTTAAGAAACGAAGAATTCTTTCATCTGAGAGCACGTGGGAAAGGCACCCCCCTCACACCATAAGCAGGTTTTTTGAGTAAATTATGCATGAAAGCAGCAAAGCATGCATAGGGGCTCTCGGCAGTGCTCTTCTCCCTGACAGTGCCCCAACCACTACCACCAGAGCAGCTGAATCTGAGATGAACATGACTCTGAGAATAAAGAGCCAATTCCATGTGGGAAATAAAGACATGTAGAGAGAGAAATCACAAATTAGAAGAATAAGAACAGAGGTGGCAGGTTGCAGCAGGGGTTAGGGAAATGCAATGAGGCACAACTCACAGAATTTCCAAGTTACTTGGTGGTGTTGTCCTAGACTGATTCTCACCAGCTCCTGATGGATGAAGCTTTATATACTGGCTATTCTGTTTAGCAGTCACTACAAGGCAAACTCAGTAAAGAGTGTATTCATTCCTTTATAAGGTAAACAGACAATCAGTAACTACACCATTTCTTCCCAAGATGAGCAATATTCTTTAGGCTGGTCTTTTATTAGAGAATCCTCCTAGTAGAAAACCAAACAAGCAGACAAATTGCAATACATATGCAGTGTGACAAGTATCAAGCACAGACAGAATTTCTGATCTGTCAGGAGTCAGAACTGCTGCAAAGCACGGCTCTTCCTTCCTCAGCATGTCAGTGCAATCAGTCACTGACAGAGGTATTGCAGCAGCAAAAAGGATCTCCTGGCCAAGCAGAATCAAGCCATTCCTCTGCACCTGTTTGCAATAGTGTGAAGAGTTTATTAAATATTAAGTCAGGAAATTTCCAAACTCAGTTTTAGGAAGTTCACTGGTGAGAAAGCTACTCAGCCGAAATGCTGTCTGCCATTCTAGTTTAGACTAGTGTAGTCTGAAACAAAAAACCCAAAGCATTAGCATTAGCATCACTAGTGCCAGCCTTAACACAGCTGGTAGTGGCCCAAAGCGTACCTGATGGCTACTTAAGAAGGGTAAATGGACTTGCGTTCTCATGCTCAGCACAAAGGCAGCCACAGGAACACAGGGGCTGCGATCTTAACATGTAAGATTCCATACTGCAACCTGAATTCCCTTTCCAGTCTCAGAGACATTACTCCATTGCTTTAGAAATCCAAACATACTAGCACAAGCCTCTTTCCTGAACTATGGATATGAATCCCCCAGAAGTTTCATGCTATGCCAAAGATGAGCTAGTAATCGTGCACCCTCAGCACCCATTGTCAGCAGCCTCTCCTCCTGTGGCTGGGCTCACACAGCTGGGAATGAAAGATCCAGGAGCATTTTCATTAACCATGTCAAGTGCAGCACAGAAACTGAGGTTCCCCTGGGCTGTCTCATCAGCAGAGCTGAAATCCTCTGGAGTTGTTCAGAGAAGCTTCAAACATTTACATACAGGCAGACAACAGCTGTGCTTTTAAAGATGGAATCTGAAAAAAAGCAACTACTGGAAAAATGTACTCTTTAAAAGACCTTTATTTTGGTTGCATGGTTACAATTCTAAAGTCCATTTATGCTTACAGTTAGATTGTTCCCAAATAGTATTCCACAGTTCATCATGTAAACAGTGCATTCTCTATCAGGTGTATAAGAATTTTACAAAATACAGATGAAGTTACTTTTTCATCTATACAGTTTTCAGATTAGTTCATCAAGACTAATTAAAAAGGCAAATAGATCAATTGGCAAAAAAGCGTTGTTACATTTTTAATGTATTAGTACAAAATGGCACAAAAGGAAGGTAATTTTAAAGGCCATAAGCATCAAATGCCTTAAACAGTTTCAATCAGTTCAACTGATTTTAACTTAATTTCAAATATCAGTGTTGAACTTGGAATTGAACTTGTAATCTTTTCTTCAGCAGTATGAAAGATCTCACATACAAGTTTGGACCTCTCCATGGAAATTAAATCACAGCAGTTTCAGAACAGTGACATTCAAGTGCAGCTAGAAAGTTGGGAATTTCTATCTTTCCCAGTAACTCTAAGAATTCACAGACTAGAGCTTATTTTCATCCAGCCAAACTCACCAATGCACACTTCAGATGCAAAGATACCAGATGTGTGCACATAAAACACAGTATTTCTTAATGCAAGAACTGAAACAAAAATTCCACATAATTACATCATCCACCCTACCTACCCTTTGCAGGAGGCTTCCAGACATAACCATACTCGATGTCAGATACAGAAATACAAGAGCATCTAAAAGATTTCAAGCAAACTGAAGGCTTAACTCACAGGCTTCAGGTATAACAGAGAGATCACACCAACTTCAGCAACCTATGTTTTATTTTTGAACCACCCATATCAAATGGGCAGGTGAGTTGGATGGAAGGGAAACAGACAAGAAATATATTTCTAACTTAAAAATAAATTCTGAGATGTGAATTTGTTGCCTCAAGCAACAATTCAGGAGTTTGTTTTGGGAGCAACATTTAGCAATATCCCAAAAGATAATTACCCACTCTGTCAAAACAAATTATCATGAATTGGATTAGCCCTCTAAACCTTGTGAGGTTTTTATGTTTAAGTTAATGGAACAGTTTATGACCTTGACTGTTTTCTTCTCGTAAGACAGCACCCACATCCAAGAGGGCAGGCAGTTATACTGATGGTAGTACTGAGAACATTATTTCTCAGGTTAAAACAAAAAATCTTATAGAAAAAAGTAAGCGTGATGAAGTACAGAACCACTATTTTACTCAGCTTCACAATGAGCAAACCATGACTAGGAATTGCCTTTCCTAATTTAAATACCAATTACAAAGCTTTCTCCTGAGACTTATTTTGCAGATAACCATATGATGAGTCCAACAAGGAATAATCCAACAACAAGTATAACAATGAGTATGCACATCTTCTTTCGGGATCTTTGCTGTCAACAGAGAACAAAACAAGTTGATTGAAAACTGTACCACCACATCAGAGGACTATTCAGATGCTTTTATGGTCCTACAGCTTGTGCAATCTAACTAAATTGTGTCCTTACTAACAAGCCATATAAAGATGTTCAAGGAGAAAAAACACTAGCCACATTATTTTATGGCTATATTATTCAACTGAATGATCTCAGTGTTATTTTCTGGCATAACTAATAAACTAATGAGTGAGAACATAGGAATGTAATGAATGTAATTACAACACTGGGGGAAGAAAATGTGAGAGCGCAGATGACACCTTACAGAGGAAAATGGGCAATCAGCCTGCACAATAGAGGAGGTAGAAACAGTCTGCTAGAAAAAACTTCACATTTAAAGACTATTAATATATATACAGATGGGGAGAACAGACTACCATTTTATATTTCTGTGCATCCATTCACAGAGTTATTTTAAAGCGTTTTTTTCAAGTTTCTTAGGTACAATTTGCTCTTAAAGAAAACAAAAAAAACCCCAAACCAACCAAATCAAACAAAACACCAAACAAAAAAAACCCCACCAAAACCAAACAAACAAAACCTAAACAAAAGACATGATTAGAGACCCAGATAATGGATGGTACTACCATACAGTGTAAACTGAAAGCATGTTCAGAACTTCCACATCTCCCATAAAGGCAACTTGAGATACCAGAGCACTTAAGACTAGCAGCAGTCTGTCATCCTTTACCTGAAGCATATGGAATCAGAAGGTTTCCTTCAAAGGAGGAAAGAAAATTAAAACTGCATTTCTCAGGCTTTTGCGGATAGCCAGGGAATATCACTCAAATCTTGGGATTCTAGGCCACAGCTCCAGAAGTAAAGCTAGGCTGGGCTCTACTTAGTATAAGTTCTTCTGCCTGAGTGGTTTTGGTCTTGTTTTTTTTTTTTTTTTCCCTCTGAAGAACAACATCTGTGTCAGTTCTTCATTGGAGCTGTCAGTTTTCTGCCCAGTACCACCCACACTACCAAATTTCTTAACAATTCTCCTCTTCTAGTTTTACTGTCTCATTGCCACTTCTCCCATTGTCAGGATAATATCTCTTTATTTCATCATTTTACTCGCTAGAACTCAATCTGTTTGCTGGAGTATCTTCCTTTTTTAGAACCTGTTCTCTCTTTACACTCAGTCTCTCCCTTCTGCATCCTGCAGACCACCTCTTGACAGCAATGCATTGAAGTCAACATTTCTCCTGTAATGCTGCTTAAGCAAGGGAGTAGACTAAAAACATGGCAGTCTTATTTTCTCATACAATTGGTCATCATTTCTACAAATGCTGAAGCAGCACTGGTAAAGAAGGAAAGAAAGGAGAGAAGCCTGGCATTGCCCAAATTGCTTTGTTGTGTGCATGCACTCCATATGGCAGATGAGTGATGCAGACCTCATCCAACCACAAACAAAGGCTGTGAG
This sequence comes from Scytalopus superciliaris, assembly GCA_013400415.1. Lineage (NCBI taxonomy): Eukaryota > Metazoa > Chordata > Aves > Passeriformes > Rhinocryptidae > Scytalopus > Scytalopus superciliaris. Next base: position 687,909 of record VXBX01009114.1, read on the forward strand.
GGTACCAACAGCCTTGTCCCTACCAGAACACCTGGACCTCTAGCACTTCCTTGAGTGGGTCAGACCATACAGATATAATAGATGCTGAAATTAAAATAAGTCAGTTGAAAGTGGAAATGATTTTTCAGTGCCTTGGAAAAGGATAAGTTTTCAAACAAAGAAAAATTCAAATCCAAAGCAAACTACACAATTCTTTCAAACAAACACAGGCCAACTCTGCAAAGTATTTGGTCTCTGTTGCAAGACCCACTCAACAGAAGCATGTCAAAAGTATTGATAACCTTCCTTTTAGATCAGAAGATATTCATCCCTTCCTCCTCAAAATAAACCATGAATGTTTTCATTTTAGATTTCAACCAGAAAACTAACACCTCCCACTGAAAATTCTGGCTGCTACTATTTTTTTTCCCCTGAATTTTGTCAGTATGAAAATACGAGCCATCAACTACCCTTAATGTGCCAATTAGTCCCATCTAGAATACAGTTCAAGGATGCAGCCTCTCCCACTTCTGAAATCAGCAAGTATACCTTCAGACATTCTGTCGTTCATTTACTGTCCTGGCTACTAGTAACACATACAAGAGGATTTAAAAAAAAAAAAGTCTAAGGGCTAATTCTAACTTAAAAGGGAAGATTAATCACTAATAAGATTACTTCCATTAAGTTCCAAAAATGTTATAAAGAAGTGGCATTTAAAGGTATTTAAAAGGCTTTTCCAAAAAGTTTGACAGTTTGAAGTACGTTCTTAGCATCAGTAGCAACTAACAGAAGCTGGATATATACAGCTTTCAGAAAATTGTACAGAGCAAAACTGTGTGCTGTCAACATCTTAGAAGACTTTCCTGTCCATCTTCCCTAATCCTCCAGTGAACTTTAGAGGCATGCTCTCCATTTAAAGGAACTTTTTACTTCTTCGACTATAAACAAGGGGTTTCTTTGTTTGTGATTTTTTGTTCGTTTGGGTTTTCTTTTGTTTGTTTGTTTTTAAATAAAGGTGTAACTCCAGCTGCTCTCACAGAATCACAGAAGGCTCTGAAGCAGTCTGTCTGGAAATAGCCTTACAGGAAACCCAAAGCTTTCAGAGGTCACTGACTTTTGTTTTACAGTGACCTAGAAAAACCATGGTAGTCTAACATAAACCTTTAACTAAGTCTTCAAGCCTTGAGGAACTTGCTAAACAAAATCTGAACTGCATAAGAAAGTGGAAGTCAGGGCTACTGAGAAAGGACAGTTACACACAACAGGCAGTCGTCACTGGCATTACCTGGTAGTTTGCTGCTCTTGCCAGCTGCTGGTTTGCTTGTTGCACATGTACATCTGCATTTTCCACGTTGGCTTCTATGCTGTCTTTATTTTAAAAGGAAAGATTTCAAATTTTTATTAGTCATACTCCAAACAAAGGTTTGGAATGCTGAAATACTCAAGAGCATATGTAATAGCTGTCCACAACTGCTGGCATCTTTATCAATATCCAAAGTTTTATATCTTGTATTACGAAAGCTTGACCCATCCTATACTTATGTCTGAGTTCATTTCAGAACTGCCCAGGCAGTGAGCGTCTGAATTCCTATCAGGTAACAGTTCCCCTATTCTAGATGCAGGGCTGAAACTTTGATACCAACCAGGGTAAAAAATTTCAGTACTTCTACTATTTTTTTTATCCTAATAACCTTTTACTTGCACTCCAACTTGGTACTGACTACCCTCTGCTCAGATTAAAAAAGTCCTAAGTCTTGTGAAAACAGAGGAAACAGACAGACACACACATAAAAAACATCCCAAGAGGTTAGTTTGGTATTCTATCACACCGACACAGATTTATTTTTTCTCCTCTGGAAAAATATTAACAGATTATGAGCTAAGGTGGCAGAAGAAGCCCTGAAAATATATGCTGGAGACAGCCAACAGCCTGGCTTGGGAACAGACTCAGAAATATATTCTCCAATCACATTTTGTTAAAACAACCAAACTCTTTATGTGGAAGGCAAAGCATGAGTTTTTTCTGCATCCGCACACATATCATCAGCAAATACAGTAAAACTTCCCATATAAATTCAAAAAACTACTTTTAAAGGCATTTTATACACATGAAAAACTACATAATGTTTTAAACTACATTTTAAACATACTTTCTTAATGTATGCCCAGTCACCTTAGCCATTCCACTCATTATTAGACCGCACCTCATTTGCTTTAGCATTGTTATTCTCATTAGAGGAACTTCTCCAGCAAAAGGAGTTCTACGTTGCAGCTCTCCAGAGAAACCAAATAAACATTTTTCAGATAATATTTGAACTGGACTTACCTATCACATCACCTTGTTCATGAATCATCATTCCTAAATCTTTAAAAATTTCATTAATGTCCATAATATCGGCCTGCAAAGAACCAATCACAGCATCAACTGACATCATATATGTTAGCATCTCCGTACACTTAGATATAAATAGTGTTTCTTCTCCTCCTGAGTGCACATCCATGACTCTTTATACTACAGGATAAAAAAAGCCCCAAACTTTATGTACTTATTTGGAAGGGTTTTTTTGGTACTATGAGACCGATTTTATCATAATCAAGTTAACCATCAAATCAAACTGAGGCTGAGCATGTGCACAAAGTACATTTCCCACCACATCACAAACAGGATCTGTCCTTGCTGAGTGCTCATCTAGACACATAGTTGTATTATAAGTTTAGTGGCATGGAAAAGCTCATGACAACATTGCTCAAATGTATCTAAGCCAAATTAATACAAGCCTGTGTGGGATATATTTTGCATTAGTTTTAGCACAAATATTAAACACACACAAATTTCATAAGCACTACAGTTTAGACAAGTTACTTCCATAATATGGTCAGGCTTCTGCATCTATATTATATTATGCTGTTACCATCTGGTTATGGTGCCATGTTACTACTGTGGATATTATCTCCTGTTAATTAATGACTGATACACACTTACTTCAATTTACTGTAAACTAAAATTTGGTTGGAAGGAAAACATTATTGAAAAGATTATATATAAAGTGGATTTTGTCACATGCATCAGCAAGACTTCCCAACAAATTCCAGTTCCAGCACCTTTCTTATCAATGGTAGAGATGTGAATAGTCATTCTGTGTTCACAGAAGTCTCTTGATGTCAATATTTGACCACACATGACCATTTTTTTTTGTAGTTTACATCTTGGTTTTAAATGTTTTTAATTAGCCCTTAATTATAAAAGTTTGAATGAAACATGAATATCTCTGTATTCCCAGAAGTGTTTAAAAAAGCTGCTTACAAAATGTACATGTTGAACATTAGAATGGGAATGCCTAGTAGGAAAGACATAACTCTGCTTCATTTATTGTCACTGTTCAAAATGGTTATGTAACATGACCACTGTGTTGGGAAAAAACTGATATGTACTTGCAATTACATGAGCGCTCTCTTATTCCATAACTGACCACTGAAGTTAAACACAGTATCAAACCATGGCTTTCACACAGCAGATTTCAGCAGAAATCAGCTTTGGCAGAAAGACTTGAGGGTGCTGGTTGACAGCCAGCTCAGTATAAGCAGCAGTGTGCTCAGGTAGCCAAGAAGGCCAATGGCATCTTGGCCTGTATCAAGCACAGTACAGCCAGCAGGATTAGGGAAGTGATCGAACCCCTTGTCTTGGCATTGGTGAGGCCATGCCTCAAGTACTGCATTCAGTTCTGGGCCTCTCACTTTAAAAGGACATTGAAGTGCTGAAGAGTGCCCAACGAAGGACAACAAGGCTCCTGAAAGGTCTAGACAACATGTCTTATGAGGAATGGTTGAGGGAGCTGGATTAGTTTAGTCTCAAGGAGGCTCAGGGGGGACCTCATCACTCTCTAGAAGCACCTGAAAGGTGCCTGCAGAACAAGAGGAACTGGCCTTAAACTGAGACAGGAGAGATTGAGATTAGACACTAGAAAAAACCTTTTCACTATTAGGACAGTCAGGCATCGGGATGGGTTGCCCAGTGAAGTGGTAGAGTCACCATTCGTGGAGGTGTTTAAGAGGCATCTGGTGCTGGGTGATGTGGTTACAGTGGCAGTGCCAGGCTGACAGTTGGACTGGATGATCTTAAAAGTCTCTTCCAGCCTTGACAGTTCTATGATTTTATGATTTCAAATGCACAGTATTTGCAGTTTTGCAGGAGTAAAACACGCCCACAAAGCTCCTCAAGATTCATTTCTGCAGTTAATGCTCATATGACTTTAAATTGCTTTTTCTTTGGCAACAACAAAAGTATATTCTGCTGTAAAACCACGTGTACTTACTTCAAGCTGCCTAATGGAAGATTCCCTCTCCTCAATAAGACGGAGATCATCTTCTGTAATCTCTTCATCTTGCACTTGTGCTTGAGGTTGACTATCAAACAAACAAAAAAACCCCAATACTCACCCAGGGTTGAACAGGCACATGAGAAATGATTCAGAAGAATGAAATTATGATTAAGTGCACAGCACATTTTACATTATGGGTCAACAAAATGCATGTTTTTACCCTTGCCTGTCTAGCTAACAGGGACAATATAACCATCACACCTTAGGTGTAGGAAGCTGCTGCTGTAGCAATGCTGCACATAGTAGATAGCTGACTGGAAATTCCAAGTATGAATACAAGGGCAAAGTTCCTTCTGAATTATAAACTGCAGAGTTGATATGTATCTGAGGCAAAAGCAAGCTACCCAACAAAAAAGAATCTGAGACAAAGAAGCAGTTTTTGGAGCATATGAAAGCCATGGGAAATCCCAGTAAACACTGGGCCATTATCACAACAGATTTACTCTATTTACAGGTTGGACTCTTCTTCCCTAAGTTTGGGTCTCAGAAAACCCCAATACAGATTAGGGGAGCTTAAGGAGATGGCTACAGCTGAAGCATCAAGAAAAAAGGGGGTATTAAGTGAACTGCTCCTTTTTATTTTCCATCCATGCCATCAAAACCTCTTCTCTATGCTAGAATTATAGAAAAAATCCTAGCTGAACAATCTATCCTAAATCCCTACAGAAAAAAAGCAATTGATCAGAAAAAAACCAATGCAAAACAAACTAAAACAAACAATAACCCCCCCCCCCAAAAC
>VXBX01009114.1:693158-721567 GCA_013400415.1 Scytalopus superciliaris
TGGGCAGTTGGCTTCCCTGCAGGTAACTTTTTTTCGGAACTAGGCGAAGGCTTATTAACTAATTCAACCTACCTGTCCCAAGAGACAAGTGTTCCTTCTTTGTAGCTATCTTCCGGAGCACCACCCTACATGATCAGTGTTTAAAAATATAAATAAGACATTATGAGTCTGAAATGAGCACTGTCAGCATTCCTATAGGGAGTCAATATTAAAAGGTTTTCAGTAAGTCAATTTCAAACTGAAACATGATTTAATACGCCCTCATCCTGATTTTGCTTTATGCAGGCATAAAGATGAAATACAAGCAAAAGCAACCAGCTCAGTAACTGCCTGCTAAAATTTTTAAGTACAGTAACATGTATTTGGCACAGAGTAAAAAGGCAAAATTGATATACTAACAAAAAAAAAGCTCAACATCTGAAGTTCCTCAGCACTTCTTCACTTTAATACTCTACAGAAATCTGGTGAGTCATTCTTCCCCATAGAAATATCTGTGATATCTAAAGCTACAGCAAAAGCCTTTCCAAATCTACTGCAAGTTGCTTTTGCAAGATTACAGTATGAATATGGGGGCAAGCTTGTGTGACAAAAGCAAGGAAAAAGTAACAGTTCTCATGGGAGGTTATTACAATTTAATGCAGACTCTACTGTAAAACCATATAACACATGTTCTGCAGTATTTAGGGTCAGATATGAGGTAGCACTGTGGAAGCCAGTTTGACATTGAACACCCCTAACACCATTGTAAAGAGTATAATGGCATATTTTTCTGATACTTACAGACACCCTTGAGCTGGCTCTTACTCTGGCTACAAAGTCTTTTTCTTTCTCAGCAGCTTGCCTTTGGAGTCTTTGGAAATTTGTTAGTGCTGTGGTGAACTCCCCCACAAGACGGTCTTTCTGTATTTTTCTTTGACGCTATAGGAGAAAAAGTTTTACCAAGTCAAATGAGCTCAGTTTTTTCAAAGGCTTTGCTATTTCCACTCTGCTCAATGCTAAGGCATATACTCTTTTTCTTCTAAATTTCTGTAAGGGAAGGGTGTCTACAAAACCATTTGCAATTGCATGCGCAAACCTTCTTTCCTTTTGAGATAACATAACTCTGGACAAATCAATGCATTTAAAGAGGAAACTGATGGATTTATTTCCAGTTAACAGCTGGAAATGAGAAATGGGTGGGGACAAGAAAGCTTTTACCTTTCTTATTTTCTTCTGATTATAAAACCTACTGTTACAACGTGAAACATTTTGATATCATGATTGTTAAAATATTCAAAGGTGTCAACAGAGCGGAAAGGTGCAAAAAAGAGAGAACAGGGCACTTCATATGTATTTTACATAAATGTTGAAAATACATACTGAGCTGCATTCGGAAGTGGGTTCACACACCCCTTTAAGTGCTTTAGAACTTGTACAAAAATATGTATTCCAACCTTTCAGGCTTTTTTTGNGAAGAGAAATACTGGGCACTTAGGAGAGGCTACAACAGATTTCCCTAAATTTATACAATACATCAACTTTTCTTCCAAATGTCTGAAAGACTGTAATTTGTCATTGATGAACCTGTCATTTATGCATTTTGTTGAGATGTAGCTTTGATAAAAGAAGTAAAATTAAACTGTAAAACACTTCACTGTCAACTTTTCTGCTCCACAATAGGGAAACAGAGAAACCATAAAAAAGTCAACAAACTAAATCTAATTTGCCTTAGTTAGAGTTATGTACCAAAACCAAGTTTTAACATCACTATTATAAGTTTGCATCTTGACAGGATGAGCACATGTGGATCATGGCCTGCCATTTGAATTCAAGACCATTCATTTTCCCAAAGGCTCCCTAGTAACTTGTCACAAATCAGGCAAGTTGAGTGACAATAACCAGAATCCATGTTTTCTGGGATCCTTGTTCTTCCCTTAAGTGACAGATTTCACTTGGATAAGAAACGGTAGGATGGCAGACAGGAGTGTGCTAATCACAATAGCCACTTCACATGTCACTTCCTGACAAGATTTTACACAGATCTGGGAAAGACGCAGTTTAAAGACTGCACACATAGTTTTAGTAACAGCTCCTGCCTATTTCTCTTGAGAAAGTAAAGCACATATGCTGAGTGATGTGGAACAGACAGGAATCAGATTTAGTGTCACTACAATGGATTACAAAGTGTTCAGCTACCTGAAAACACAGGCAGGCACAGCACACTGCCTTGCTTCCCACCATTTCAGTCAAACTATCCCATTCCTGATACATAAAAACAACTTTGGGACAAGTCTGGACTGCAACAAAATATTCTTATAAGTTGTGCAACTGTGTTGACTAACTAAACAGTGCTTTTTTTAGGAAAGAAGAACTTAAGTGACTCAAATACTCTACATGAGCCAACATGATAGTCAAACAAGACATGCTCTTTGGTTTTATACCTGTTCACTTGTTGCAGGCAAAGATCCAAACTCTTTAATGTATTTGTCAGTTTCTTTGGCAAGTTGGTTGGTGTACTGCTGCTTCTGTTGCCTAAAACCAAATGCAAATTTTCATTAGAGACCATTGGGTTTCTTTGCTGAATTTCACTGATTCTTAGAGAAGCATCAGTACTAAATTCTTCTCTAAAGCATGTAAAGGCATCTTTACTCTGTTCTTCACCGTAAAAAGGTCTTACCTGTAAAGCTATTATCAAGCCATTAGCATTAGTATTTAAAATAATCAAATAACTCTCAGAAAGGCCAAATGTTCAGACAAGTGAAAACCACATAGACGAAAGCTCAAGGAAGCTTGCCATATATATTGCATCCATAAAGGGACTGGAACATGTCCTTCACAGCATGTTTAGTTGTGAATTTTTGCCTAGATGCTGTTGGGTTATTGCATAAACTGTGCATGGTTATCTTCACCTATTCACAGTCACTGGTAGAATACCCACTGTGGATTGTACCTGGCCAATCCTATGGGCCCTGAACTCAGGGTATAATAAAGCAATTTGGCTGTTCACACAAAATGAACATGTGATGCCTTTGGTCCAATAGACACATCCTCCTACTACTCAACGGTCACAGCATTAACCACACCGAAAATGCCAACTTTCTCACCCGCAGGGTGAGCACAACATGTTGCTTACATGCATTTATGATGCTGAAATTAATGTGGTAAGGGAACTTAATGAAGAAAATCATACTGGTTCATTAGACCATGCAGAGAAGTGGAGAGCAGCTGACTGTCTCTGCTAGAGGCATATTAATGGGAGTCCACCTTTAGGTGACTGAACTACAGCAGAGCATCTGCCCTGGAGTCTGATTTCACTTCTGTTATGTTACTATTTCTGGTACATATTTATTCTATAATGTCATCCCTTACTGCAGCTTTCATCACTAAAACCAACATTCCTCTTTTTCTCCCAGTATCCCATCTCTCAAAAAAGTCACACCAGTATATTCATTACCTTGTGAAGCTTATACAGACAGATTGGACAAGCTAACTGGAGTGGATTGGTACAGGTATCTGTTTTTAAACAGTGATGCTGCTTTGTGGTTGTGCCACCTTCCCTTTGCTGACATAGAGCATAGGTTTTATACAAATACTGATGCTGCAGGCAATGTGCATGGGCAAATCAGCTGACTCTAGTTTACAGGCTATTCAAAATTAATTTTAGAAAGCACATCTCAACATTTAAGTTTCAAATATTTCCCTATACTCACCTCTCCCAGTGAAGTTAAGCACTCTGCCTAACAAAAAATGACCTCATCACCTACCAGATTGTTTACAATGCAATGGAAGTAAATGTTTTTGTGTAAAGTACTCACAGCTGTTGCCTCAAATCAGGCGTGTCTTGCGGTGTTCCAAGTTGATGTAGTATTCTTTGTATTTCAGCAGCTGTTTGTAAAGAGGAAGACAAATTTTAATGGGGCAAAGACAATTCCTGCTTAGTTTTATGCATTTTTCCTTGACAATTCTAAAGCCATATAAGCTGACAGAAACCGATACTCAAGACTTTTTCAATCTACTACAAAGGCTCCACTTATAAGTCCCAGAACTAATGAATGTTTTTTTCCAAGTCAAAGACAAAGCCCAGGGTTTCTCGTGAAAGATGGGAATGTATACAAGTCTTTAGACAGAAACAGGCAATTTAAAGATTAGTTAATAGTTTCATTATAGTAAGTCTAAATCAGACTTTTAATGTATTTTTTTAAATAAGCAGCACAAGTATTGTTCTGCTTTAATTATATTTTACACATGTCATTTTGGAATGTCATATGAAAGACTGCTATAACATTATCTTATACAAATACTTCAGAACTAGTGTATCAATGAAGAGACAGCCCGAAAGCATTCATGGGTTTACAGTATATTTAAAAAAAAATTAAAAATCCTGTGTCCAGGTTTAAATTGCAATTTTGAAAGTCTTACATTTTTAAATGTGGGATACAAATTGCCAGTGATTTGTAAGTGTATTTCATAAAATGTATTTGTTTTGAACTGCAAAAAGCGACACATCATTTGAGCCTTATTTTCAGCTTAATATATTTTGATGTCTCATGAGAAAGCAAGGAGAAAGACAGAAGCTTCAAGGCCATGTAGTCTTTCACACTGTAAAACTTCTATCATCTAGGTGCTTTATTTCAGCTGAACACCTTCATGTTCTAAAACAAAAGAGTGCATATCCAGCATAACTTATTTTGCTTTACCCTCAGCTAGGAGTAGATTTGTCTTCCCTGTATTTCTGTGGCCCTCCCCAGACAGACTGGTGCATCACACAATCAGCAGAAAAATACAATGGTATGATACTACATAGGATCCTCACTTTGCTAGCACAGTATTTTGCCCCCTAAAAACAGTTAAAATGCAATAAGTGACAACTGCATGTAATGAAAGAAGCCATAAAAAAAAAAAGTACTTTTCCATATACCATAGAAGAGATGGGCACGAGATAGAACTTCAAGTAAAAGAAGAAAATAACCTATGACTTAGCAGTTAGAGAAAAGTGGAATTCCTTAAAGCATTTTTAATAATAATATTAATCTTTGTTTTATAACAAGTCTCCAGTGAATTAGATGATACTGGATTTTCTACACTGCTTTACATACCATCTCAGTGCCAACAACTGCTATAGCCAATTCCTTCTGTGCACACCCAGGTAATGAAAATATCAAAACAGAGGAAAGTTAGTACCTAACTTTTGCATGAGGTAAAAAATCAAATACTTCAAGGCAGATGTTGAGGGAATTGAATGGTATAAACTAATTACAGAACTTTTGAGGGGGAACAGCACTGTAAGATGGGTTTCATGCAGTTTATATTTTAAGTGAGCTGAAAAGCAGCAAAACCTAAGTGAAAATTTTTGAATTTTGCCTAGAGTCAGCACCAGCCACTGAGGGCCAGCCCTTCCCTGCCTGGTGGGGCCTCCTGTCTGCTGGGCTGAGGCATGGTCTGGCTGCTCGCGCTTCTCCTGGGCATCTACAGCTGGTCACACACACTGATAAACATGGGCTTGGCATAATTAAGCTTTTTTATTAGGGTCAGGGTAATGCATTGCTTAAAACAAATAAAAGGATAACTGCCTGGTGTGGTCTTCAATATCACAGAATTTTAATATCTATAAAATTGAACGCTAACTATCCTTTATTTGTTCCAAAGCACTCTCTCTTCTGATTCAAGAGCCAAGGAGCTCCATATGTACTTTTAAAAGGGAGAGTAAAAAGAAAACCAAAACTGAGAGAGAAAAAGTTCCGGTGTGTCCTACCGCCACCTAGAGGTGCGTTATTTAACAGCAAGTACAGAAAATGCAGTTTTGTGCTTTGAATAAAAATGCCCTGAAACAAGGCCTATACTTAAAATACTTGCAATCCAAGTTAATTACATATTTATCCTACTTCTAAAGCTGAACTCAAGTAGATAATGGAGGGAAAATTATAAGCCAGCACTGTGTAACTGGTCAGCAATACAATTCCAGATGTAGAGGGAAGTTCATCCCAGTGCAAGTCTTATGTCTCAAGAACTCAACATAAAATTTAAAATGCATTTTACCAAAAAGTTTGTAAGCATGCACCAAAACAGCAAAGTGCTAATGGGCTTTCAAGTCACAAGGGGAAAGAAATAAAATAAAAAACCCACAAGGACTGAACTAACACCAAGTTTTCTTTTTCCACCTCAACCTTTTACAATCAGAACATTATTCAGAAAAAAAAAATAATTCTCATTTCAATTTTTTGTTCATATATGAAGTTTACTGCATAGAAAAGTGAAACACTGTTTATTCAAGTAAGCAAGAAAAAAAAAGTAGAGCATTAAAAGTAAATTTTGGCCAACAGTCTTCAGTAGCATTCCTGAAGTGTTTAATAAAAGAACCAAAAGCAAGTTGGTAGGACCAGCATAACACAGGTTATAGAGAAGCTGACCTTCCTGAAATCCTGATTTACAATAGGAATGCCTGCAGGTTAATGAGTTAAAGAAATCCATCCTTTGTACTCCTTCATACTAATAAAAACATGCTGAAGTGTATACAGACTAAAAATTCTTTTGGTTTGGCTTGTTTTTTTACCAATTTCTTATTGCAGCTACTTCTCATTCAAACATTTGATATTATATTATACATATAATCACAAAACCACCTAAACCATAGGCATTTGTTCAGATTCATGCATTCATACAGTTGTATAGATAAAAACCAAGTCTAAAACAGGCTTAAGACATTATCACTTGAATCACAAAGGGAAGATGTCTTGTTCCCTCACAAGAACAAACAGAGATCTTACAGAATTTGATTTAAAGCAAGAACTAGCTTTGAAACTTCTTAGACCAAAGTCAATATCCCTTCCCTTGCTCAAAGGAAAAGCAGGGTAGTTTAAGCCTCTCCTCCAAAAGATGAGACTGTAGAAACAACTCTGGTTACTCCTTCCACTGCCTCATTTGTAAAAGAAGAATGTCTTGGCACCGAAGAGCAAAACTGCTGGAAACCTGGGATTAGTCTTTGTAAAACAGAGGTCCCTAAACTCTTGGTGTCATGGCTGATGATGGTATTTATAAGGGTACTGCCCCCCTCATTTAACCAGCTTTTCAGTCCTGTGCAGGGAGTTCAGTCTGGTACATCAAGGCATGTGGCATTTGCTCTTGTGCCTCTCAATCCATCAGTAACACCCAAATGTCCCAGAACCAAAGGTTTACACTCAGCTTAAAAAGGCCTAGTTCTCCACTGTAAACAGACCAGTAACAGTCAAAGACCAAAGAGCATTGTTTTGATAGGCTCCTAGGTTGCCTCACCCTTTATGGATTTCCCTTCCCCAGTTTCCAATCCTTCAAACTTTCCAAGGATTTCTGAAAGACAGGAATAATCTGACTACCAGAGGTCCCTCCTGGACATTATCAATCCTATAAAAGAGACTGACTGCAATTTGTGCATTATTTTAATCCATTTCAGTGAAAGGTCTGACACTGGCTCACTTTAGCACTTAGGCTCCTTGGGTGTATACAGCTGGCTGCTGGACTTTACTCAGGAGCTGCAAAAGAGCACACACCACGTGCACACAGGTGTTATTCACCAAACCAGCAGGACATGGGAACAGCGTGTGTCAGAAGTGTGGAAACTCCTGCAGGCACCGCACACTGAGATGAGGGTAGTCATTTGCATATAATGAAAATCAACAGGTCTTTCAGGACTCAGACTACAACCCTGCAGGAGCAGCACCTTGCCAGCTGTGGGCTGGCAACAAATCATTGCAAAAAGCAAGTCCCCTTTGGGCACTGGGCAGCACAGGAAGCAGGGTACACAATAACATGCAAGCAAAATGCATTTTTTTTTCCAAGCAATTGCTGACACAATGAAAATTGCAAACGAAAAGAATCTCATTTATGGCCTGAAAATTCATCTTGTCTTAGAAAGAAGAAATGCCATATTAGTAAGAAGACTTTTCACTTGTCTTTGCAGCATTCCTGATCTAGATCTCACAATACAGAACTATTATCTGACAAAAGCTACTCTCAGGCTCAGGCTGGTCACATGCTCAGGAACAGGTCAGACATAGTTAATGATGAGCCAGAGAAACAATTAAGACCTAGCCTGAATTCCTACAGAGAAAATTATTCCAAAGTTAGCTTATGTTTACTTTTACCAAGCCAAACAGTGCTTCCATTTCTAGTCAGTAGAAGCTCTTCCTCTAGTTAAAGAGAACAAAAAAACAGGCAGAGAAAAAAAAATAAAAAAAAAAAAGGATTGGTCTCTTGGTCTCACCTTTTCCCTACAAGAGTTACAGAATTAGTGATAGTTACAGGAGAAATATTTACATTTTTTAACAGGTAAGAATATCTGAGAAACCTGCTCCTGCCAGATCTGTAATACATACTATTTTTTTCGTAGATAAAACCATATTTGATATAGTGGATCATACACTATTCTTCCTTAACAGCTGACTATGAAAGAAGAAAGTTTCATCTCCTTCCTCCTCATCTTGACTTTTTTTTTCACCCAGCTCTGCAAAGTTGTTTCATTTCCACAAGTAAATCCACGTTGACATAACTGCTGGTTCTGGTCCCCAAACATGAGAATGTTTCAGATCACACAGGAAGTTTTAAACTTAAAATATGGACAAAAATAAATCAATACAATGAAAACCAAAATGTAAACAACTTCTGGCCTTCCTGTCTCTAAGATCATAGTTGCAAATAATGTTATCCCATGTGAGAATCAGTAATCTCTGTACAGGCTGTAACACCACAGCATTGCTACAGAAGAAAAGGTGAAAAACTCTCACCCAAATCTTTGAGTAAAATCCTAATGTTTGAAAGGCAATGAACCAACTAATAGCATGGAAATGAAGAGCAGACTGCAGGTCACCCATCTTCTCTGGCAGGGCTAAGAAGTGTCCAAACATTGTTGATATTCATCCATAGCGTGAGTCATGGGAAACTGTCTTACTTTGCAACATTTACCAGCAACTCCAGCTACAGGAGAGAAGCTTTCCCAAGTTACCTACAATCAGCTGTCTTCCTATCTCAAGCTCCATTATACTTAACATTTGAAAAAACAAACTTTAAAACCTCACGTGGCCATGACCATGCTTGTTGCAGCTTTATAGATGGAGAGCAAGGTGTACCAACAACATAATCCACAAAGTTCTAAAAAAATAGACCTCAATATAGAAGCATGAAATTGAGGGCAAAATATATTAAATGAGTGCTGCTTATTACCCCACTGCAGCATGGAACCTCACTTCTTACTTGGATGACACAATACTGCATTACAGCCATACAGCAGCTGCTTCCTTCAGTGCTACAGTCCAAGCCAGACCCACCACATTGCCCAGTTTCATAAAGCTACGGCCTAATGCTTCCACAGGAAATGTGGCACCCACTGGGCGTGCATGGAAGAAACACCAACAGCACCATGAGCAACAAACACCGAGGCACTGTACTGCAGAGGACAAGAACCAGACAAGCAGGCCAAGCAAGTACAATGAAACCTGCCCTACAAAACAGCAAGGCTTGGGACCTCACATGAAGAGGGGACAAGAACCAGCAGCTATAGCTGTTCCTGAATGTTAACTGTAATGGTCCCACCCACGTCACCATCATGTACATAAAGGGACAGATAAGGGTTTAGTAACTGTCTGAGGTTTATGGGGTTAAAACTAATCACTGGTATTTAACGACATTAATGTTCAGTAATTTTCCTTATTCCTGAGCCCAAGCAGAATAAACAGAATCAGCAAAGTGTTCCTTTGTGCACACCAAATTCAAAGTCTGCTCCACACAAGTCTTAGGTTTCACTATTGCTTCATAATGCGAATAAGCAGTGACTACAACACCAGCACAGTCACCTCGCAGAAATGCTTCGTTGAAGGCCTCACATGCACTGCCGCTAGTTAGGTAACTATAAAGAAATCTCCTACTCGTTTCCAGCTGCACAAGTGAGTCAACAAACAGCACATCCAGTTACAGATTAAGTTCTGTGGAATCTAATAAACTTCAGAGTCTCTTCAGAGCAGGTTATTGGAACAAAAGAATTATTTGTTAAAATTACACCAGTTCAAGCTGCTTTTGCCTGGGGATAACAGACTTCCTCAATGTATTCAAATCTAATTCAATGTGTTTTCCTTTGGCACTTCAACTAAAGGTACTTGACTAAAGATGAAGAGATGCTGCAGAAAACATTCCTGGATCAATCTTTTATAAAAGCTGTTACACTCAGCAACCTAATAGTTGCACCAGTCTAAAGGCTGGTGATGAGTGGTGTCCCTCAGGGCTCTGCCTTGGGATCAGTGCTCTTTAATATCTTTAGCAATGACACAGACAAAGACCGAGTGCACTTTCAGCAGTTTGCAGATAATACAGAGCTGAGCAGTGCAGTTGACATAACAGAAGGAAGGAATGCCAGGCGGACCTGGGCAAGTTTGAGAAGTGGGCGCATGAGACCCTCATAAGTTCTACAAGTCCAAGTGCAAAGTGCTGCACCAGGGCTGGGGCAATCCCAAACATGAGCAAACTTGGGCATGAACTCATTGAGAACATCCCTGCCAAGATGGACTTTGGGGGTTTTGAGGATGAAAAGCTGGACATGANTCAGTGCTCTTTAATATCTTTAGCAATGACACAGACAAAGACCGAGTGCACTTTCAGCAGTTTGCAGATAATACAGAGCTGAGCAGTGCAGTTGACATAACAGAAGGAAGGAATGCCAGGCGGACCTGGGCAAGTTTGAGAAGTGGGCGCATGAGACCCTCATAAGTTCTACAAGTCCAAGTGCAAAGTGCTGCACCAGGGCTGGGGCAATCCCAAACATGAGCAAACTTGGGCATGAACTCATTGAGAACATCCCTGCCAAGATGGACTTTGGGGGTTTTGAGGATGAAAAGCTGGACATGAGCCAGCAAAGTTGCTCACAACCCAGAAGGCCAACCGCACCCTAGGCTGTATCAATGGATGCATGGCCAGTGGGTTTAGGGAGGTGACTCCACCCCTCTACTCTGATCTTGTGAGACCTCACCTGCAGTGTTGCATTCAGCTCTGAGGTCCTCAAGCACAAGAAAGATATGGGCCTGTTAGAGCGAGTCCAGAGCAGAGCCATGAAGATGATAGGAGGGCTGGAGCACCTCTCCTATGAAGACAGTCTGAGACAGCTGGGGTTGTTCAGCCTGGAGAAGAGAAGGCTCCAGGGAGACTTCATTGTGGCCTTCCAGTACTTAAAGGGGGCTTATAAAAAAGAGGGAAAGTGACTTTTTACATGGATAGAGAGTGATACAACAAGGGAGAATGGTTTTAAACTAAAGAAGGTAGGTTTAGATTAGATATTAGGAAGAAATTCTTTACTGTGAAGGTGGTGAGGCACTGGAACAAGTTGCCCAGGGAAGCTGGGGATGCCCAGTCTCTGGAAAGGTTCACAATTAGGTTGGATGGGCCTTTGGACAGCCTGATATAGTGGGTGCTGCCCCTGACCATGACAAGGGGGTTGAAACCAGATGATCTTTAAAGCCTTTCTATGATTCAATGATTCTAATGTAGCTGCAATAAATTCATCAGATGAAAACCTTCTGTGTGACTGTGACTCTCTAATGCTATTAATGTAGTTCACACTCACTAAGTTTCTACATAAACCACAATGCCACAGTGCTGTCTGTACACCTTGCTATCCCTACTTTAAACAAGGGTGACAGTTTAACAGAGGAATCAAGTACAGGACACCAGCCAAAAGACACCAGCGTACTAAAAAGTATCCTCATGCCCAAAAAGTCATCTAATTGGAATCAAATATCTAAAAATGTAAGTACCTTGGGTTTAAGTAATTTGCTTTATTCTGTCTTAATGTATAACACTGATTATTCTAAACCAGGATAATACATTAGCACAGAAAAACAGTAACAGTAGTATGTGTGGGAAGGAGAAAAATAAAACAAGAATGGAAGAGTGGGAAAACATCCAGTCTTATAACCTCCTCTCTTTATTACAGCTTCTAGCATTTCTAAATAGAATCATGCCCCAAAGTGATCAGGAATATCAGCAACAATGTCTGTAGTTCAGTGTCTGCCTTCAGTTTTTTCAATGCATTATTTCATTCTAATACACTCCCACCCATAATGGTCTTTCAAGGACACTGCAAAGTGGGATTGAAGTAGTGCCTGTTTTTCTAATGTGGGCATAGAACACACTAAATATACATTGTTTAAGTGCACAACAATTGATCACGTGATCCATTATTACAGCTCAGCCAAGTGGAAGTCATTAAATCAAGTTACTATCACTTTATATTCATATCCTGAGGTGTCCCTGGTAACTCCCTGAAGCCCCTGAAAAGGTTTGAACATTTCTCTGAAGAATACCAGTTGCTTATTAAGTTATGAAAATGAGGTGTAGTTCTGTAGTAAACTGCAGCTGCACAAACACCATAAACCCAACCCACTTATGTGAAGAAGGTTTCAGGCTTTTAAGAGGTCAGGTCATTACTACAGGAAGCTAACATGGAAGCGATTCACACAACACATCACAGACTGGTCAACACAACCAGGTAGCTGATACTCAGGGGGTCATTCACAATCAACCACTAACCTGGGTTTATTCTGAGCCCTAACTGGAGTGCAACCTCCAGCACAGCAGTTTTACAGAATTGATAGAGGGCTGTCTGTATAATCAAACTGCTATACAATCTCCTCCTCTCCTGTTCACAAGGAGGAAGATCTAACAGAATTGAGCTGGAACAGGTACTTTAAGTACCTTAGAGAGGCTCTGAAATACTACTCTCTAGAGACAGGAAGGAGCGTGAGGACACTGAACATATCCCTTCTTCCCTGTGGCAAATACAGGCTGTTCTGCAAAAGTCATCTTGTCAAGGTGAGTCCATTTATACTTGCTCCATCAGCAAAAGCAATAGTTGCAGTCAAAATTGTGGATGTCTTCCTTGGACACGTTGATGCTTGTAAATTGTGCAGTGATTTTACAATTGTTATTTAAACTGCTTCCAAACTAAGATGGCTTAATTTACAAAGGTCTTTCTTCCCCACCTTGCCCAGACTAGTTAACCAAGGTAATGCAATACAGGGTAGGTTGAGGAGAAATTCTGCCTTTTCTGCACATATTAACACAGCTTGCTGGGGTGTACATAGAAGATCCACTTTTCACTGTATTCTGCTGCTAGCATAAAATGCTGTCCCTTGCAATGTCATCCAAATCAGATACTATTTCATGTGTAATTTTCCACAGAATCAAAATATTTTAGCAAGCAAGACAAAAACCAGAATAATATTAACAAACTCTCCAGATTCATAAACAAACTTATGAGGCATACTACCTGAAATATACATGTGTTATTTTATATAGAACAAAGCCTTTAGGAACTGCATGCAAATGATTCAGGCTTGAAGTTTTCAGAAATTGTTTATTTCTAAAAGAACTATAGGTTTCATAACTTCACTTCATTGCAGAAAGGCATTTAGAAAGACCCAAAAGAGATTAATTCCTCCTCAATTCCTCAGCCTTGGGAAAGTCCACAAAATGAAACATGGAGGAACATAAGGGGTGCTTAAAATCCCTAAATAACCAGTCTTTTCCAGGTTTCACAGAAACTTCATTCTAAATCCAAGAAACCTTCCCGACAACAGCAACAGTAACAACAAAAAAATTTGTTTCAGCTATTATATTCCCACAAAGTTAAATCTGGTTAACTACAGCTAATTGGAAATTTCTGACAATATCATCGTTAAAAGTCTCAACAAGCTCCACTTGCTTTAAAACCACACCTGTACAAAACCACATTTATATACAGACAAAACAGAATTCTGTTTTCATACAGTCTCTGATTTTAACGCCTCAGCAACTTCATTTACTTTTCATGTGCCTCCTGTGTTCTTTAGCTAAGAGTAATCATGCAAACCTGTTGGTGTTACAAACACAGTGGCAGACACAGTTTTTCACAAATGTGAAATGTATAAAAATATTCAGCCTGTTTTAGCTGAATATTATAGCTACCCACTTGGCTTAAACCACAGCAAAAAAAAGCATCTATCAAAATTCTTAATTTTTTCAGGGTTTAATCTATGTTTATGATTTTCTACAGTTATATAAAGTGAAAGGGAAAGTCCTATGATTGATCTA
This sequence comes from Scytalopus superciliaris, assembly GCA_013400415.1. Taxonomy (NCBI): domain Eukaryota; kingdom Metazoa; phylum Chordata; class Aves; order Passeriformes; family Rhinocryptidae; genus Scytalopus; species Scytalopus superciliaris. The sequence goes on from VXBX01009114.1 coordinate 707,223, forward strand.
ATTCGATTCCAATTTTAACAACATTCAGTGAAAATACTGGCTTATACAAAATTGTTGTCACAGGACAGATATCACAGGACAGAGGGATCTCTGCTGGCTTAAGCTGGCCGCCTGGGAATATGCTCTGTATGAATTGATGTTTGTGCTACCTCAACAAATAGCAAAGAAAGTCAACAGTAAGCAAAAGTTCTTCTAAGAAAGAATCTCTCAGACAGGCTCCCTTTAGCCATATGTGGATTGTGGCTACTGAATTTTATTTAATTTTTATTATCTTGCAGTATTCAGAGCATATGTTTCTCCAGATGGGCTGATTTTCAGTGTGCATACACAAGTCAAATATTCCACCACTGAGCAAGGGTAGATTATGCTGTTCTGACTGGCCTTGCAACTACCTCTGCATAAAATCCTGACGTGACTTGGAAGAGTTGGGAAGTAAAGGAATATGAATGCATTATTTCAGTTAGCATAGGTTCTGACTGGCCTTGCAACTACCTCTGCATAAAATCCTGACGTGACTTGGAAGAGTTGGGAAGTAAAGGAATATGAATGCATTACTTCAGTTAGCATAGGTTCTCCAACTGTTTGATTACTGTTTGCAAACATAAAAGGTTTTAGAACTCAAAGACTGACTATATTATACCAACGGCTTTGTTCTGTATTCCCAAGCAAAAGGCAGCATTATAAACCATTTCTAAAGCAAGAGTTCCCAAAGCCCAGCTTAAGATGCCAGTGAAGACTTGATAGTTGTATATATCTAGGCTGCATCATTCTTGCTTTCCTCTGGAGATTGTTCTGAGTGACATATTTGGTAGCTACAAATAAAATATCAGTAGCAAAGCAAAACAAAGACATACTAGTCTGCTTCCTCAATGACCCACACAGGGGAGAGTGATTTAAGAAGTATGTGGGGGGAGGAAAAAGCACGGCTGGCTACTTTTTGCACAGCTCCTGTCAGAGACATGAGTCAAGTCAAATCTTTACTGCTCTACCCATATCCTTCCCACATTTATTACTGTGGAGTTGTCACTGTAGAGGAATGCAACTCCCATTTTGCTCCCTTTTGGGAACATATTTTTAAATAAAATGCTTTCCCTATTTTTGCCACACACAGAGAATCAAACCTTTAAAATGCAGAAAATGCAGATTTCAAAGAACTGTTCTCCCTCATCTTCAGTTGTAAGAAGTCTGAAAAGCAACATATTTACAGCCTTTAAATTAGACTTTTTGTTTGTTTTGCCTAATCTACTTTTACCTTTCCACTTGCTGAAGGATCACATTTATACAATTGTATGCCCTTCACGAAGAGAAAGTAAAAAAAAAAAAAAACCCCAAACCCAAAAAGCTAAACCAAACCAAAACAAAAACCCAAAATCAAAACAAAAAAACAAAACCAAAAAACCAAAACCAAGCCAAAAAAAACCCCAATCACATAGGGATTCAACGTTCTCATGCGTGTCCCAGTATGCCTGGTACAAATACAGATTTGTAAGCAGGCAGGACTTGTTTTATCACAAAGAAATTTGTTTTGCTAGCTCAATTTGTATCTGCACATCATACTCATTCCTTGTCTATCCAGCTGTTCTAAATCAGTGACCAACAGGAAATAATTCAAGAAAATACTGAAGGAAGGCATTGAGATTCATCTCAAGAGCAGCTGCCAGTAAGTTGCCACATAAGTGGGAGTGCAACCTATGAAGCCCAGTTCTAGAACTACTGCTCCTTCAGTAAACACTGATTAAACCACTTTGATAATAGGTTCTCCATCTGCAAAGCCCAGACAGGTTGGAGCTTTACACCACACATATACTCTTCCATATATTCTCCATATTCCTGTTCTTCATATTCAGAAAGTTAGGGACAAACCTCAACCACCTTTAAATGCACTGGCCTTTTGAAATATGAAATGTAGGTAATCTAGATTTTATAATAAGATATAAGATAAGCCTGGAATGGACTCGATTCCAGACAGACAGACTTTCAAACTTTTAATTATCAGTTGTGTGCTAGTAAGACAGAAATTTAGCAGCTGCTCAAGTCTAGTTCATTATACACTTCTTTGGTTTTATTACTTAAATATGGAATTTCCCTAGCTGTCTGCAGATCTGCTTCTTATCACTGTTAACACAGACCTGAAACCAAACCAGAGAGACATGGCTTGCAGGCATCGCTGACCTCACAGAGGTTCAGCACATAATACTGCAGCTCATTCAAGCACACATGATTCAGGCTCCTCAGGTTTTACAGCAGTTCTCAGAGTCACATGGATTCTCTAAAAACACTAAGAGTGGGTCTGAGATCCTAAGTCTCCCTCTCCTGCCTGAGGCCCACTGCTCTCATCACATGTCAAGTGCAGCCTTAAGTTTTGCAATTCCAGCTTCTTAGTGAAAGTTTTAACAAAAGCAGTGGAGAAATACTTTGTAGACAAGTTCCCTAAATCTCAACTCAGAGATGTTGCTGAGTAGACTCCATTCCCTAGATATTGCTAAGTGATGTCATAATCACTTATTTCTGCAGAAATGCTGGAAGAGTAAAACAGAGCATAGTTCATTCTATTCACACAATGCTCTGGTGCTAGGGATGCCAAACACACACAGGTGTAAGATAATTCAGTACAGACAGTAGCATACGCTGCTTCCTGTTAGCTAGTTCAATTTCAATCTTCAAGGTCCTAAAAAGGACTCACAACACCCTTCCCCCCAAAGAATCTCAAACAACCCACTAAAAATCACAATTACTGCAGTAGTTCCCCAATGATTTTGCGCAAGGCAGAAGCAGTTTACAACTCTCAATACACCTTCAACACAATAATCATTGTGTTGTATGACTGGATCAACAGACAATAAAATCTGTTACTTAAAAGGGTGCTAAGCTAACCCAGTTGTTACCTAATACAAATATAGGTCCTCCCATTAGTGCAGAACAACCCAAACCACAAAGAACACTATCTTGCTACTGATACAGTTATTGAAGTAGTGTGTTAAACCACCTCAGAGAGGAGCATTGCTTATAAGTAACAGTAGGCTACATGAACTGGGAAAGAAGGGCAGTAAGAATCACAGGTATTAATACAACAGCAGCATCATGACAATGCATTATGAAGTGTGAGGTACTTAATATACGTATTTTATCTTGAAATGGATCAGATTTATTACTTGGAAGGGGAGTATGTAATAATTCAACCGTGAAGAAATATTACAGCAAAGATTGTTGCTGTAACCCATGCTACTTTCCTATAAACTCTGGTGTATTATGAAATCTTGGTAGCACAATGTTATCTAATACAGGAAGTTCTTCTGTATTTTCCTGACAAGTTAAAGGGCCAGTGTCTAGCTTGAAGAGCCCGTTTCTTTTCAACCAATCTGTATTCCATTTACATCTCTGTAGTCGTATTCCCAGTTTGTCTGCATGTTTGCAGAAGTGTGAATTAGTTCTGAGGGACCTCCTGAAACAGTTTGGTCATCTGAAATGATCTTCCTCTACTAATCTCACTCTAATAACCAGAATAGCTACACACTCCAAGTTAACCAAGAATTCAAATGTGTTGACTCCTCTCACAAATGCTAAGCATTTCTAGACAGAAGTGCAAAACCAAGTCAACTGCTTACGTGGAAAATCATGGCTTTAGGATGAAGATTCCTGTTTCTCTCCCCCTTTCTTCCTTAACCAAGATCACAAATTGCAGTCTAAGAGACCTGTTTCAGCACCTGCATAGCACCACAGGTCCCTAAACTTGCAGGTTTCTTCCCATTTGACCTGGAAGTTCCTGCAGCTCACATCTTCCAATAGAAAGCTGGACAGGTATTGCACATGGGAACAAAAGAGCTAGAAAAGTGTAACACAAGTCCTTAGAGAGCTCAGTCCAGGAAACATATTCATGATGTCCGTAGGATCCAGATCATCTTAAAATGTGACAGAGAATGGACTGCAAGAGTAACTGAGCAGTTACAGTTCGGTCAGATCTACAGAAGAATAAGGGATGGAACTCAACTGGGTACCTACCAGAACTAGCTTGGCTGGAGCTTTTCAAGGCAAAGTTCCTGCATCTGAAGTCATGCAGCAATGGGGTTAAGACTTAGGTCTTGAAATGGCAGGAGGATCTGTCTATTGCTTAGACTTTAGCTGTCTAAACCTCAAAATGTAAAAGACAGCAGGATTGCAGGTAACCCTTTAACCCTTCTGGCATTTCTCCTTCTCTCTAAGCCTGGGCATCTTGCTTTTAGTAAGTCTTGTTTGTCACAAAGGGAGGAGACACAGAGCAGAAGGAAGAAGAGAGATGGAAAAAAACCAGATGAGATTAAGGAACTGCTGATTCCATCACAAGATGGTTAATTACATTCCGCAGCTGTTTTCACAGTGCTTCAGTTTCAATCACTTTATGTTTTCACCTGACAAACAAAACTTCTTTTTTGCATCTTGGAGCCTCACTGTCTTTCACAGAGTGGCAGTTGCCTCTGGAAGACCAAGTTAGACACCATGAGACTGAATGAATTCACTGAGCAGACTTTAGAAAATCAAGCACAAGGACTTTTACAGAGCCAGTTTATTAATTTTAGGTTGCAGAAATACAATCCTGATGTACAGAAACTTTTCAGTAAAGCAAAATTGCAATCTTTGTTCCTGTCTGTTGAGATCTTAAGAAACTCTTCCTGGAAGAAAATACAAAATGTATCTGAAAAAAATAGACAAAACCCAGTATGTGCCACTAACCTGTGCTACAAATACCAACTTCTTGAACTTGTCTTGCAAAAAAAAGATCAAAATTTTAATAAAAACTGACATGTTTCATTTGAAGTTTTAATAACGAAACACTTCTTTCTGCATGCAGTCTGCATCCTGCACAACCTAAAACATGTGTGCCAAAACTAGCCACATGCTGTTCATGGCTACCTCCCTTCTGATGAACTTTGCGTAACTTGTGAATCAAGTTGTATTTACTTCATACACACACACACACACACACACATTGAAAATATAATGGAAAATGGAGGGAAAGCAAAAAGGACTGAGAACCCCAGCAGCCTAACTAACTCTAACTTGAACATCCCAGTTAGGTTGCATGCCTCTCAGCACTGGTATATTAAAACTTGCAGAATCTTATTTATGTATCTAAGACATACCCCCAAGAGGACACTGCACAGACACAGCTTCTGTTCCTGTTAAACAATTCAAGCTTCTGCAAACATCTCAACCAATCTTAAGGAGTTCTATAACTGGCCAGGACAAAACTGGTGAATACAGAGTGACACTATATTTCCCCGTGGCAGATTACACTTAACCATACATACAAAGGACTGACTGTGCTGTGTGGGGTGCCACAAACCTGACAAGTGAGTAGGCAGAGCCAGAGTGAACTCCCACGAATGAATCTGAGAAACTCACCTTGAATGGGAGCACCACCATTACTAAAGTTTTATACAAAACATTCACAAATGCAACTTACAGCATTGCGTGATCTTCTGGATGTTAGAAGTTATGCGTTGGGCTAGTTGATTAGGATCCCCAAAACCCGGTCCGTACGACATGGCTGAGTAGATTTGCTGGCAAGATCATCCACAATGGGAAAAAGTCAGACAGTCTTCACCTATAGAAAACAATAGTTTTGGTCACTGGCTTATAAAGGTCTTCATCACCTTAAAGAAAAATACATAGGAAAAGATTAAGGAAAACTCCATATACTGATGCTTATGCTCTCCAAAAACACAGCATTTAGAAGATATAATTTAAGGAAAAGTTTTCTTTAAAAAGTATCAAATAAGAATGTGACATCCCTTTGGAATTTCCTACAATAGCTCTTACTATTAGGATTCTTAGTACACACAACTTAAGATCTGCAATTGCTCCACAACAGCCACATAACAGAAACTACATCCTTTGTCAAACTTCTTACACATTTTTGCCACTGTAATGAGAGCATACATTTTCATTTGTTGTCATTCCAAAAGAAAACTGTATGTTTAACCTGAAAATGCCAAATCTTCTGAAGAATTATGTCCCAAACTGATTATGTTATTTCCATATCCTGTATCACCCATCCCACCAACACAGTCTAGCCTATATAACCACTGGGGGAAAAAAACCCAGCAGATATCACACAAGATATCAGAACGAAGAAAGCACTTAATTTCCTAAACAACAATAATTATAATTTGTATCAACTTAAGTTTTAGCTGTAACCCAGTGTCAACTAAGTCCTATGAATTACCACTTTATCCTGTTTCAGCTGCTATGTTTCTCCATATGAATAAATTTTTCAACAACTTGGGTATTCAAATGCATTTTTAGGGGTGATTTTCCATCCGTACAGACCAAACTTCAGCACAAGCTCATGTGCTTATATCCTAAATCTAAATTAACAAGACATAGATTACAATACCCAGGCAAATCAAAATGGGCAGTTACTCTGTTCTGCAGACTAATCAAGCACAGAGGCACCCAACACAAACCCACAATTTCATCCAGGCTGTGCTCTCTTGCACATCACCTTTGCAGGTTCAACATTTTAACTTTCCCACTTTCCCACATTTCCAGTGTTCAACCCAAACCACGTGCCTTCCAACCAATGCCCTCTTCTCCTGGCCTGTCAGCTTCTGGTTAAGACATAGCTAAAACTCAGTTTCAAGGAGAGAGAAAATGAAAGTCCATTAAATGTGTGAAAAAAAGGAAATGAAAAGGCCAACTGATTTGCCAAGTATAACAGGTGTGCTACAACTTGCAAATTCAAGTCCTTACAATTTTTTTTTTTAATACAAACAACTAACAGTACTTGTCAAACACTGTTTTCTTTCATCTTCAGAAATGCCTGTATTAATACAGGCAGCAATACTCTGGTTGGTTTTGTATCTCTATGATATGACATGAACTTTAGTGGAACCAAGACTCGGAAATGGTCCCAACGTTGTACATCCCACCAAAACTTCACAAGGGATGTAACTAAAGAAGTCAGGCCCACCCCTGCCTCCCTGCAGGAAACATCATCTATGCCAGATGAACAAGCTGCTGATACTGTGAAGACAAGCTCTGCATGATTTTGAAATGGCTGCTCCACTAGGGTGCCAAATCCTGCTTGGAGTCTTTAGGCCCTGAGGTATCCCCTAGTAATGAACACTCTGACTGCGGAAGAGGCAATGGGGAGTGTATTTGCACTCTTCTACTTACTTGCTGCAAAACTGCCCACAAGTCATGCCAGCTCTCCACAGTATCATTTCCTGACCTTTGTCTGTATCACATGCAGATTCAAGTTATTTTGACTGAAATCTGAAGCCAGTCCGCCAGACAGCCTAAATCCCACTTATCTGGACCAAGGCTGGTGTGACAACCCTTGATCATTCTGAAAACTCTAGGCAACACTGCACTGAATTTGTATTTTAAGACCAAAGCCATGCAAACTTTAGAGCCAAATAAACGGCTTTATACCCTGGTGCACTAAGTAAGGAAATCTACCCATTTAGTGGAAAATACAACCATAGGTATAAAATCCAAAGAAACTACTTAAAAACTTAGTTTGACAAAGATTTCTCAGAACTTCTGACAGTTTTTTTTAAAAAAGCTATGACTTTCTAGACACCTTAGCAGCATGCTAACTACAATGCTAGCACTGACTGAAAATACCTTTTAGTTAAATATTATAGCCAATGTTAAAAGTTAATGTTAAAAGTTAGCACCTAATTTAATGTCAAAGTTAAAATGCAACTGCTCAGGAGAAGAGATGACAAAAGACCAAATTACCTTGTGTAGAACCAACTGAAACAGTCTTTCACGATCGTTTTTTCTTCTTTCATATTTGTATTCACCAAACAGCTGCCAGTAACGCTGTTCTCAGGAACATCGTTACAGTGTTCATCCAAGTATTAAGAAAAGCAGTGACTGCTATTCTTTTTTTGTCTCACAAAATTCTACAGCTAACCATAAGTATCTTTAAACAAGTTACACTGCACTATACTGACAAATGCACAGGTTGTACAATACATAAGACTTAGAGTTTTTCAACTTTCTAGCTACACAGTTGGGCAGCCAAACACAACACACAATGAGAGGATGTTCAGATGACAGACTGCAAAGTCCACAGGATATAATTCAGCTTTTCATCTGCACATGTAGATCTCTCTAACTGTTGATACAATTCTTTGAATCAATTCACATACTTGAAAGGAGATTCATAGTAAATTTGTAGGATAGCAATGTAAATTCACAGCTGCTTTACTTCATGCAGATTCTTTCACTAGCAATGCTATTCATGAGTATTTTAATAATACAGGCTGGTGACAAGAGTAAGCTACTGGTCTGGGGAACTGACAGAAAGAGGGTTAATGGATCAGTCATCAGCTCTCATCACCTCCCAGCCTTCAATGGACTTTATCTTTCTAGTTCTCACAGCAACATGGGCATCTGAACCAAACAAACACCCTACTTGTACTCACACCCCCTTCTCCTCCTAAGGTTGAGTTATCCAAACTCCTCTGAAAAGGAGGAGCTATCTCTGTAGATAGCTGAGCCCTTGCGAAGTCAACTGGTATTTTGCTAATGTCTTTGACCTAGACAAGGTCAGGTTTCAACCACAAGGAAACAAAACCAGCGAGGACCAAGAATTTCCTTCCATGCAAGGTGACAGAAGCATTCATGAAGATTCTGAATTTCCATAGCAATTACTCCTTTTCATTTCCACAGCACTTACTTACTCTGTGATGACCTATTTTGGTATTACTGGCTGCATAACTTATAAAATGGGGAAGTTAAAAACCTGCTGCAGCTGAGGGAAGTACACTTCACAGCCTGGAACAGAGCTGCATCTGTGGTAGTCTTCAGTTCCTCTAAAAGTTTCAGTCAGGTGTGAGCTTTGACTGTACCTTTTATCTTCTGCTCAACATCTCTGTCTTTGAGTGGGAGTATACCTAGTGGCAAGTCAGCTTGCCAAGCTACTGAAGAAAGTCAAAGGAACTGAACCTACTACTACAAATGAAATGAAAAATCAGGACATTGCATCAACACTCCCTGAAGCAAGACCTCGCTGTACACAACTGAGGTTTAAAGAATTCAAAGGACTGCTATATATTTTTCATAATTTCTGCATTAACTGGTTCTTCCAGTGTCACTCCATATCAGAGCAAAAAATGAACCTTTGGTATCAACATATTTTCCTAGAAAGGTGTTTGCCAAGCATGAGAAAAAAATCCACTTTTTCATTGGCTATGAATGTAGAGACAGGAAAGTGGGAACTTCACGAGGGAGCAGCTTCCCAGTGTCACTCTTGAAAGCCCCATCAGGACAAAAGAATGCGATGTGACAAGCACAGCACATGTCAGATCTCACAGCAGTCACCTAAATGTCTTCAGGGCTGCAGTCAACTACAGTTAAAGCACCTAATCTATGGTGTATTTTCTCATTTACATATACTAGGAGTCTTCTTTCTCCTGTAAATCTAGCCCATATACATTAGGATAAGAATCCTTAAGAATAGTTTTACTGCTTGAACAATGTTTCACCATCAGGACCTAGAAATGCTTACATGGAACCTTAACTTTCAGAAAGTAAAAAATAAATACTACATTCCATAGAACACTTTAAAATTTAAACCTGATCTGAATTTAAATCTCATTTTATGCTTTTAAATATCAAGATACAAAAATTTCAGCCAGTCAGTGTTAGCTACAGAGGACATCCTGCTACAGGACCTGAGGGATTCTCGTAACTGGCTCACAGCAACTGATTTAGTAAGATACAAGTGAGCATTAAACCTGTCACTATTTTCTCTAGTGGCAATAAGGGAGGTTAGGTTTCTTCTGAACATAAATTTATTTTTTTCCTTTATACTTAAGCTAAAATATATGAGACTGATATCATATTTTCCACTTTGTGCTTTTACAGCTCCTAATGTGGTGAAACCTTAGTTCACAAAGGCAGGCTGTAGGCTCCCATAATACAAAACCAATGGTGGAGCATAACAAACATGCAAACAAAATAGCAGTAAAATTAAATCCTTCCTGTCTTCTTAAAAGGAAAGTTCACAGATTATTTATTTTTTTTTTACCATTTAGTTTCATGTAGAAGTCAAACTTAAATCCATATGGGGAAGGAAAAAGAGAGAAAAGTTCATTTAAAACTTTATTTGCTCTACTGCACTAACATAAAAGATGACAAAAGGTAATTTTCTATCCACGCTGACCAATTCCCTCAGTCTTGCCACACTAGTAATGCTGAAACCTACCAAACCCAAGCTTACATCATTTAACAGCTATAAGTACCTTTTTTTTTTTTCCCAGAAAGAATTATTAGATTGTGCCACTGGTCAGTTTTTTAGTCATTCTTCCTAGAAATGATTTTGTTGAACAAAACTGCAATTTAAAGCAGCAGCATTTAAACTGCCCCTCATGAAAAACTAAATTACAGAAGCCTGAAGTACCGTCAGGTCTAATGCATCACCAATGCTTAGCATATACAGATATAAAAAAAATTAATATGCTTATAATTGTCTGATTCATCCACACTGATATTTATAATGAACTATCTGAAGGAATAACATAGCTTTCACAAGCTTCAGAGAACACATTAGTTCTTGGTGAAATACCTTAAGTAAGAGAATTACGTTTCCTAGGAGTGCACAAAGCATTTAAAGGCCTGACAATGAAGCAGGAATAGGAAAATTAACACTAGCGACAGGAACTATTGGGGAAGATAAGGAACAGGAGGTCTGAAAATGGACCTGAAGTGCCCATTTCTAAGTGCCAAATTTCTTGTGCTGCTGGTAGACAAAAAACCCCTCATAGGAAAATGGACAAAAAGCACAGGACACCTGGCACATTAGATGTTCTCATCCAAATCTCCCTAGTGGCAGCCTGTTCACATTGAACCAAATTCTCAGACTAAACGCACCGAGGGAGAAGTTATCTTTGCACAAAATCTGACTGCAATGGAGTCTCTCTGAGGCCTACCAGGATGCTTATGACTACATATAGCTCATGGTCTCTTTTTTTATCTCCTCCCCCAAGAGTTTCACTTCAGTGTAAGTCACCCAGAAGAGTGCTACTTAATATTCTGCCACAAGAAGACAACAGAAGTCTTCGTGAAGGGAACACAAACACAGTTTGTAACAACGCCACCATTTAGCATCTCTTTCTTCTAATTTTAACATATTTTAACTTTTCTCTCTGGTCCCCTTTTCCTTCTTTCCTGCGGGCAGTACCGGTGCCAACCCCAAGCGCCAAGCCTGAGGGCTGCGCTGCCCGCACCGCCGCAGGCTGGGCCCTGCCCGGCCAGGCAGGCTCCCCTCGGCCCCGGCACAGCCTCTGCCCCCGCACGGCTGGCGGACACACACCCTGCACGCTGCCCCTCACAGAGGACCCTGGCGCTGTGTCACCGGGCTTCCCCAGCTAAGATACGGTGCCCTGCGTTTCCTGCAAAGCGGAGCGCAACCTCCCATTTAATTGCTGGCCCATTCCCGGTGCAGCGGCGACAGCACCGGGACAGGGGCCCGCCTCGCCAGGCCCCGGCTCGGTGCCTGCCCCGGTGCCTTCACCGCCCCCCGCCCTGCCGCTGACACGCTCACCCGGGGCCCGGCCGGGCGCGGGGATCGCTCCCACACGGCGGGGTGCCCGTCCTACCCCACGGTCCCGCACACGCTGCGGTAGGGCACCCCCCGTANCCCGCCCGGCCGCGGTCCGAGCACTGCGGGGACGGGGATGGGAATGGGGTAGGGATGGGAATGGGGTAGGGATGGGCCGGGCCTGCGGGGGCACCGCGCTGCTGAGCGACCCTGGGGGGACCGGGGCAGCTCCGGCAGCTGCTGTCCTGTGCGAGCGGGGAAAAATGGGTGTGGGAGGAGAGTAATTTAGGGAAAAGATGCTGTTGCATCAGGAAGTAAGGGGGAAGGCTGATCAAGGAAACAGTACTGCAGTGAAGCGTCACTAGGCTAACACCCTGCTCTGCAGCTCTGCCTGCAGCCCGGGTCATTGCTTCTCTCGGTGGGAATGGGCCCTTCCGAGAACCGGAGTGGGAACCTCCAGAGTTGTGTAAAGGTGCCTTTAAGTGCAGAGGTACACGGTACATGGGTGATTCTCTATGGATCTCAAGGCATGCTGAAAGGGGAGACAACTTAGCCTTCGAGACCTGTGTGCCTACATACAGTCCTTATGTTAATTGATGCTCGGAAATGTCATTTTCTCACTTCCATGGATTAAAATTACTAAGGAAAAAACCCCATTCTGATATGCCTTTTTGCTGCAGGAATGCTGTATACATAGTCAATCTACTTTAAATATGTTATTTTTATTAGCAATGATTTTAGCGTTGCTATTTGTGCAGGTGTTTCCCCCACGCTGTTGACATACTGAAGCTGATCTAAGATGATCCCACTAGATGGTGCACTAATGAGAGTATAATGCAAGTCCCTCCCAAATTAAGGCCTCGCCTTGATTATTATCCTAAACGTTTGTCATATAAACTCCACTGATTGAGCCCAATCACTATTGTTTTATAAAACTTCAGCTGAGTTCACTGTCAGTTTTTCTCCAGAAAACAGTACATCTTTTACTATATGATTTCAAAATCATATTTCCCATTCTATAAGCGACCCTTCATCAATGAAAGTATTTTATCTGCTGATAAAATACCACTTGGGTACTTTTTTTTTAGTCTTGAAGATAATACACAATCATCACTAATCCATGTTCATTCTATAGAAAGGAGGTATCCAAATGGTTTCCTAACCGTGCTGGGTGTTTTATGAAGAAAATGCTGTTAACTCACTTATCATCAGCGTCTGCCTTTTATTGTTAAATAACTAGAAGTATTTGTGATATGATTGTTTGAAGTAACCAGTTGCAGCAATGATGTTAAACCTGGGAGTGAAAGATGGATTATAAACCAAACTTTTCATTGAAATGTTGAATGTACTATAAAAATACTTAAATAGCCTTTTTAATATGATCATAAAATAGTTATGATGTTACAGTCACTAGACTATTGATCAGATTTATTGATCAGACACTTCTAAGAGCATGGTATGCCCTCAGAAGATTTTTGTTAACTCTGTAGAAGAGTCATTGATTGGGAGAACATGCCCTGTTTCACCCTTTTAAATAAAACAGGAAAATTCGTGCTGTTTCCTCTGCTAGCAATGGTGCATGGGCAGGTTTTGTGAAGAAGCCGTCTCTGAGTGTTACCATCAGAGTTGCTGAAATGGACTACTGCTACACAATTGCCTCTCTAAATGCATTTCACTGGCTTCTTTCTAGACCTCCCACACCAGCATTACCTAAGGATTGAGTTCAGAATCATGCATTAAATCACCTTTCCTGTTTCTTGTGGAGCATAATCAGATTTCAAATGATTAAGTGAAATGGGGAATACTCTGGGTAAAGAAAGGGGAAAATGCTGAGTGGTCACAGCACATCATGGAGGATGCCCTGGATATTTACTGTCTGAATGTCAGATTATTTGCCATTGTGCTGAATGAACTGAAATGAAAGGGATGTCACTTCAACCACGTGCTGTTTGAGGATCCATGCACAGTATGGTATATAATATCTGAAAGAGATGGAAGTTAAGCCACACCAGCATGATGTGATTTTGAAAGAGCACACCTTCCTCCTAGCCCAGTGTCCAAATCTGCCCCACCTTCCTGACTGTATTTCTACTTCCCACCTCCTGCTCCTGCCCTGCCCTCTAACCAGCAGACACACAGGCCCAGCAGCGTGGGTGGCACAAGCACTGGGGCCACTGGTGACACAGAAATGAGACACTCATTTCCATGCAGCTCCTCATGCCTGCATAATGCATGATGAAATGAAGGGGAAGCAGCCCAACCCTGGCCTCATGTTCCTGATTATCATCCTCTTTCCAAGGCATGAGCAAGTGCGTAAGTGGTGCATAATTTAGTTTATGGACCAATTTCATTCTCTGCTTTCACATTTCTTCTGTGCACCTCTAGCTTTAGATAGGGAGAACAATGTTGCCAGTATTTGGTACCAATGGCAAACTGTCTGGCAGAGCTTCCAAGGCAGTTGTTACTGATGCATTCCACTAGCAGCAAAAATTCCTGTTATTGTCATCATCTCCATTTGATAATTTAATAAAAATATCCACTCCAGAACCTGAAATGAGATTAGGTTCCTATTACACCCAGTGCTGTACGTAATTATGATGGTTTCTAGCTTGAACAATTTTGTCTGTTAATTATATTGCAGAATGGCCTGTTTGTTTAAAAAAAAAAAAAAAAGAGAGACAATTTGCATGTTATTTAGGCTGATACTTGCTCTGCAGCAGCAGTAATTAACATAATATCATATATTTTAAACAAAAAGAGAAGAAATCTGTTCCAAATATTGATAACAATTCCTAAAAAAAAAAAAAAA
>VXBX01009114.1:721595-798830 GCA_013400415.1 Scytalopus superciliaris
AATCCAGAAAGAGTTTATGGGCAACTTATTTTCAAATCTTTCCTTGCTCTTCTGTTTAATTTTCAAAGACATATTATACTTTTATCTGTGCTAGTAAAATGAGCTGACATTATTATTTGAAAGCCCAGTCTTTAATTAAGTAGTATTTGCAAATATATAATCCCTCTAACTTCAACCAGACCATTTTGAAATTATAAACATTTATAAAGGGCATAAAACTAAATGACAACTTTTATTCAGATAAAGAAATAAAAATCTACAAAAGAAAAAGTATTAAAAATAAGAGAATCTGTGGACTTTGAGATCAGCAACTGGATCTGATAGAATCCAATAGATCTTCATTTGGAAAGTGAGGTCATTGTTGAGCAACTAATATTTATCACTTTACAGCTCCTCCTCCTCCTCCTACTCTTCAATTTATAATTACCTTCAATGCTTTTTTGAACAATGCAGGAGGAAAAAAAAAAAAAAAGAAAACCCACAGAAAGGGATCCTGACTGAATTTGGCTAGGTAAAGCAAACAGACATCAAAGATAAGGGGACACAGAGGGAGTTACAGAGCTGAGGTAAATGTTGTTTCATGATGTTTGCAAAATGTGGTGTCAGAAAATCAGGAAATCTATCTTGGCTTCTCCCAGAATTTTAGCAGCTTTTCCATCTCACTTGCGTGCTCTGGCATTTGTACTGTATGCATCAGTACCCTCTCTCCATTATTTGGCCTGCTTTTTAGCCAAAAAGGAGATCTAGCAACACTCACAAGATGTTACAGCATTATCCTTACACAGCACCATAGATGGTAGTCACCCATTGAGGGAATATGGTTCATCCACTTCCTTTGAAGAGCAGAAACCTATAAAGACATTATGCAATGGGACTGCAAAAAAAAAAAAAAAAAAGGCCCATTGAATGCAATAATGGCATATACCCTCTGTAATTGGTTAGGACTGGTAGAAAATATCTCAAAAACCAACTGGAAACTCAGTGGATGTTCCCTTTCTCTATGGCTTTGGCTGCAGTGAGTTCAGAGCAGAAGGTGTCAATGGAAGGTGTTAACATGCCCCTAGGACATGACTCAGTTTGAGACTTGTAGATAACTACATAGCTAAATGTTAAAACTTCTATTATGTGCCTTGCTTAAGCTTGATGCCCCACAGATGAACATCTAGTGCCATTTTAGATGCTCAGGTATGTTCCAAGTCGCTCTCAGGTGCTGCTTCATTGGTGCTGGATGCTAGCACCAGGTAGGCATCTCAGGTTTCCTGTGACACCTTAAGTGGCACTAGGCAAATGATTCATATCCTCTGAATAGCCACTGAGTACAGCCTGAGCTTAAACAGCCATTCAGGCTGTAGTTATAATCAGGACTTAGACACATACCATAATTATAAACACCTACCTGTACACATTAAATTTAAGAGTCTTAATCTCAAAACTCCCACAGTCTAGGTCTTCCAGTGTGCACCACAGCTTTCCTACATATTTCTGTGGTAATTTGATGCCTGAACTTCTATAAGAATCCTATTCTGCCTTTCACTCTTTAGCCTGATGTTTTGGGTTTGGTACCCTTATTACAGAAAATCTACAGCTGCATGCAGTGAGGGTCAGGTTTTTACCTTCTACTGCAACATGAGTAGACAGAGGAATAATAGATGCAGCTTTGGCTTGTATTCTAAACACCAATATTAATATACCAAACTGGGGGGGGGGGTTTCATCAGGCACTGGGAGAGTGAAGTGAGGTTGGATTACACTTGAACTCCAGGTATAAGACTTCATAAATGCCACAATTTAAAACCACCAATGTTTTATGGACACTCTCTATTCAGGACATCCCCAAAAATATCACATAAGCCCTCTTTTACTTCTCCTTTCTCCAGATATATGCTTTAGCTTTAAATATTTTGAATACCAATATTTTTTCTGACCAGGGTCTTAACATTATGGATAAAATGAAAAGGATTTGAAATAAGCAGATATCTGAATGGGTTACAACATCCCAAAGCTGTAGCTCATTTGTACTTGAAAAGGAAACTGTTCTTCCAGTACAAGAACATAACAATAAGATAAAACAGATGTAAATGAGTTTTACCATTTGTTTATTGCATATATTAAAATATGTAGCTGCTACAACGATCACTGTATTGCACTGATTTCCTACAGAATATCTACTGTGCAATTCCTTTGTCTAGTTCTTACATATGTAGGGCCTGATTCAATTGCCTGCTGCATATAGTGAAAAATTGACTGCTCTTTTCAGTAGGCTGTGAGGCACCTGCTGGTCTCTTGCTGTTAGCTGCAGGCTTCCTGTAGCTGTTTGCTTTTCTAGTGTTTGTCACTCAGAAAATATGCAGATGACTATGCAAAGGAATTACTTTTTTTTAGGATGCATTAAAGATTTGAACAACCTTCAAACCCAGTGATAGATTTACACACTAACAGAAAAAGAAGGCAAAATTATTTGGCTGCTTGTTAATTTTGTATAGAGTTACTACAATTTTTTTCCGGATAAAATGCTCATAATAGTGAGGTAGAAAATAACTCCCTTATAAATACTACAAAGTTTTACCATGCAGCTTGCTGCTGAACAAAGATCTCAACAAAGACCCAATGAGTTAAGACAAGTTTCACAGCTTTCCTGAACTAATGGTAGGAAAATACATAGATACAGAATATATAGGATTGCAGGCTGAATTGAAGTAAGCAAATCAAATTAGGACCAAACAGAGCTGGAGGGGCAAAGAAATCCAGAAGTCTGTCTGCCATGGTGTCAATAGAAAAAGACAATCAACATAAGAGATAGACTCCCATAGCTACCCCAAGAATCTTTGCTGCTTTTCTTTCACTCTTGGATGCCCCTGTATGTAGCTGAGACCCAATACTCCTGCTCATGTTTGTCATCCTGACTTGCTGATACCAGCCAGCTCAGATCCCACTGGCCTCTCTACCAGCTCTGCACACATTACTTGTTGAATTAATTTTGTATTTTTCCCTGTTTTCTCATCTGGTCATGGAAAAAGAGACCAGTTCATTACTAATAAAAGGCTCAAATAATGACAATTTACATCTATATACTTCAGAACAAGAAGAGCTTTTTAACACATATTAACTTACAAAGATAAGAACTCTATCACAAAATTAAACAATGCCCATCATAATCAAGATATTTCTTCTCTTTACCCTTTCTTCTTCAGACAAAACTGATGGATACAGTCTCAAACTGAAGTTCTATTGAATGCACTATGCAGCTTAGTAATCCACAGGAAAACATCCATAAAAATAGGGTAAGTGTGCTGCTATCTGATATGGTTCAATCTGCAGTGAAGTCATGCATAGCCAATATCCTTTTTTATTGAAACTCCTCACATCAGCTCTAAGATTTAAATACCTCTAAGTAACATCTGAGTTTGAGTTCCTTAAAATAGACAGTTTCAAAGTATTATTGATTTTCTAACAGGGCCATCATCAGTGCCCTTTTGCTGTGCATTTTTTCCTCACAGCTTCCAAAAGAGTAAATCTGGGATCTTTAAACAGAATATAATAGTACTGTAAGCTGTGGGCTTACTAAAATGACCTCCACGGAGTTAGCAAACCCAAATCTTGTGCCATGTGTATTACAGCCATATAGCCTATAGTGCAGGCCTTTGCGCTTTCTTGTACTACTGAGCAGTGATCATCTCTGAAGAGGTTGGCTTATTGCATGTGAGTGTTTTATCCTTACTGCAGAGTGGTGGGAATGTTTGTACAGTAAATGCTCACTCAGCTCTCTTTAAAATCCTGTTAAGTGCAGCACTCCCTGCCTCGGAGACAGAGGGTCTCCATAGGGTGCAGCATGTATTTCTTTGTACTTCTTGCACAGATAGCAACATTTGACCTTAAGCTTTTTAACTGTGGAAAATTCTAGACCAAAGCACTCACAAGGCATTCTTCCACCTACTGCATTCTACCTGTATGTAACTTTTGCTTTTGTTTTCCTGCCTTTAGTTACATTGGTCTGTCTGTTCAAGTATTCGTATAGGACACACCTATATAATTAGTTTTAGAGGAGTACTTCTGTAAGTTAACTGTGACAACTTAAACCATGTTAAAAGTGGAAGTGAATATGGAGAGAAAAGAACTCACTGGTGTCCCCATCTGTAGCATCTTTGTCCAAATTAGTCAGCTGCATGATTAGAGAAGATTAAAAAAGGATGATTTAGTTCAGAAAGTTGATAAAAAGGATAGATTCAGATATTTTGTCTGTTACCTTTAAAATTAACAACTTACATATTTACAATCTAGGATTGTCTTAATACAAAATAAAGTATTTTTCTTTCAATTTATTGATCTTGTTATCCTTTTATTGTCTCTTTTTTTCATTTATGACAAATTTTCAATTATTAATCTCATAATAAAGTGAAGAATCCCAACAGCTCCTTATGTTTAAAACATTGCCTCATATAATTTTTTTCTGTCCAAACTTTTTCTGATAAAGCACTTTGACCCCAACGAGCAGTTTTTAGTGAACTTAGTGTTTAATGATGAAGCAGAGGAATTACAGAAGATATTACAGAAAACATCAAAATATACACAGAAAAAAAGTTGAATAGTTGAATGTGACATTCTCTGGTTCAATAGTTCCCTGCAGAATAATTAATTAATAACAGGTGTTAAAAGTAATCCCAAGACTGCAAAAGAGTTCTGAAGTACAACCAATAGTCCTTCCCCAGAGCTCTCAATTCCCTTTGCTGTTGTTTGCAGTGAGCAAAACACAAATCATCTGAGAATAATATAATCAAAACAAGCAATGTGTTAGTAGGACCTGTTAATTCACATTTTGGAAGAAAAATTAGAAATTTTATTTATTTTAAGCTGGTAGAAAATGAAGGGAGAGGGAGAAGTAAGTTGTTGTGCTTCACAGCCCTGACACAACAAAATGAATGAAGAATTTATACCTAAATACAAGCTACCAAATAGTCCAGCCTGGGGGAAGCACCAAATGGTCTTCAGCCATCTGGATATGGCCCATGCAGAGCCGTCTTTTTACATTGAGCAATTATTTAGTGGCACAAAGTGGGCAGAGGTGGCTGAACTGCCCTGGGCAAGGGGCAAGGAGAGCACAGGGTAGGTTGAAGTAGACCTCTGCAACACTCATCTTCTGCTTGTTCCAGGCACCTGCCAACACTGGTGGCAGCCAGATCACTGATGCCAGGCTGGGCAGGTACTACTCACTCCCTGCAATTTTTACCACAGGAAGCAGAAATGACCACATATAATTGACCACAGTTTCTTCCTTGCTTGTCCAGTGTTGGGTCTGTGACATTGGAGATGACGCTCTGGTCCAGGGCTGCTCTGTGGACACCAGACATCACCTTCAAACTCTGCAGAAACACATTTCCTTCCTCTCTGACTGGACAATGCTACATTGCTGGTGGCATTATTTGAATGAGCTACTGATTTCAGCTAAATTGTCACAAGAACAAATAAAAATAGCTATAATTATTATTATGGGCTGATAAAAAAAAATAATTATCATCTCTTAGTACCAGAAAAGCCAGATGCACTGAAATGTCCTGCATCACCAAATAGGTGCTTCTGTACTCATGCACTAGAGGACCTGACTGGCAACACCCAACATCCTGAGTGTGGGAAAGGGGCACAGTGCAGTAACCACGGGGAAGACAGAACGGAAGCTTTCCCATGCAACTTTTGACAAATGTAATGGTGTTTTTTACTTATATTTGATTTACTCCTTTTTTAATAATCTAACCTTTAATTCCTCTGAGGTAATGTACCCATCTTCCTAGATGATAACTAATTTTCATAAGCAGTGCAGTGCAGCACATGGAGAGACAGGCAGTTGTTCAGAGACCGGACCATCATACCCTAAACCAAACCACATTTAAAATGTTTTTCAGTTACAAAATGAAAAATTATCATTATAAGGGGAGACTGAGGTTGGTTTACCAGTGCCATGTCCAGAGTCCTGTGAGCAGATAAAGGTGATGGAATTTTTTTCAGCTGGAAAAAGTTTTTGGCTCCATTCTGATCTCTGGGTTCATCTGGAAAGTTTGGCTGATAGATTGGGGTGACCAGAACACTATCGTTTAGACAATGATATCTAAATAATTACCTCATGTGACTTAAACATGAGTGTTCCCTCTGGCCTTTGGACACAATGGCTCTTGATTACTTAGGCCATATAGCTTGTGACTCTGTATGCACAGCAGAGAATCTGGGTAATGTATCCTGTATGTGTTGTCAGTGTGCTAGGTAATTTTCTAGAATCCAGCATAACATTTCTTAGGATATTGTATTACCTTGCTGTGTGTAAGTACACTCATAGGTTACCTGTTACTGTATGTGACAGTATATGCAGATACTGAAAAGATAAACGAACCTATATAAATATTTGCTAAGTTTTCTGAAAGTCATTCCAGAAGTTGCTAATTAATGCATAAAGAATAGGACTACATAAGCAAGTTTTTACAGGAAGGCAGTAGAGTACACTGAAAATAGCAATTTGAATATTGCACCTGCAGTGACCATTTTCAAAGGGTTTTTTGAATCAAATGACAAGGCAAAGCATAAATTATATGCCTGCAGGCAGAGCTGAAATAATCCATCCAGAAGGTGGCATTCCACAAGTCCTTCACTGCTGAGAAGTTGGTAAAAATATTGACTCTTGGAGAAAGGCAGTCAAGAACACCACCAACACCAACCAATGAACCAACAACAACAAAAAAAAGCAAACCAAAATTAAACAAACCAGTTAGTATTAAACCCTAAGAAAACCATGCTAAATGCAAACAAGGATAAAATTGATGATATATCTATGAAAGTTACTTCTTTCATAGGGATGGTAATTTTGGTGATCGAAGGCAACGGGTCAAAGATCATATAGTTACAGTCAAGAGAGAGAAATCCGACAGGAAAGTGAGGTGCTACACACAACTACATGAGAAGATGTGTAGCATTTGGAGGAGAGAGCTCTAAGGTAACCAGCATGATTAAATGGAGCTGGCTGTGCTGTGGGCCACAGCATGACACTGAAGGAAAGTCAGTTTTGCCCATGAAGTAGACCAGAAACCTGGTGGGAGAGTGGATTTCTGGAGATATTGGATGGACCCATTTACAGACATATTTCCCCATATTTTGGACAGGATGGTTCTCCCTGTGTATGTGCACATAGCACAGGGGCAAAGCCCACACCTTGCATTTGTAGGCACTGAAATCTTAACAAAGTCAAAGCAATAGTACATCAGCTGTGAGTCCCAGAGGGTGGATGAAGTCATGATTTGGCAGCTTGAGGTATTCACCAAAGTATTGCAACACAGTCAGTCTTGGGGAAGAAAACCAGATAAGACAGCATTACTTAAAGGATGTCCTTTGGTACACAATACTTCCTTTGAGTCAAATCTTGCCTCTACTGATTTATTTAGAAGATACCTTTATATCTTCAGAAGTGCTTTTAAACCATCATGATTACAGTGTTACTTCAAGTCTAGAGACAAATGTGACAGTCACAAGTACTGTAACAGTCACTTCTGTCACTCAGCATCTGATCTGAAGGATGAGGGGACAGAATCTGACTCTTAGCTCTGCTGATGTCAGGTACCTGCAGTGTCAGTGCACTTCAGTCACAGCACAGGCTCTGAAATTACAATGGCTGAGGGCAGAATTCCAAGCATAGGATGGGTGACAATTCTGGTGGGGACTGGTGCCTGAGGCCAGCTGCCTCCCTCCTGACTGGCATCACCTGCAACCTGTTGCAGTGACAGCCTCTGCTTGCTGGCATGGAGCAAGAGAAGGCTGTGCCAAATCAGAGTGAAAAGAAAATATTTGCCTGTTTTTATCTCCTTTCTTGCCTCAGAAGCCTCCCTTCCTCTGCCTCTCCATCTTGGTGTAGTCTGCACTCCAAAGCACTACCAGGTTGCTTTCTTTGTGTGTGTTTAAATATCCCTCCTCTTATTAAAACGGAAAGTTGCTTGGAGTGCTCTTTTTTCTCCATTCTGCATTTTGGCCAAAATGCATAATTAAAAATGAAAGTGAAAACATTCCTCCTTTCTCACAAGGAAAACTGGAATGTTCTTGGTTTGTATATACGTAAAAAGAATCATGGCTGTTTTTAAAGAAACTGCACATCCTTTTCTATGACAGTGTTCTCTGTAATGCTTCATTGATGTTTTATTGCTGCTGCAGCTGTGAAGGCTGACACACAACTCATCCAGAGGGAAGATAATTTGATTAGGTTATGTAAATGGAAGAATAAATAAATAAATTACTTTATTATAATGTATTACCATTACAGCCGTATATGCCCTTTTGTCAGGAGTTTCTTGTAGCAGTTACTTTCATTTACTTAATTTTAACTAAAGCTGATTAAAATGTTGGGGTTTTTAAAAAAAATATTATAGTTGAAAAATGGATGCTGGCCATTGAGCATTAATTTACCTGAACTTATCTGAGTTCTTTGGCATATTTTAATTTTTAATAGAAAAATTAATGCCTTTAAACCAAAGTTTTAAATTTAAATCTTGAAGAATTCATTTTGGAACTTCATGCTAAATATTTTTAAGTGCTCTGCAGTAATAAGGTGTAAAATTAAAATCAACAGAGAGCTTTCAAAAATAAATAAATATATTTCTCAAAGTTTTCAGCTGGTGTTTTTGCAACCCAAGGATTTAACTTTTTTTTTTTTTAATCTGTGTCTTACTATAAGATATTGTTGACTTTTTTGTTAAAGCTGCTTTTGCCTGTAGACTCCACAAGAGGGTAGGAAATCCTTTCTTAATGTTTAGGCTGTGACAGAAAAGATTAAAGAAAAAAATCGTGAATTTAACTGTTCTGACCACAAGCAGGCACTGCAGATATACCTGTGAGTTCCTGAGCTGCAGACTATTTAAGAGTAAAAATATATCACGTTTTTTAATAAAAACCACTGGCTTTGAAGACAGCTCTGAATGATGCTGCTCGAGGTGTGGAAGGAGTAAGGCTGCATGTGAATTTCCTGGCTGGGATGCTCTTAAACATGTCTTGCTGTCCATGTTCAAACTGGGGTGTTCCAGGAAGGAAAAGGACCATGGAGGTGCTCTCAGACTGAGGGGCTTGCCTGGATGTGGAAGCTTGAACTCCCTCCTGAAGCTGGAATTGGAAATTCATCCTTCAAGAGTAACATTAGCTCTTGCTGGAATCATTAACAGCAGTAGAAGATCCAAGAAATCCTAAGCCTTCTGGCTACTTCCCTAAGGATCTGATACGGACCAGAATTCATGCTAAAACGTTTCACTGTGTAGTGTGGAAAAGTACATTAATGTGTGAGCATGTGTTTCAGAAAAAAACTCCACAAACCAACACAAACTTACCTTGGTATAAGGGAGCAGAAGAAATGAAGAGATCTGCAGTACTTGCAGCCAAACGTATGTGGTGTGTACCCCACTGAACTGAAAATCACCTTCTCCTGTGTACCAGCAGGTGTGGTCCACACACACACACACACACACACACAAATCCATTTTATCCTGATTCCCTAGGTTTTGTGCCAGGCTGTGGGGTTTTTTAGCACTATTCTTAGCACCAGCAATGTATTGTGTAGCAGGTAGAACAGCATGGCATGCCACAGAGTCGCTCAGGAGCCAAATTACACCATCTGACAGATCTGCAAGACCCCTTAGCCAGAAGAACTACTAAAGACCTGCTAGCAGGCTGCAAGTTGCGTAGCAAAACTGATTAGATACTAATTTAAGATCCAAAGGCACATATTGAACACACAGAAGGACTTGACACACTGAAGCTTCACAGATAGCTTGAAATTGTTCCCTGAAGATGTGCTGTCTCAGACAAATGTTGTCATTATAGGACAATGTAATGTAATGTATTGTGTTGACTATGAATGATTTATGATGCATGTTAATCAAGTAATTTAATTCTTAGTTAAAATGTCTCCAGTTGCATCGTGTGCCACCAGCTAGACATTTAATACTTAGGAGAGTTTCCAGAAACACCTAAATGTATATTGAGGGACTCAGACACATAACTTTATCACAACACATTCTTTTGTAACAGAAGGGATTAAAACTCTGCAAGGTAGTTGAGTACTGTGGCAAATAGTGCTGGCAGCAAACATTGTGAAGACACTTTAAAAGGATCCGTAGTTGTCTTTAAGACTAGTGCTATATATAATTTTTTGTGATCCATTGTTTGACTCATGGTTTCACTGCTGGAAGGATGTCAGGGACATATATAATCTGTTAGCTTTCAGTAAAAATCCCTTATGGACTAATTTTAGCACAAACACATGGTATTCAAGTTTCTCTGAAGAAGAAACATTGAGCTTCATGCAGGCAAGATCTGGCACAGCTGGCTGTGACACTGTCTCTGCCGCATAAATGGATCATGGAGCTTCCCTCACCCTGCCATTGCAGACATACTCAGGCTCTCTGTATTGTTCCCAAACACGGTGTATTTCGCATGGCTCAGCTTCTAAGGGAGAACCAAAAAGTTCCAGGTGACATCTCAGATGGCACCCTGGCCACTAAGTCATCGTGTGAAATGTATGGAGAGGCTCCTCTCTGTTTCACCAATGTCCAGAAAGCTGTCCCCAGGAAAGCACTGCAGGAATGAAAACAGAGTAAGTCTAGAAAATCTCAAGGCAACAGTACAGGCTCTAAAAGTTCAGGCTAGGCTGTGTCAGAGGTCCAGCTCTCCAGAACTGAGTCACTGGCTGCAAGCAACATGCTGCTCGGTTTTCTTGGTCTCCCTGAGAATTGCTCCTGCTGCCCTTGTGTTTAATCCAAGGGGCTACCTGGGCATGTATTGATCAATAGTATGGGACAACATATTATCCAACTTCCATGTGCCTAAAGATTTTATTGCATCCAGCCCTTATCTGGCTGTTCAGCTAGTGGACAATTGTGCACAGAGAAAGTACTTGTATCAACTTAAAGTCCTTGTTTGTATTGTGAAAGGTGAGAACCTTTACACAACACCTCAGACAAGTCTGTGACTTTCTAGCTCCTTTCTGTCTTAAGTGTTTCAGGGTTGGCATGAAATTGGAATTCTTCAGATCCAAAATAGCATGTGTTCATGGTATCATAGGGCCACAAAAATAGCATGTATCATGTTATCGCAGATCCATTAAAAATTTTTCAGCCAAGAAAACAAGCAGCTATCACTGGCATGGCATGCTAGTGTAGACGTGATAAGGCAAGAATTGAATGGAAATGGATGTTTTTTTGGTAGTCACTCTTTAATAAGGGCAGAGTATACACAGTATGCGTACTGCAAAAGGTAAATCAGAGGTACAATTCACAATAAAAAGACTGCAGTGGCTGCATTTAGTAACGACAACTCGGTCAACCTTATTTTAAGCATAAGTAACTGAATGTGGACAGTGCCTCTTTTTTACTTCAGAGGGAGCTCAGGATGACAAGGACCTCAATCAGAGGTTCCCGTTCAGTGTGACAGTGTGGTGGACTGTCAGAAAGCATACTTTATGACATCTGGAGCCTGACATCTAAACAAAGGCAGGACAAGCACTTACCTGAGTATGAGCCATGCTCTTGTTCTTGAGTACTCCTTCCCAAGTACGAAGCATACAAAGAATAAGGACTGAAAACCCGATTCTATTATTTTCAGGGGAAAAGGTTGACTTCAAGCCAAAAGTACACTCACATTCTATCTGCTTGGGAATAACAGTAGACTCTACACAACTGCTAATGCCCCCTTCACAAAAGGGTGACAAAGACCAGTATGAGCCTGGGATGTATGTAGGTTTATTAATGGTGAACTCTAAAAAAGATTAGCTGTATGCATAGACGATTAGGTAAAATACTGAGTTTATGGGCTGTATGTAAATAACTTCTGAAATTAAAAAAATCCAAATCAATGCATTAAGAGATTATAGAAAGACTTATACTTCTGAAACATCAGCAAGGCATTAAGAGTGAAAACAAGTGATAAATAAATACCACATAAAATCAGTCTGATTTATTAGAGAAGAGATAATGAGATGATGAGATAATTTTACAGAACTGACTCATAAAATTCATATTGTACATTTCAGGCTTTTATCAAACCGTGAGTATCCAGTATGTCACTGTTCCTTCTAATTTCTAGAGCTACTGTCACTAGTAGAATCTGTTACTGTGATTGATCTTCAGATAAAAGTTTTATTGTACGATAGTGTGGGTTAAATATTTTGCCTTTTAAGATATATTTGAACGTTTTCCGAAACCATGGATAGAAAAATCCATATATTAATGGATTGCAGAAAGAATTTAAATATCCAAGCCAGTTTACTGAATCAAACAGAGATAAAGGAACAGAAAAATTTAAAAATGGATCAATTAAGATTGCAAAAAAACAAGGAAACCAACATATTAAGAAACCGAGCATAACAATACTCAAAGTCTTAGCAGCTTTCCTATCTTTATTCTTGGAAAGCTCATGTTTTTTATCATGTTTTGAGTGCCTGTGTGCCTGGCTCAACTCCCATGTGTGCCTTTGGGAAACTGTAAAAATTTTAACATAAATTCCTATCATAATGCAAGCAGGCACAAATAAACCAACTGTAAATAAAAAAGCCCCCCACAGTTTGTTGAACACAATAGGGCACAAGCTCAAGCATTTAACCAGCATTTCATAACCCTCAATTCCAGAAGCATAAACTTCTGAGAAAACCACACCAAAAGCAAAAGCAGCAGGCACTGACCAGCACACGGCTATGATTTGTTTAATGGCTGTCACAGTCATGGTGCTGGTGTAATGCAGAGGGTGGCAGATTGCATAAAACCGATCCACGGCAATGCAACAAAGATGGAAAATGGAAGATAAACACAGCATCAAGTCAAAACTGTAATGAACTTTGCAGAATATAATCCCAAAAAACCAGCATTTCTCTATTGACCTCACCATGCTGTAGGGCATAATGGCAAAGCCCAGCAGGAAATCTGTGCCGGCCATGGATAAGATGAGGAAATTGGTTGGAGAATGAAGCTGCTTGAAATACGAGATGGAAACTATTATGGACAGATTCCCCAGGATGGTGAGAATGAAGACTGCTGTTATGAACAGATACAGTACCCCTCGTACTCTTGCTGACCTAAAGCTCTCAGGACAGGATCTGTTTCCAAACTCAGAGCATTCAGTCAAGTCCCTTGAGACATTAAGAGAAAGCATAATCAATCCTTTATTATACTTTTCTTTTGGAGATGCAGTTCCATGGGCAGATTTAATTTTCACAAGTTTCCAAAAGATTCCAATACCTAACATGAGAGTACAAGATAAAATAAGTCAAGAGCATGAACTCAATTACTAAGTGAAATGTAGTAATTCAGAGGAGAATTTTCTCTTGGCTTAAATAGGGACTAACTGTAGCCAATTATTCTTCTGAAATGGTACATGAAATCTAGTAAATGGAAGCTATTATAAAATTAATTACTAATAATATTTAAAACAAAGCAGTTGAAAGTAAACTTAATTACCTCTTAAATTAACTAAATTATATGATAATATAAATCTTATTTTGTATCTGAAGCATTTTGTAAAGTATTGTTCTTGTATTATATATAAATCATAATATTAGTAAATTTAAATGGATAGAAGAAAAACATGCATGGACAAAGAAACCCCTCAAGGCACTTCAGTCTGTAAATATTGTATAGCATTTATATTTCTCTTTAATCTTAGAATACTGATATTTTTCCTATAGGAGAAATGTTATGCAAGCTTACCTTTCTTGAAGATTTCAGTTAATGAGCTACTCACCTAAATGCTCATCTTAAGAGACACAAATCAATTGCCAAACCCTCACTTTCCAAGTTATTTATGATGCTAAACTCACCTGCTTATAAAGTATTGGCAATTAACACATCTGATGGAAATTGGTTGTAAAATTGGAATGATAAGTGCTATTATTTTCTTTCCCTACATATACGCTTGTTTTCTATCACTATAATTCCACTAACTAAAAGGGTGTGGAGACAGGCTGTGGCTTATCTGCTGTAATGGACTGTGGTCCAGCTGCGGCAGTTATAAATGAATACACTAGTGAATAATTTCAAGGGGCAAAAAATTCTCTTCATTTATCTGGAGAGAAACAAGCATATTTCTTGCTCCTCCTTTCCTGATAGTTTGTTTTGGACCAAGAGCAAATTTGGAAATAGAAGCAGAAAGAGATCCTCTTCTCCACAGCTATTTAACCCACTTAAATGGAACATGGGAAGCAGCTCAATCCACTGATCTTTTTTTCCAATAGATATTACCCTAGAATGAAGAAAATACAGAGACTGTGCATCAAAAGATTAAAAACGGATCTTGGCAGTAGGTTCTATAGGCTAATCCTCCCCGCATCTCTTTTAAAAGTACCATAAATAAATTCTCTAGGTAGACATTTTTCCTATTTTCTTATTGTCTTGCAAAAGTGCAATGTCGGTAACAGGCAGACCCCCTCTGTAACTTGGCTCATATTAATGAAAGGTGAGAATTTATTTTTCTTTTATGACATTGCATTTAATTCCCAGTAGATTTTGAGCTAAACTTATGTATGCAATTTAGGGATTTACATAAACAGGAGATAAACAGCGCCAAGTGTCTGAATTGCCAACGCCATTATTTTTATTAATTAATTTACCCTCACATATAGGGGAGCTCTTTTGGTGACTTAGTCTTGTGACAACTCATGTTGTACCTCATCATTCCCATGTTGGGCTTAAATATTGACTGAAGAGAACTATTTGGTTATTTATTACTAACTGGTTTTATTCCTCTGGGCTGCCTTCTACAAAGCAACAACAGAGAGCAAAAGAGAAGCTCAAGTTCTCTCAAAGAATTGTTTGCTTCTGTTGGTAACTGAGGAAGACCAAAGGGTATAGAAGGCAAGCTGTTTTCAGTGATCCCTCTCTAATTGACAGATCGCTTTTAGTCGGTATGAGTTCTCAGTGTTTAAGGAAATTGACTTTTCCTATACCTATAGGAAATAAGAAGTTGAGACATCTAGGAGTGGGCTGTGGAGTTACCTGTGGATCAGGTCTCTTAAGAAATTAATTTGTTTTACAAAAGCTGTTGCATAATCATCTCATAAAAACATTTTCTATTACCAATGCAGCTTGTTGCATTTAAAGTGGCAGCATGAAGGGGGAAAGATCTTATTAAAAGCCCTACAAAGTAGGAAATGAAATGCAGCTGGTTGTGCAAGACCATGTAAAATTATGCAAGACTCAGTAAATATTACGGGAATTAAATAGAATCACAGAATCACAGAAGGGTTGAGGTTGAAAGGGTACATTCTGCCCCATCAATCATATAATCAATGAAGACGTTGAATAAGATTGGACCCAGTCAACCCTTAGGATACACCACTAGTTGCTGACTGTTGGAGAACATTAGACATTGTGACAGCTGGCCTCCAACTAGACTTTATGCCAATGATCAGCACTCTATGGGCCTGGCCAGTTCTCAATCCACTCTGTTCAGCCAGTTTTCAATCCACTTTTGTGTCTTCTCATCCAGTCCATTCTTCATTACTTCCTTTGTGGAAATCTTATGAGAGACAGTGTTGAAAGCCCTAGTGAAGTCTAAGTAAGCAATAACTACCACTCTCCCCTTGTCTATCAGGCCAGTCATTACATCATAGAAGTTTATAAACTTCAGATTATGTCTAATGGAAACAGATTAGTCAAAAAAGTGCTTACAGGTAGACAAAGTCTTTTTCGGAATTAAGACTTTCAATGCAGTGTGGAAATAGTGTTGTAGATAATGAAGATGATCAAAAAACCTGCAGAAGACTTCTGTAGAACACCGTGTCCTATGTTTGACTGTATCCAGTATTTTCTCCCTTGATGAATGGGTATTAATACATTATAGAAGACAGAGAGTGCACAGTGTGCACAACAAAGATGAGTTAATTATTAAGGAGACCCATACACTTTGCAATATTTACAGATTTTGAGAGTTCAAATTTTCCATTTGAACACTGCACTAACGTATTTTTTATCTCACCGATTAAAATACTCTTGTATTGGAGTGAGGATTTCTTTGTGAAGTTTCTAGAAGGGTCCTTCTTGGACAGCTGGTGCTCCTCCTCTTTCCCTATCCTCCTGCATCTGGTACCTGAAAGACCATGAGACTTGGACACAGGTGGCACCACCATTCATGAGGTGGTCCACAAAACATGGGCTACAGGGACTATGGCAGGATACTGCAGCAGTTCAGGACTCTGAAATTTGCTGCCAGCTTTTTACAAAGCATGAGAGGAAGGTGACATTGCAAATGGTGCTCACTGGTGGCAAAATGAACAGACAGAAATTTACTGGTGATACAGAGACTTTCATCATGCTGGAGTAATTGCTTTGCACAAGTTTTTTTGGAAGTTAAGACATATAAAATCGCCATGGGGGAAATAATTTGTTTTGCAAAAACTAGCCACCTGGCAATGTTTAATAAGATCACTAATTAAATGTGTTGATAAGGAATTTAACAATACCCTTTGCACATCATTTGCATTATGGTACTTTTGAGATCACAGTAAGATTTTGCTTCACCAGACCTAACTCATAATCTGATTGGACAACAGCAAGAGGCATTTTTCTCGTGCTGTCCTAATTCATCCATGTCTTGGGTTCAAATAGAGTCCCTGTGGCCTCATTAACACATTTCATATGCACATCCCACTCACAGTGAGAAATAGCTCTGTGCTGTCTGTGATTAGAACTAATGAGAGAAAGTAACCTGGGATTTCATTACAGTCGCTCTGCTAGAGAAGCCTCTCTCTAAATAGAAGGCAAGAAGGCTCTTTGGGAAAGTGCCACCTTTAGGTAATAGGACACTAGAGGAAAAAGTTATTTCTGAAACTTTCTGAGTTGGGCAGTGCACAAAGTTGGCTTATATTGTAGGTTAGTAAGAACAAGGAGAACTGCCTTCTAGGTATAGGCAAAGGTCACCAGCAATTTGTGTATGGAGACTCCTTAGTTCTGCAGGGAATAAATATTGGTTATACCTTGGCTAGACTATCTTGCCAGAGAGATGTTGATCTATAGACTAAAAATTTCTTCTACTGATTTCCATTTACACTTAATGGATTGCAGTGATCTTGTGCAGCCACAGTATTTGGATGCCCTCTCTACTGGTTTTGGCTAAGATAGGGTTAATTTTCTTTATAGTAGTTTGTGTGGTGTTATATTTTGGATTTATGATGAAAAACTGTTGATAACACACATACAACACCCATTTTTGCTAAGACTGAGCACTGTTTACACGGTCCAAAGGTCTTCTGTGTGAGTAGCCTGGGGGTACATGAGAGATTGGGAGGGGGCACAGGTGGGACATCTGACCCCAAGTGACCAAAGAGGTATTCCACACCATATGATGTTGTGCTCAGCAGTAAAACCTTGGGAGAAGAAGCAGAATCTGGGGTGTTGGGAGTTACGGTGTTTGTCTTCTGAAGTAACCAACCCTATTTCTCTCAAAATGGCTGAAGATCTCCTTGCAGACAGAAAGTAGTGACAAATTCCTTAATTTGTTTTACCTGCGTGTGCGACTTTTGCTCTACCTATTAAACTGTCTTTATCTAACCCACAATTTTTCTCACTTCAGGAGTGTGGCTCTGATTTCTGTGGTTCTATAAATAGCTTTTCACTAAGGTCTAGGCACAGACTGCAGAGTCTTGCTCTATTTCAACAACAGTCTGAACTGCTAGCAAGTTGGGATCATACTAATTCGCAAACTTCTCCCGCAACCACAAAACAATGTCAGAGAGATGCAAGAACAAGTAACAAAAAGAGTGACCAGTTGTGAACTCTGGTAGAGCTGGCATTCTCTGGAATCACAGTAATGTTTCCAGATTTTCAGGGAGATAGACAATGGATGAAGGGAAAGAAACAACTTCATTGACTTCCTTCAGGAACTATTAATATGTGCTGCACTTACTAAGTATACTTTAAAAAGCCTCAGATGGGCAACATTTGTCATAGAAAATCTATCTTTCCTTCAGTCTACAATACCACCATCAGGAAAGAGGTATCACCTGGCAGCACTTCTGAAACTGTTATTTTAAGTGAGATCAAGGTGTCCAAGTGACCACACATTTTATTTCAGAAGATAACACTGAGTATGTCAAAATTAACTGCATCAGGCCAGACTCACTGGAGATGAAGGAAAAGGAGAATTACCCATTATTTATCAGAAAGATAGATTTTTTTTAAAATTTCATCTTACTTTATTCTTGTGAGATAAAGTATTAGTTGTATTGCCATTAGCAAGGATCCACAGCACAAGTGCAAATATGGTGTATAATCCATTGTTTCTTTTTATGTAATTTTGGAGAGTGCAAACTTTACAAGATGGCAATAAAACAGTAAAGGAGACAATCTAAGATCCTTATATTTTGCACTGCTGAAATGTATCATCATTCAACCCTTATGCTTCACAGCACGGAGGGCTTCAGTGCTGTACAAATTACAGAAAAGAAAGACGAGATACACATATGATGTGCACTTAATGCAAGGAAGATAAATGAAGGACATACTGCTCAGTGTAGTTCTTACTTCAGTAGAGAGTCATCAATTTCTCTCCATGGTTGCTGTTCAGACAGTAATCCATTCCTGTCCGTTGCCAGTACTGGTTCTTCATAATCCAGCTGAGTTCAGTCACAGGATTTCTTCACAATTCTCTGTATGCTTTCCTCAAAAGCCTTGCCGTCAGACAAAATAACAATATCTCCAAGCTAAAAAAAATTCTTTAAGATGCAAATTGACAAATCTTTCACATCTAAGCATTCATTAGGTAAACACAATTTGCTGTCATTCTCAGGCTCAATGCAGCATTTTTGGAATTTCTTTTCATTTCATACATCACATTTTTCCATGTCTTTGACCTCATTAAACATGCTTTTGATGTCATTAGGCAACAAAACCTTTAAGTGACAAACTCAGAAGTGAGAAGCAGTAGTTGAAATGGAAACAGAAAGAAGCACAACTTTTCTCTGTCTCATCTTCCTTCCATGGAGTGTGCTGATGCGGCTGGTTATTGGTCTGTTTTGAGCTCTACACACATATTGAAGGTGGGGGGCAAAATTTAATGAGCTTTGGATTATTTCTGAAAGATGCCAGGAAATTCAAAGGGAAAGGTCTTTCCACTCTTTCTAGAGGACAACAAATGAACACAAATATTGTAATATAAATACACCTTGTTCAAGAAATTAATCTATTGTATCAAAATAGTTTTTTAATGACTAAGATCAGGCATATAAACTGTTGTAAGTTTTTTTAAATGTAACTCTTGCTCTTCTGTGCATTGAAAATAGATATAATCAAAACATCACATACAAATCCTAACCTGGAATGAAAGAAGGTCCAAAGCCCAACAATTGCTTATCTGCTTGAACTGGATTTGGTGAGTAAACAAATAGGTGTCTCCTTCCTTTTCAGTTCTTACATTTGGGAGTCCAGCCTCCAGGCAAAAGTTTTAAGCCATGAATCCAACCATTTAAAGCATGTTAATCTAAAAACAAATGAGTCCTAGAAGAGTCCTGTTGAAAAACTTTTCCAAATAGAATAATTTTTAATGCTCTGCGAAACCACATGTAAAAAAATGCATAAACAATTGGGTTAAGTGTAGAATTTAAATAGCCAAACCAAACCAAAGCATCGATGAGAATAGGAGGTATCACATAATTCATAAATGGATTGGTAGCTGTAAAGAAGAAGAATGGAGTCCAGCAGATGAGAAACACTCCCACTATTATGCCTAATGTCTTAGCAGCTTTCCTTTCTTTGCAAAATGCAATGTGCTTCTTCATTTCAAATTGCATCTTTATTTTGCTAATGGCATCAATGGATCTTGCCTGTTTCTTGGCTACAGAGTATATTTTCCTATAGATGTACATCATAACAAATCCAGGGATGTAAAAAGATACTATGGAGGCCACAATACCAGAAGTTTCGCTAAAAATGAGAAAGCATCCTCCTGCACAATGGACATGATTATAAATTTCTTCTGCCCCTCTCAAGTTCAGGTCTAGAAAGATCATCCCAAAAGCAAAAGCAGCAGGGAGTGTCCAGCTTATGAACACCATGACCATGATAACAAAAGTATTTATCTTGGATTTATATCTTAAAGGGTCACACACAGCATAGTAACGGTCAATGGATATGAAGGAAAGATGGAAGATAGAAGCTGTGCTCAGCATAATGTCTGTGCTTGTGTGGATCTTGCAGAAGAGCTCCCCAAAATACCAGCAGTGCTCAACAGAGCGCACCATACTGCAAGGCATGATGAAGAATCCCAGCAGGAAGTCTACTGTAGCCATCGAAAGTATCAGGAAATTAGTAGGCGTATGGAGCTGCTTGAAATGGGATATTGAGATGATAACTGTCAGATTTCCAACCACTGTGGCCAGAATAATGCAAACCATGAAGATATACATGGAAACACGGATACTGTTTGACCAGTTGCTCCTTATGCAAGAGCCATTTACAGATTCACAGCACAATGGCATCCTTACTGGGATCTCAGATCCACATAGGCAGAACAGGTACTCTTTTTCCTAATGCTGAGGTACATTTACAACTGTATTTTCCTTTTCTGTGTCAGAAGAGCTGCAGAGAGGGGGAAAAATGGCAATTGTAAACACCTTCATTTGTTTGGCTGTGTAGGAAATTCACATTTCATTATTTATGAAGCATGGATGCTGTGCAGCCTGGTGAAACCAAAAAGTTTCCCCAAGCCTTGATTTTTAGCTCAATGGCACTGACTCACCAGATCAAGTTTTACTGAAAAATTCTTGCAGGATCTAGCTGTAAGTAGAGATGCAAGTAAAAGATCTAAGAGGAGGAAAGAACTTCTGCTGCCTTTTTGACGTCAAAATAAAATGGAAGAACCTGACTAATCTGAAGCATTATCTGCTGTACGAGCAAGTATATTTTCTGTTGGGCTGTATTTTTTTTTTTCAGTGCTAGTAGTTCAGCACTGTTACAAGTGCTAATTATTGTGCTAATACTGCTTTTAGGCAAAGCACAAACATGGAGAGAACCTTTTTATGAACACAGGTTTAGTTTTCATCAGAGTACACATATATACTGCTGTCCTCTTGTGTATGCCATAGCATGTCCTTTTTGCAAGTCTCTCCTCTTATAATGAAAGTACTTAAGCACTTGGCAAGCAATATTCATTGTTGAAGAATCTGATTTTCTTTTCATTAACACAAAGATAGTGTTACTATGAAAAAGAGAGATCATGAGCATATGCTATTCAGTAGCACTATCATTATAGTATAAAATGGTTGTTTAAATCAGAAAAATACTGACAGGGCAATTCATCCAGGACTAATTTAACCCATATGCTTTGGGGCTTTGCTGTCTCTGGCTATTCTAGACAGCGCACAACAAAAAAAATTTTCC
Organism: Scytalopus superciliaris; assembly: GCA_013400415.1. Taxonomy (NCBI): domain Eukaryota; kingdom Metazoa; phylum Chordata; class Aves; order Passeriformes; family Rhinocryptidae; genus Scytalopus; species Scytalopus superciliaris. Next base: position 742,966 of record VXBX01009114.1, read on the forward strand.
CATATTGAAACAAATGTTATTACAAGCACATCATGCCAGTGGAAACTAAATAGATGTGAAACTGTAGCTTGGAAATCCCTGACAGCTACCACTAACACCCTGTGTTACACAGAGGCATTTTTCAAACAGGGCCTTGTCCCTGAGTGCCAAGGACAAGGTGCATCCAAACATACTCTCAGGAGTACAGGACATTTATTTATTTATTTATATTGAAGTGCTTTTTGCTTCCCCTTTTTTTTTGCTTTAACACCCTCTCAGATCTTTTTCACCTCACGGAAACTATTACTTCATATACATTTTCCTTCACTGTTTGTCAGTCTCTTCATGTTTCTTTTCTTGACTATCATTCCTTCCTTCATCACATTTACACCAAGAAAACACAGCCAGTTGGATACTTATTAACACAAATTTTCAACTTTCACAGTAGAAAGAATTAAACACCAATATAACTGTATATTCTGGGCATCATTATAAAAGTTTTAAAGCCATGGTTGTAAATGTGTTACATAGATTTTGTACTTCAATTTGTTCTATATGGTAAATTAATTGGACAAATATGACAAAACAGTCTAAGAAACCAACTAAAAAGAATTAACATGCTATCTCTAGTTTTCTTTAAGATTTAAAAGTTTAATACCTTCTCTGTTGTTCTCTGATAGAGAAACTATTTAGCCTAAACAAATATCCTCTGAAAACTTTCTTTAAAAGATGGAATATTTTCAGGGGAAAGTTTTTATTTTTTTTTTTCAACACAAATAGGAAACTCCAACCAAAGGGTGGAGCAGACTGAGGTGAAGTATGTTGCTTTGCAGGAAATGGAAAGAAAATAAATCAAAACACATATAACAAACTGTTCAAATGCTGAAGAAGTTTTCAACAAGAAAGCAGACTGCTTCCCTTCCATATATAATAACAAAGGTTAAAATTTAATAAAATGGAAATATGAAGAAGCATAGTTTTAAAAACTTGTTCTCCTACCTTTCTCCCTTCATGCAGGGTAGAACTCCACTCTTGATGTTCATTAGTTTTCTGCTGGTTGAGTGGCACTCCTTCCTTTCTAAGACCATCTCAAAAGGCAGCTGAGCATCTTCACCACCATAGCAGTTCTGGGTAGCACAAATTTTGAGAGGACAGGCTTTTAATCCACTGGTATAGCAGCCTCCAGAAACCCCTGCACATTGCTGGAGGATGTTGGTCTGAAGAATAGCATTCTTGGCTGTTTGACTCAGGAACAGCTGTTGATGTGAATAGTAGCTCAAACTGTTTACTTTGTCACCCACTTAGAGAACAAAATCATGGCTGTAACACTCATACTTGTGTAACGGGCCTTATTTATAGGTAAATTAAACTCATTTGGAGTATGTTTACTTGTTCCGATTAAATGTTGTGGTTACATTATGAGCAGCCTAATATTATCTAAGCAAAGAACAAAAGACACAAAAGTTTCCCTTCTGTAAGCTACTAAAATATAGCTCAATACAAAAGTATAGGTAGGTTACAGCAGTATGTAAGATTTCCCTGAAAAAGCATATTGTGAACAGAGTGACACCGTGTGTATTTACCAGCCTAGTTCTGATTACTGAACAAATAGGTTTACTCCAATAGGCTCATTAGTTAACAGCTATTTGCAAGATACAGCTACTGAAAAAGTGTTTTAAGTAAACACCTATTATTTGCTGTAGCAGAATCACAGATGAGAAGCATCAATTTTTTTACTCCACAAAGGTCCATGCAGCCTAAATATAAAAAACTGGTGACCATCAGCTAAAAGCCCAGTTGTGCTGGGTGCTTCGGGGGCATATGGAACACTAGATTAACATACTACTTCTTGCAAACTATTCTGATGACCTGGGTTAGCTGTTATGTGCAGAAAAATAAAATTAGTGCAAGCAACTCAGTTCCCTTTTTTTCTTTTGGAGGCTGTACCCATAGACAGACTGGAGCATTGCACTGCAAGGTCCTCTTTTGTATAGGAAGAGAATTGGCCAACTGAAAAAAGGTGCACAAACAAGGATCAAGCTGAGTGAGAAACCACCTGAGAGAACTGAGAGGATGTGTCGAGGAGAGGAGTCAGGTATGATTTCCCAGAGTTGGGGAAATGTGAAAAAGACATTCTAGGTACCCAGATGCTGGTCTCTGAAAGAGGCCTTCACCCTTCTGAGATGCACAGCCGTGCACTTCCTTACAGCCAGGCACTTCTCTTTGAGGAATGAAGGCTTAGGGATTGGTAATTACAGTCTTGACATACACATTTTATAGGAAGGTAAAATCCATTTTGCTTTCCTCTGTGTGGAACTCTCATAATTCAAAAGTCTGATGGTCAGCACACTGTGGGGACTTAGTCAAAGGCCATCCATGCATGCACACACATGCACACCCTGAGCAGGTCTTCCCTACTGCGGATAGGCAGGCAGCAGCCACCATGGAGTGTGGGTTTTGCTCTGCCTCCCCTCATGGTCAGGCTGTGAGTCTGCTCGGGGAGTGTTTCCCTTCAGTTCCTGGCTTGCAATAAAATGGAAGTACACCTAGCAATTCTTCCTCTCATTTGTGACATTTCTCCAGGAGGTAACCTTATTTTTAGACCTGTTGAGGACTTTGGAAAGGTTAGGAGTCCTCAGGGAGATGAAACAAAATGAAGAGTCAAAACCTGATGATGCAAAACAATATGTCACAGGGTTTATCAAAAATACTGGCCATATGACAATCATATCTTGTCTGCCTGCACTGGGCACTTGACACTGGAATATGCTGGTGGAGGGGAAGTTCACATAAGAAATCTGAGGGCAGTCACTTTGAGTGCAGGTCCCTTGGACAGGCCATGTTTGCTCTCTAGCTGACTACTGGCAATGACTATATAGTTTGAAATAACTGATTTTTTTTTTTTTTTAAAGAAAAAATGCAGAGGAAGGGACCTGGTAACACTAAACGTGAATTTTGCCCCTGCTATCAATGTGGCTGGGCTATCACTTTGACTTTACCTCTAACAGAAGAAAAAACTCATCTGTGGAGCTGGCCAGCCTTTCTGCTTCTACCAAAATCCTCTTGGGGACAAGGGCAGCAAAACACCTATCATGTACTTTGCAAAGCATTGCAGGGGAAGTGGTCTGGGACTGGTTGGTGAGCACGACTGTCCACCCAAAGGATGGAATGGGCACGGGATCCAATAGGTGCTCCTCCAGGCATGAGGCTGCCTGAAGCCAGAACTGCTGGAGTGCACAGCACAAAGTCTCTGTATAGGCTGTTTTTGGAGATGCCCTTCATTCTTCTACCACACACAAACCCACAGACATAACACAGCATTCAGTATCTCAGCACCAGCTTGTACTGCAAGACCCACATGCACTGGAAAGGAATGAACCACAGATCTAAAGGAAGCTGTGAGTATGGGGAGGGTGGTATTTAAGGGTATGTTTGCAGGAATGAAAGTAAAGCAGAAGTTTTTAAGATATCAAGATAATTAAGTAATTAAGCTGGCCAAAATGTCAACTAATTTAGAGTGAGAAGGAACACTTTAGAAATAAGCTTTCACATTGTTGGTGCAGGCGATTCAAACAGCCATTTTCTTGCACCTTGATACTGATGTGGATCATGAAAATATTCTCAGACTTGCTATTTTTAATATCAAAGAGAAATATGGCAAGCTCTATTTTTGTGAGACCTTGAAGCACTTATAAATAGTGTTTAGCAGACTTTTGAGTCTGTCTCATAGTAAAGCAGCAGCAAAATTCAAAGTAAAAACTTTTCTAGAAAGTTGTTACTGTGGCTTTATATTCTAAAAAATTGTATTTCTGCAATAAGTAGTTTTCAGATTTTTGGAAAACCAACAAGTAGAGACGTTGTCACACTGTCTAGAAGACCTTGGGTCCTCTACTCTTCTTGTGTGTTTGTTTTTAAAACACAGAATAATTAAAATGGAAAACAGTACAGAAGGGAATGAAAACAGCACTTTGCCAGACATCAAATCCTTTTGAAAAATGTGTTGAAAAATTATTCTGTCATTCTTATGCAAGACTGTGGAAGGGACACCGGAAATGACAAGGAACAGAATGACGGATCAGAAATGTGAATGGTTACCATTAAAAAAAAAAAGGCAGGACAGCATTGATTTCTACTGTAATTATTTTAGCTTGCATTTTTGTGTACAATTTGGCCATTTGGCAGAAAATATAATTTTACAGTATCACTCAGACAGAAGAACATTTCTCATTTTCATATGGTTAATTTTAAAAACTGTTTCTCATCCTGTTTCCATTGATATGTTTGAAATCTAGGGGCAAGTCACAAATTCTCAATAAACAATTAGTTCAAAATAATTATGTCATTATGTGGGTTAAACAAGAAGATATGCCAACTACTTATTTGAATGCTATTTCTGCAAACCCGGTGCAATTCCATTGAAGCCAGTCTGAAATTAGCCCAGATTTACACCAGAGGAATTTAAAGAACAGATGAGATGATTGACCTCTAGATCTTTTCCCATGGTTTCAGTGGAAACCATTGCTTTTCCTTGCCAAATAAAAATATCTGTTTATACAGAGTGATACAATGTTTGTGCTCTTTCGCAAAATGTAGTGATTAGGATGAGGACTATAAATCCAAACCAAACATAAACACAAATCTCTGAAATGTACAGAGGGATGAGAGATTCCAAGAAAATAATGTTTTAACAGCAAAGCAAACACATCCATATGAAGTCAAGAAACCCTCTGCACAGGGTTGGAGGATTCCACGTATTTGGTAGTCCTGCTACGTACTGCCATAACATAGTCCATTGCGTTCCCTGCTCTGTCAGAGCAGCACCAGGGCTCCCGTGGGCAGGAGCAGCCCCCTGCCTCTTGCAAGGGCAAGCGAATCACCCCGGCCGCTGTGTGGGGGCAGAGCAGGGACACACACACAGCACGGCAGGGCTCCTTGTGCCTCTCCAGTGCTTCTGTGCACCCGAAATCCAATGGGAATGAATTTAGGACTGTGACTGCTTTGTCTGTATTTGTTGACCCCTGAACACCATCTCCAATAAGAAGGCAAACACAGAGGAGGGAGGAAGTGAGCAGTAAACAGGTATGATTCGATTCCTCATCCTCATGCCCCTCAAATAATTTCACAGAAAGTAAAGAGCCTTACTCTGAATTCATAACTATGCCTGAAAAGTGTTTTCCCCCCTAGCGATGTTTCTCTTTCAGCTATTGGGAATGAATGGCTTTTAAAATCATCCTCTCAATTACCGTCAACCCCTCGTTGCTGTTGGTACTGTTGCTGTTCATTACAGAAAGAACACAATGATCTGTGCAGAATAGCGACTATTATCTTCAGCGCTAACCATAGTAGATTCATCTTTGAAACAAAGTAATATCCCAGACCAGCACATTAGCAGCTCACCGTATGTCGGACCGCATGACACAGAGACAGTACCTGCTCAGGAGTTATTTCCTCATCATGAAACAGCACAGTCTATGGACACAGCACGACACTGACTCATCCCACGTGAATCTCCCAGATGAGTGGCTGTGTGCTTGGTCTGACTGGTTTACAGCCTGCTGGAAAAATCACATCAACAGGATGACGTAGATCTTAAATATTCAGAAAAGATAAGCATGTAATAAATCTATTCTGACACAAGCTACTAGCATATGCAAAGATGAATCTATTTGAAGTAAGTGAAAGCAAGGCTCATGGAAAGAAGCATGCAAAATAAAGAGAAATGTTCATTCTGTTCAAGGTACTGATGGAGCTGACAGCAGTGAACTGTTTTTAAGATTTTCCAGTGTTTCACCCCCTCCTTTTTATTTTGTGCATCATTAACAAACTTTAACAATTTCAGTTATCTTTGAAAATTTGATTTGTCTATCCCAGATTGGATATTTAAAAAAACCCTCAAAGCACAATACTTTGACAGTATCTGAGAACAAGACTGATTAAAAAGATTTTGTTTCCTACTAATGAAAAATTCTCCTAGTCAGTTATTTGTGCTGGTCTGGCGTTTATATGCTTTGTAGCAGGGACTTAAGAGCTGTTGCTTTCCTATTTATATACCTTTTACTATGCCAGGGAACTAGACCTGCAGGTCATTGATGGCATCCACCACTGTCAAGAAATAAGGGGCTTAGTATTGCTGTGGAACCCAAGAAGGAGAGTCCTTCTAGAAGGAAAGTTATCCCAGAGAGGAGAACTGACCCACTTTGGGTCAGTTTCTGTGCATCACTTGTTGGGCTGTACTGGTGGAGAGCCAGGTCTTTCAGCTTTTGCTCCCCTGAGGTTTCTCTGAGCTCTTAGTGGGACCTGTGGGGCTTAATTTGCAGGTTCTCCCTGAGAATCTGGATTTGGGGTAGGCTTGGGAATTAGGAAAGTATGACACTGGCAATGTGGCAGAAGAGAACATGAGGCGGAACAAAAAGAAATGAAGAAACAACACAAACAAATGTCTTGAAATGTCACATTCTGGTCTGGAAGTGTGACTACTCTACTGGAAGCCACTGAAATCTAAAATTGCTAATGAAGGTTTATATGTCAAGAAGCGCTTTCCTGCAGCCTTCATTCACACAGACTGTTTCTGTTGCCTTTCACAAATGCTGAGTTTGTCTACAATAGGCACATGCGGTTTTCCTAGAAATACTGAACAAATTTGATTGTTTCTAATAGTCCATTTGCAAGCCCAACCGGCTGCAGGTTCCAGTGTTACTGCACTGTAGGCCATTTTTAAGGGAGCATCTTTTGCTTCCACAGTTGTTTCCTGTGGCAGGAAGCAGCAATGCTGCGTGTGAATGTCACTGGTATCATGTCACTTCAGAAACAGTAACTCAACTAGTGCAGAAATGACCAGTGTTAGAGGTAGTACCTTTTTCTGCCTACCCTCTGCTGCCCACTCTCAGGAAGACACGCCTGGCCAGCCCATTTTATTTCACCAGAAAAGCTTCATTTATCTTCTTAGCAGCTACTGCATATCAATTGAATACCGGATCACCAAAGAAGAGGTAAGGGCACATTGAAGTTGATTTGAATTTAATTTATTACTTGTTATCAAGTTCTTGCTTGCTAGCTATCACCTGTCCAATACTCATGACACTGAGGGAGAACAGATGGCAGCAACAGGAAGTTTAGCTGTTTAAATATGCCCCTACCAGCTTGAATATCTTTTTGTTCACACAGGTGACGACTGTGAAGAGAAAGTAAATATCTTTCTCTTCTCCTCTCACACCTCCCTTTTATCACCCCCTATAGTCTGTTTTGTTCTTATCTGCACTGTTACTCCTTCTGCCTTCCACACTGCAAATGTTTGTAAGACATCTAGATATTAGCTAATGATGAGCCTTGGCAAATCAAGGAGGAATACAGGTCACATCCTTGGTGACAGAAGGGAGAATGATCTGTAAGAAAAGACTCAGTAGAAAACAACCGGCACTGCAAGACTTGGCAAAACACAAGAGTGGTTACACTAAGTGTTGCACAACCCTGAAACACAAGAGGTTTCTGCTTTCTGTTAAGTCTAATGCTGAATTTGGAAGAGTTCCTGCAAACAGAGGTTAATGTTACCATGAATAAACAATTTAAAAGGCTTAGTGTAAAATTAAAGATTGACTCAGATACTCTTCAACAAAGAAACTGTTTAAACCTGTTGTTCGGTAATGATGACTGATCAATCTTATACATAAAGCCATCTGATATTCTTGAGGTACAGCTAAGTGACACCAGTTGTGAAAGGCACCACACATATATTTTTACTCACACCTTCCAAAAGCCATCTGTCTTTCAGCTTAGCTACCAGGAAGTCCATCATTATCTATTACTGGCCTCCTTTTCACAGTTTGCTCTTCCATTTTACATCACAGTGTCAGATATATTTGATTTCTTCTTAGGCAAGAATAATTTTCCTTTTTAAACATAAGTTCCCATGAATGAACTACACTGTATTTTCACAAATTTTTTATATTAGCTGTTGCAGCCAGCTTGGCATAAGAACATCTCTGAGAAATTTGAAGAGGACAACTACTAATCAAGTTGGGAAGTTTGTACATTTTTGATGAATTTTTGTACAGTTTGTCAGCTGGGTGACAAACAAAGACACTGGGAATTTTACAGGGTCAGTGCACCTAATTTTTGCCAAGGTGGGAGCTGTATCAGTCACTGTACTCTCCTGGGCAGAGTTGTTGACTTCCAGTTCCAGTCAAACCCAGTGAAGTGGTGTGAGAGGCTCCATGCAGGGCACAGTGTAAAAACACACAGATTATGGCTGTTTGAATTCACAGTTAAATGCAGAAAAATCTCTGTTTCTGCAGATGCACAGTCAGTAGATGCAAACTGTTGTACCACCACTACTTTAGTGGTACTGTAGCAGACTCACTGCCCTTATTTGTCTTTATTTGACCTCAATGAAAAGAGCATTAAGTCAAGATTTCTGGCTCTTAGTGGAGACAAGATGAAAAAAGGGCAGAGCTTTAGGTATTATATACCAGCACTTAGTCAGCATGGGAAAAAAATGCTATGTCAAAAACTTAGAAAGGTTTCTAAATGGTAAGGGAGAGTACATCCTAAAGAGTCTGTAAGTAACATAGCAATGGAATAGGCCTGGAGTTCACTGTACTTTCTTTGCTCAACTTAATGGAAACTGCTTGTCATTATTATATTTTGTCAAGCTCATTTGCTCCAGAACATGATAGACAGAAATCAGGCCTAGGGCTGTCAAGTTTGACGTATCATTGCTAGAAGTCTCAAATAATGCCTATTTCTCACACTACATTGTAAAATGTGTTTCAGGTACTGAAAGATTGCCTATTTCATATCTTAACAGTTTTGAAGAAATTATCCAAATACCCAGGAGACAGTGTTGGAGCACTATGTTTATATGGTAAGTCTGATCTGAAATGCATTGGACCCATGCCCACCTGTCATGCACAAAGAGGTGCAAACTCAGAGGGACTGCAGAACTGGAGATGCTTTATGACTTCAGCCAGACTCATCATCTGTGTGGGTTGTGTACGACCACTTTCTAAGACTCCCCCTAAAATAATTTCAAATCTGCTTTTCTCTTTATTGTGTAGTGCCCTGGTCAGAATGAGGCCAAGGCTCACTGAGTATTAAGGAGGCCTGTTGATTTGGGTTAAGGCTGAGAAACATAGCCACTTAGTGATTATACTGTCTGAAAAACAGGAAGGGGTGAAAGGGACAGAAAGGCTTCCTTGGAGAAAATTTGTTCTGCAATAAAGCAAAAAACCACATTTCATGCATTTTGGTATCAGTCTTCTTTTTACTGTTATCCAAGCAATATATATGATAACTTGGAGGAAATGAAATTTCTAATTAGAAGTTTCATGTGATAGAGCACTCATACTAAAAAGTAATTGCACTGGCTCAAGCACTCTTAAAAAGGTACACACAACAGAGTGATCACTTCACTTTCTCCTAAATAAACCCAACTGCCACAGCTGCTGAGCAGAAGTGCCAGATTGCACAACAGGAATCATACAGGATAAATGCTATGGCTCATGAGGTAAATCCCCTCCTGTCTATGGTGATTTTGTAATACACAAGGAGTTATGTTATGGGGAGGTTCGCAGAGGATGTGGTGGGTCCTTCTCGTAAAGTCTTCCAAAAAGTGTCGCTGTTATGAGTGGTTTTGATGTGCTATGTTTATTTTTCAAACGCCCGTCACGTAGAACCTAATTGAAACAAGAAAGAATTACACTAATAGTCCACTAACAGAGTAGCAATATTGCATAGTACAGAAAGACTAGAACTTGAATGTTGAATATTTTGATGCAAAACTTTTGAAAACGATCATGAGAATGAATCCAGAATTGTCTCTGGCTGTGCTATAGCCTGCCCCTTACAGCCTTCCCACATTTCCTTGGACTTGGAGGTCTTTAAACCTTCCTCCATGTTTGGAAAAAAAGATCATTTTCCCCACCTCATGAGAAGGTGAGAGTAACTTATTTCTTAGGTTCTCATTATACTCATACAAGACAATGAAGGTTATCTACATATCTAGGACATATTTTCAGACGGAAGTAGAAAATTTCAAGCTACTGGGCATATATATATTTTTTTAGTTATTTTTTACATATCAATTTGAAATCACTGTTGTTCAGAGACTCTGAACACCTGTAACTTTTTAAGAGCCTCTGTGACAAAAAAATAAGCATGTATTTGTTAAGAAAATACAATATACTGTTTTTAAGTTAGACTATGATCATGTTTTAGCATATCAATAAATTATTTGATGTGTATATTTTTACAAAAGTCCTATTAAAAAAGAAGTATGCAAGATAAACAGTGCTTTTCAATTCACTACCTTGTCAAAAAATCACCCTTGCTTCCCCTAAAACTTTTCAGATCTTTTTCACTGTCTTCATTGTCTCTTGTAAGTTTCAAATAAAAAAAAACCAACCTTACAAAACCTTCAAAAATCACTTTTAACATTTTTAACTGCATGAAGTCTTTGCTCTTACGCATGATACTCCTAAGCAGTTTTTCTGGTTTGGACAATTTCTCAGAGTATTTGAACTCTTTTTCTCCTGAAATGCCCATCAACAGAAACCTGTAGAAAATAGCCCTTGAATGCTGTTATTTGTAGATTTAGGACCTGAAATGGGAAAGGCATATTTGCTAGAGAAACACTAAAGAGATTCTTAACCTCAGCACTGATATGTTCTCATCAGTAAGGACTAAATCAATCCACCTGTTTAAATCTGTCCCCTTGTTGTCTGCAGAACCAACAACAGTGGTTCTTGGGTGGGACTTTGCTGGCATGTCAGTTTTCAGCACCATGGCCTGGATAACCTTGCATCAAAAGGCTCCAGGGTGTTCCATTACCTCAAACTCCCCAGGGGCCAGCTGCACCCCGCTGTACAACACTTCTGGAAAGACGTAGTTGGTGCCAAACGTGCCACTGAGGGAGAACATCTCAAACTTGGTCTCAGCCGTCTCCACTGGCTGCCCACACGTGTCCAGGTCAGTGCTCTTGCACTTGAGCAGCGTGCATATCTGTGGGGAGGAGGATACAGAAAGGAAAAACACCACTAAGCTTTCAACAGTCAAGAGCTGTATTTGATAGCAAGAAAACTTCTCAAGATGCAGTAATGGACAAGTGTTTTAGGGTGGTTGGAATTTATCCACACTCACCCCTAAAAAAACAATTACCTGCCAATGGTATTTTATAAGAGAACCATGGAGCCCATCAAATGCACCCAGGACATAAACTTCATTTTTTCTCTTGTCTGACATCTGATAGACCAGATGACAGCAGAGGTCTCCTTGGCAAACAGTGTAATTTCCAGCTTTGTGCTTGAGTTCACCAAAAGTGAATATATCCCGCCGGACAGATCCTGAAAAAGTGTAATTTTCTCCTGGAAATTTCTGGCTGCTTGTGGCATGCAGACTCCAGTTGACTGCAGGAGGGTAGGTGGGGGACAGACGGGGACGTGCGTTCAGCTCTGCTAGCAGGAGACATCCCTCCTCGGTCCCACTGTCATAATGGTAGGCGGCAGGTCCTTCTGGCGTGAACAGCCCACTGCCTGCCAAAGACAATCACCAGCCCTCTGTTATCCAGCATCCCAGGCCATGGCTTGGCAGGAGGACCAGTAACACACTGATATAATTTTTCAGTGATACTGTTTTCAGTCAATACTTTATGGGGAATTTGGGAATTATTTTAAAGCACAGAACTGCTAAAATACCCATCATAGTGTTAAAACTTAGGTTCATTTAAACATAAATCAGAGCTCTAAGAATGTCATATTTGACAAAGAAAGAAACCATGGGGGTAGTTATATTTAACTGGATGAAATACAGGGCTGTGGCCTAAACTCAGCTCAGTCTATTTAGGGAGGGAAAAATGTTTCTTGGCAGCTTTCACTTAGGCTTCAGGGGAGAGTTACAGATGCAGCTACAACAACATTTTCTCAGTTTACAGGGGGGAAAAATCCAGTAAATATCTATTCAGAGCAAAGCAAAACACACATATCTCTAATCCTTCAGCAGCCACAAAAATCTGAAAATGTTTTATTCAAATGTACAAGAGGAATCCTCCTTTTGGGTTTACACTATTAAGTTCTAATTAAAATATTTTTTCTCCATTTAACTGTCAATTGAATTTTAAACAAAAAATGCTGATTCTAAGTGAGAGAATGAAAACTTAAGTGAAACTTTGTGTGGTTTTTGAAATAAAATTTCACTTTTAAAGTATCAAAATTTAATGTCATGGGCTTTCTAATTTTCTTGCCTGGAGGTGTTTTTACTTTCAGTAGCACATTACGAAGATCGTTAGTCTGATTGAAGTACCATTTTCTAGAGACTTCACTATGTCTAAAACATTTCTCCTTCTGAATCTGAGGACAATTTCCCTTTCCTGAATGCAACTCACCTATCATTGCAAAGTTGATGTTGTGAGTATTAGCTGAAAGTAAATTAACACGCATGCCCATAGCCCAGGCAGAATGAAACTCAACTGCGGTCAGAAAAGGTAAGACATTCATCCAAGCCGTTGGGAAGAGCACAGTGTCCACCTGCATCTTGCTCACAAGGACTACGGCAGGTTCATAGAAAAGGATGTCAAAGCAAGTGAAGATGCCAAACTTCCCAAAGGGAGTCTCAAAGGTGACGGCTTCTGGCTCTTTTGGGTAATTAAACTGAGTTTCACTTCTAAACAGGTTGTACTGCAGGTGAAAAAAATGGCATATTAGAAACTAAAAAAAAAAAAAAACCAAAAAAACAAAAAAAAAAACAAAAAAAAACCAAAAAAAACCGCCACAGGATTATGGACAGCTATTTTGCATCTGACATAGGCTTTAAAGCAAGGCTGGGAATCAAGGTACCTGAGCTGGCTGGCACAGCTCATTTGCATCCATCTAGCTGACCCTCTCCCCCTACAAAATGAGATAGCTATGCCCCATCTACCTCCTGGAAGCAAAGCCCAGGCAATATTAGATACTCTGCCAAGATGCCCCCTGCAAAAGCACTATCTAACTTGGCTAAAAATCTATCAAGGACAAGCTAACATTTACGGAGTAGGGAAAACTGTCATTGCTTCTTTACAATTTACTGTCATAAGTGTAGCCCTTATGTGTTTGGCAGCTGGTATGCTCTCTGCAGCTGTGGTGTTCCTGGAAATAAGGTCTGATTGGTCAGGCACTTGTTTTTCCTTCTGGCCATAAGATCCTCGCATCAAATGATCCTGGATTGGATGTCAATTTATAATAATGTAAAATTATTGTATAAACAAGGTGAAAGTGGTTCCAGAGAGATGAAAAATATATTGATAATAAATTACAGGATGATGCTGAAGCACCTCCTTACCTTGTGGTAACGAGCCACCAGTTTGCCCTCTGGGTCAAAGACGACATCTGTATTGTATTGGTAGCGACCGTCACTGGGGCAGGTGGGATCACTGGAGTTACACAGCTTCTTGTCCCCGATGTTTGCAACCACATAGATGGAGTTATTCCTGGCCATGCAGCTGAGTCGTTCCTGCACTGGTGCTGGACCAAATCTAGTGTATTTTTAGTGAAAGAGGAAAAAACATTTAGAAGTTTAAGTGCCCATGTAAAAGAAATACATTACTATTCCATTAACTGCACATCCCCATAAGCAGAAAAAGGAATAGATCAAATCATGGTTTCTGTTCATAGCACCTTTTTAAATTGCCAGTCTCTTTTATCTTTAAAAAATGGTCTCCCTGTGTTCTTCTTTCCTGTACCCTCAACAATGTTATTTTCTGTGTGGACAGAATTTCCAGCTAACTTGCATACAAAGATATAGAGACCTCCATAAAACAAAGGGGAAAGCAAATCAGTATACAGGCATAAATTTAAAATAACTTAAAAATAAATTTTCAAACTGCTCTAAGCCTTGATTTCAAAAGACAATTTTAGCCTTTTTTAATAATCTTCACTCTGTTTTAGGCAGCTGTGTATAAGCCTTTAGCAAAAATTGGACACAGCATTTACAGTGCTAAGGACTCCTGAAATTTATCTTTGTAAAGCCTCAGAAAGGAATATAAAAGTTTAGACACAAACTTGGTCCTCTTGGTGTCCCCTGCTGAGACACATTCAGGGCAGCTGGGTAACACAACAGACTGTGCAAGTGGGTGGATTTCCAAAAGACACTTCTTTCAGATCAAGAAAAATATTTTGTGCAATTTGGATTAGAAATCACTCAGCCATATGAGCAGAGGACTCAGTCACCTAGTCTAATCTATGCATCTGACATGACAATAAACTAGCTTATACTTACAGAAGATTTTCACAAGTGTCTGAATTGATAAAGTTTTACATGTTTTTACAATAAGTATTTTACCTAAAGTTTCCTCATTTTTGTCCTTTTACAGGTTTTAAAGTAAGACTGTCTCAATGCTTTTGACCTGTCATATTCCCATTGCCATTTAATTAAGAATTCTTCTTGATGTATCTCATTTCTACAGTACTTGTGATTTTTAACAGATTTAAAAGTAAGCAGTTCCTATGCATTTAGTGGGAACTGCTCATGATTCCACAAGATGCTATCTTGAAACCGCATAAATCACTGCAGAAGGAATCACCTTGAGGGGTCAGTGCAGGGAATCCAATCCACCACTGGATCAGGGATATCCTCCAGGTAGGGGTAGATGGATTCTCTCGTGAATTTCCAGCCATAGATGCCATCTTCAGGAGTCACAATGATGTGAGCACCCTGTCACAACAGGCTCTGTTAAAAACTCACCCATCAACATATAAGCAGGAGGGTCAAATGGAGCAGAAACTACTAATCAACAATCCTCATGTAGTACCTGCTGGGCAGCTTCCTTGATGGCTCCTTCCAAGATATCCATGTTTTTATTCATCAGGGCCAAAGCAACATTGTGAGAAACAGGCTTCTCTGTGGGGTCTGGCAGGATGACCGCGTGTTCATAGACAGCTGCAATGAAGGTGTCAGCAGCAAAGGCCTGAAGGACCACGAGTGCAAATACCCCTGCATGCAGGAGAGGCCGGGAAGGGAGCATGGCTGGTGCCTCACAGCTACTGGGTGAGGAATGGGAAGTATAAAGTGGATAGAAAGAGGAGGAGTAAAGACAAATAAGTTTGCTTTGGAAATAATCTTCTGTTGAGTAATCTGAGAGGACACAGTACATTTTTGCCAACAATCAGGTTATTTATTTATAACTAAATGTCAAAGAAATGTTTATAGGAATTGGATCTTGTTTCCAATGTGAAATGTTTCAAATAAAAGGAGAACAAAAGGCTAAGAGAGCTTGTCAGAAGCAATGCTAACTACAAGGAGGTCCACTGCCAGGACCACTTGCACACTTCATTTGTACATCCCTCTCCAGGGTTCTAAACCCACTTTGGCATGAGCCTAGACTCCCTTGGTTAGGGTACACTATTCCATGTAACGTTACTGCACATGGCTGTCATCAGTTAAAATTTCAGCCAGTGCTGAAGGCAGGTCACCTGTGTGAGGTACAGCTGTCATGCTTCAGAGTGCAGATGATTCAGTGATGCTTATGAGACACGTGGTCCTGCCATATCTCTTGCTTTTGGCCAGTGGCTTTTTGTGGTTGTAGTGGGTGCCTTGAGAATGTTCTCCAGGCTGGGCTCACACTGCAAACTATCCCTTGAACTGTGCTGAGCTCTCTGCCTAGAGCTAACATACTTGCTTGCTTTGTGAGAAAGAATTAAACAACACAGATTTTTTTTTCTTACTGTTGTCCTTTCAAAAGGAAGTTTTTGCACCATAAACAATTTGAAATTACTCATAGAAAGAATGATTGTTTGTTTGTTTGTTTTTCTCAAGGAAAGCAATATTTAGCATAGTATTTTGTAAATACAATATCACTACTATAGTTTCAGGTGATGCCTAGAAAAACCTTAGAATCTGTGATATGTCTGTGGCAACATAACATGGCTCATCATTTACCACTTAGCAAGAAACCAAACAAAATATTCTTCATCCTGAAAAAATCTTCTTCTTCACTATGTAGGGTCACCCAAAAGGCTGATTTTTCTCCATCAGCACCAAGGCTTCCTCAGGAGAAATCAACACTTCAGCAATTCTGTGATTATAAGACTATGCTGTGCTCATAGACAGCTGTTATATATGTTTCCAGGCGACAAGCCTCCAGAGCAGACAGCAACAAAAGCACAGCAGAGGCAGAAGCTTTAGGAAGCCCCATGTCTGAAGCATGGAAGTCACCCAAGAGGAGGCTGTGGGCAAGCAAAGACTGGGCTCTAAAAGGGGAAATCTTGCATAAAACCTGGGAATTCCCCAGGGTAGCAGACACTGGGAAATGCAATCACCCTGCCTGGAAAGTCTCAGAATGTCAAAGGTAAAAGAGCAGCTGGCATTGAGCAATTCTACATTCCACCCTTGGCAGGGAAGTCACTAAGTCACCACTGTGCTGCAGCTGAAGAAACACGTCACTTGCCAGATTTACAAAAAGTTCAGGCATAGCATTGCTGTAATAACACAGTTGAAGGCAAGCCTGGGCCACAGCAGGATAACAAGTTCAGGAAATCTCAGCAGAGACTATCATGGACATATTCCTGCCCAAACTGTAGGGTGTGGGGTGCAGGCATGGCTGTGAGAGGCCGGTAGTCAGCCCCCAGCATGGGCACTACCTGTGCCACCCCAGCTCAGCACAGCATTGGCTCAGAGTTTCAGGGTGTTTGGGGGTTGCTGCACACCTTGGGGGGCTGCCAGGCAGCTGATTGTCTGAGCAAACTCATCAGCACACCCACTGTTCAATAACCAAGCTCTGAAGATCTCTTGTCCCCAAAGGTCTCTGTTGGAAGAGCATCATGAATAGGAGCCACAATTTCTAAATTTTCCCTATTGCAACCTGTTTTCTTAAGTCTATAGATAACTCCAGAAAAAATCTTGAAATTGAAGCTGCATGTACACAAAAATCACTTGTATTTGGTTACCCAAGTTTCTTACCTTTGATTCTGACTCAGCAGTCAGGTACCAAAATGGTTTTGTTGCACTTCCCTCGAAGAAGCGTTGTTATCCATGGTTACATGCAGCCTTGTCTTTATACAGAGTGAGTTGGTATTGTGGGTAATGGGTGGATTTCACAGGGTTACTTTCTGTGTGCTTGACTCATTTCACACAATAACAATTTCACAATGGTAAGTGCTATGCAACCTTTGTAGTGGAAAGAATTTAGTGCCGTGATGGCTTATGTCAGTCTTCCCTAGGAAAATACTCAACATACAAATATACCTTAACCAAAAAACAATGACTTGAATCGAATGCTGGATTCAAGACACTCACCAAAATCCAGGTTGGGATATATAATACTTGTGCACACATTCCCTTATCCAGAGGACTGGCATCAGCAGTGAACAAACCTGAAGAAGCTGCCTCTGAGTTCTGAGACTGGCCACACGATTCCCGCTGAATCCCTTCTGCAAGATGAGACCTTCCTGGATGCCATAGCTTCCCTTAAATCCAGATCCATTTCCTGGGAGAGAGCTGTGGTATCACCCACCAGGGGACAAGTACAGTATCTGCACTAAGTTTGTACCCACAGAAAGAGGATCACACTGGATATGCCCCTGCTGGACTGAGATCAGTCTGTGGTCAGACAGTAACTGACTCCAGCAGTGAACTAGGTTTTAAGACAGCGTGGCTCTAGCAGCAGTGATGCTGAGCTTTCATGAGTCAGAGTACATTGTCTGGAGCTTTTGATAAACATGTCATTATGTTTATGAGACATGAGACTATGGTCACATGGGAGTATTTATTTACATTTTGAAACAAAAAAGGTCATATGATGCATAGTAGTGATAATCAGTGTTGGAGTTTAGAGAGTATTTGCACTCCCAGTGTCTCACCAGCTCCATAGCAGAAATACATGGGATTGAAGACCTTGAGAACATCATGGTGAGACCAGGAATGGTGCCAGTGTGGGAAAAAGGAAGGAGAAATTAGACTAGCAGAGGTCTTGGACCACTCTTAAGGACACAGCCACAGAATATGCACAAGTTTATACACCAATATGCTGAAAGAAGGTCACTAGGGTCCAGCAGCAGCACCAAAACACGAGTCACTGGGGGAGAAGAGGAAGCAAAGATGTGAACAGTGCCTCTTACCAGCAGTAGCTGAAGTAGAATTCTAAATCCCCTAATCCCTACAGCAAATTCATCTACAGGGCAGCACCACCCAGCATTAACAGGAAGGAGCAAAGGACAACACTTATTTCACCTATGTTGCTATTATAGGACTAGAAAGAAATAGAGAAGATGGGAGGGAGGAGCTGCTATGTGATAGGAAGTCACTCAGTGACTTGTTTACTGGTTGCAAACAATTCCATCACTGAATAGCATCCAGTGCAGTCAGGAGGTGTGGTCAAGCTATTTCTCAGAACTGATAAGCAGAATAATTTGAGGTTTCAATTCCAAGTCTTGGTTCAACAGAGATTTCAAAGAAATGATGATTCATGTTGTGTTCTGACCAAGATGTGGTGGCAAGTTTTGTTTCAGGATAGGGTCTTTGATTGGAGTCCTTGTTCAGCTTCCATGATGCACTAATCTGTGCTGCCATGTCCCACGTGACATGCACCAATAGCATAAAGGTAATAAAACCAAAGTAACACAGATAGGGAAAAAAGGGTCTAATTTGGGCAAAAAAGTAGACTTGCATACATCCGCATAAGTAGTTGTACATCAGAGACAAAGAAATATTGAGCATTTTTGTATAAAGCTGCAACAAATCAGACCTTTCATTCTTTTATTTACTAGTGCCATAATAATCTGCAATTAAAAAACATGCTATGCTATTTTAGTAAGAATATATACTCTGGTTCACAATACAAATTTTCTGAGGGTTAGAAAAATAAAAATCCAACAAACAAAGAGAGAAAAACAATTGCTGTCTTGCACTAATAAAATATTAGTAATCCAAGTAAGAAGATACTATTGCTGCAGTATTACTAAACAAAGTATAGTGATGAGAAGTTTGTGCAACTGGAAACAAGAAATTGAGATTTTTGTAGCAGAGTATGCCGTATCTCATTTGGACATAAAAACACCAGCTTCTATTATGGTAATATCATGGGAAGGCTGTTGGCTGTGGGTCTTCTTTCAGATGATCCTTTTCATACCAGCGTCCAAAAAGCGTCACAGTAACAACTGGTTTTGTCGGTTTTCTCTTACTTATCAAGCGCCCATCTTTCAGTACCTGATTGAAAAGGGTAAGAGAAGAACATGATTAGAAGAGTACCCCTATGAATACATAAAGAGCTCAGAAAAATGTGACAAAACAGGAAGAAGGTACATCAGACAATATCTCTTACTGAAACTAGTGATTTAATTAAAAGGTGTTTAGTAGATCGATTATTCACTATGAGCAAGTTCATTTCGGCTGTTTTGAGACAATTTATTTCATGACTATCCTTCAGAGGACCTAACATGACACAGCTGCAGGGTGCCCCATTACCTCAAACTCCCCAGGGGCCAGCTGCACCCCGCTGTACAACACTTCTGGAAAGACGTAGTTGGTGCCAAACGTGCCACTGAGGGAGAACATCTCAAACTTGGTCTCAGCCGTCTCCACTGGCTGCCCACACGTGTCCAGGTCAGTGCTCTTGCACTTGAGCAGCGTGCATATCTGTGGGGAGGAGAAGACAACAACGTATTTAGCAAGATGGAAACTCTCTGATAGGAAAGTTTTGTGTCATCAAAGCCAGCGTGTGTCAGAGCAGGTGAGAGTCACAGGATCTTTTTCACAATCTTTGGGCAACTCCTTTTTGGTTGTAACTTATTTTTTCACCCTTTGATCTAACTGGGAGTATTTCAGACCTGCATTGCCTTAGTAGTTACAAATAGACTGTTTCTGATGTAAGTGCTGCCAGAGCACCTCATCTCTGAAGCCCAGTCCTGTCACTTCCACTAATTCTTCCTATTATCAGTTCTCTTATTTGAAGGTTCCTTTCCTAGGTGTCTTAGTAAGATGAGCTTGTGAATGGAAATTTTAGGCAAATGAAACAAATTCCTCCTCATGAGTATATCGTGCAAATGTACACTGAGGTCTTCTTACTGGTATTTGTACATGTTGGTAATGATACTTCATTAGATGGCCTGGTAGTCAATAGGAAATCTGAATCTGACATTCTCTGTTCAAATCCTGCTGAATATAGATCAAGGTGATGAAGTTAGCATCTTCTGTAACAGTTTTACGTTAGTAGTTGTAGCACATAGAGGAAAGTAGGAATAGGAGTGTTTTCCTATTGTCCTTAATTATCCAGTTGATAAATATTTATGGTCTTCAAGAGGAAATATGAAATAGGGCTAGAACTTGTATTATTCAGGACTGATTCAAAAGATGTTGGCTGGTTTTGCTGATAGGTGATGGAGTTTTTCTATTTGTGTCATATACTGGGGGACAGAAACATATTTGCAAAAATCAGAAGTATTACTCATCAACAAATATAGTTTTATGTTGAAAAGCAAATAAGCAGAGAAATAAGGAATATGTTCTGAAGAAATGAAAAAATACTGAGGGGAAAAAGGAATCATAGAAATTCCTGTCTTCTCTAGAACTTTCAGTACTGGTGGAGACTATCTGTCAGCTTCCATGACCACTGAAATAAATTTTACAAGCACGCTCATCAAGAACTGAATTTATTCAAACTACCTTCCTACATGCATTAGATAGGCTGTTTGCTGGCTAAGACCTCCCCTCATTTCCTGGAGTCTGTACCAGCTGGTATGCAAAGGCCGTGTTGACAGACAGAAGTAACTAAAAAAAGAAGTACAGTCTGCTGGCACAATAACTTAATTATGAAGGCAAAGAATGTTTTCAAATAGGGTTTTAAGCAAATTCAACCAGGATGTTACTCACTGTTTTCAAACATTTGATTAGAAGAGGAGAGGATATTTCCAGTAAAAGTCATATGCCATTTCAGTAAACTTCATTGCTATGATTTGGATAATAACATTTCTGCGAGTTTAAATTATCTCGTAAATATAGTTATGATCAACCAGTTTTTAACAGCAACTCTTTAATGAAGATACAGTGAGGCTATATCTGCAGTAGTGTGTCCAGTTCTGGGCTCCTCAGTACAAAAAAGACAAGGAGCTACTGGAGAGGGTCCAGAGGAGTGTCAGAAAGATGACTAAGGGTCTAGAGCACCTCCCTTATAGGAGAGATTGTGGTAGCTGGGTCTGTTTAGTTTAGAGAAGTGAAGAGAAGACTAAGAGGGGATCTCTCTGATGCACACAAATATATCAAAGGCACGTGCCAAGAGGATGGTGCCAGGCTCTTTTCAGAGGTGCCCAGCAACAGGACGAGGAGCAATGGCCATATTTCCAAAACACAGGAAATGTCACCTCAACAGCAGGGAGAAATTCTTTACAGAAAGCACTGGAACAGGTTGCCCAGGGAAGTCATGGACTCTCCCTCTCTGGAGACATTCAAAACCCCTGAGACATGTTCCTGTGTAACCTGCTCTAGGGGATCCTGCCTTGGCAGGGAGGTTGGGCTAGATGATCTCCAGAGGTCCCTTCCAACCCTAACTATTCTGTGATTCTGTGATACACACAGGAGGAGATTCAGAATACTTACTGCAGAGAGTCACAGAGGAGGACTTAAATTTAGCCAATATTGCACATCTGAAAAAACAGTGAGTGCACTCTGGGAATTTAAAAGAGGTTTAGAGACCTCTCTACTGCCTTTGTTGCATTTAAATGTAAGTAAGCTTGAATGTTTTAGCAACTCCTTTCCATTGCTAACAAATATGATACCAGGACTCCAGAATACAAGAGAATCATTGTCTTTTCTTCTTCTGCCACAGAGCTGAAAGTTTCTCCCTGTAAAGAAGCTTCCCAAAGCAAGTAACCCCCTCAGAAGAACTACCTGCAGATAGTACTGTCCTTCAACAACATGAAGCC
Source organism: Scytalopus superciliaris (assembly GCA_013400415.1). NCBI lineage: Eukaryota > Metazoa > Chordata > Aves > Passeriformes > Rhinocryptidae > Scytalopus > Scytalopus superciliaris. The sequence continues at coordinate 764,820 of VXBX01009114.1, forward strand.
CATCAAGAGCACCCAGCACATAAACTTCATCATCTCGTTTCGCTTCCATCTTGTAAGTCAAGTGACAGCAGAGGTCTTTTTGGCAGACAGTGAGGTTTCCCTCAGGCTTAGTGAGCTCAGTGAAAGTGAACTGATTGTGAAAGATGGTTCCTGTGAAATCATGGTCGTTTTGGGAGAATCTTTCGACATTCAAAGCATATGAGCTCCAGCTGACAGCAGGTGGGGAGGCAGGAGAAAGACAAGGGTGTGCATCTAGTTCAGCAACAAGGAGCTGACCATCTTCAGTTTTCATGTTGTAGGAGTATGCCCTGGCTCCATCTGGTGCATAAATACCACTCCCTGAGGAGAACACAATAGTAAGTCCAAGAAACATTAAAAAAAAATAAAAATCATACTGCCTTTTAAGTGTCCCTACTGCCAGCTCATCCTCTAGTCTTACAAAGATTACAGAAATTTTAGTCTCACTAAAGCCAACAATTGGCAACTCAGTACATAGAGCTCGTGCTTTGGCAAAGATTAGCATTTATTCCCTTGGATGAGGTCTGCTTAGTGCAGCCAAAGGCAGAGGATATTTGTTATGTTATGTTATGACTGTATTTATGGCCTCCTCAGTTCTCTTTTCTCCTATATGTAAATAAATTACTTGATAAGTCCTTTATTCTCAGCTAATTGATGTGAAAGGATCATCTATGATTGAGACAATCCAAAACACAACACAGTCAAGTACCACAGGCCTGTCCTGGTGACCACAGAAGGAGAGAGCAGTTGTCCAGCCTGCTTTAAACTGATTAAGAACTCTTACCAATGTTGGGAATTCCCATCTGACCAGTACTAAGTAACTGAGGAAATCAAAGATTTGTCATACCCATCACTGCTGAAGAACCACAAAAATTGAACAACAAGCAGAAGCATGTCAAATGAGAAGCCCATAGACAATACTGTGGTTTCAGAGCTCAGTGAAGTTACCAAAATATACTATCCCATAAACTGAGATCTAAAAAATCAGTCTTACATTCTAAAATGAAAATGTAGACTTCTTAGCAGCGTTACTACAACAGGTCTGAAAATCCTTAACACTTTTCCATAAACATGTTAAATATAGCTAAAAATAAGTTTTTCATTTGGCCAGAATAAATGTAACCATGTATGTGGCTTATAAGTATATTTACAGTTTAGCATTCAATCACAGAATCACTTGAAAGTGGAGAGGAAAAGAGCCTAAGTATCAAAGTTTCTATTTGGGTATAAGAGGCAGTAACTTATTACTTGTTTAGAGCCATTAAAGGAAAGAAGGAAAATCCTAAGAAGCTAGGGCAAAGAAACACTACAAGTTTTGTTGTGCCTTGTATGGTACAGAAAATAGGGATGGGATCTGTCAGGTTTAAAATTTGGTGACTGGACTTCTAGATAAACACATTATATTCCTCTGCAAAATCATCTTGTAGAACAGGTAACACAGATTTATGCCTATAAAGGTTTCTAAGACAGCGCAAGAATTAAATTACCTGTCATTGCCAAGCTGGGTTTGTGAGTATTGGCAGCTAGGACGTTGACACGCATGCCCATAGCCCAGGCAGAATGAAACTCAACTGCGGTCAGAAAAGGTAAGACATTCATCCAAGCCGTTGGGAAGAGCACAGTGTCCACCTGCATCTTGCTCACAAGGACTACGGCAGGTTCATAGAAAAGGATGTCAAAGCAAGTGAAGATGCCAAACTTCCCAAAGGGAGTCTCAAAGGTGATGGCTTCTGGCTCTTTTGGGTAATCAAACTGTTTTTCTATAATAAAGAGATTATACTGTAGGTAAAGGAAAAAAAGGAGAAAACAGTTAGAGGCACTTACTGTGATAGCCTGGAGTCATTCCTTAAATTCGTTCAGAATGACTTGAGAAAATTTTTCACCTGTGTTGGAAGCCCTCACAGGAAGTGAGTGTATGATCATGGTACCCAAAAGGTGGATATGGGGATAAACATATTGCCCTGGCATCTAGCTAGGAAAGCAGCCACCTGTCTTCGGGTATGTTGATGTCATAATAAAAATAATCTCTTCACTCTTCCCACCTAGTTTATGTTTCTGGTGACTTGAATGCACACAGAAGAGAAACAATAATCTAAGAGGAGCAGGGAGGTTCTGGTGCCAAGAGATAGAATTGGTGACCTTCATGTGGAGATGCCCAGAAGTACTTTAAGTGCACAGCACCAGCATGAAGCATGAGACAGTACTGTAAGACTGTAGAAGAGAGAAGGAAACAAAGGCTGTGCTGATGGGGCAAAGGCAGATGATCTCTGCCAACAAAAAAATCCAAGCTTACGACATTCTCAGCTTTCCAACATTTTTCTTCTTCCTTCACATATGTGTTTTCTAAGAATTCTTTATTATTGTCCAAGTGGCCTGGACAATAAACATGGACATCAAGCCAGAAAAGAGGTTCAAATTTACTGAACTTAAAATTCAGCACCTGGACCATGCCAGATCGGCACACATTATCAGTGTTCCCCTCACTCAGTTTGCTCACAAATAAATATATTGGCGTTGTCTCTGAACAATCAGGTGAAATACTGGGCCCAAAGTGCATTAAATAAACAAATGATTTCACTCTAGCCTTATCAGCCTGCCATTCTGGCACACAGTTCATAAACAACTTTGATGGAACTTGCAGGTAGGAATATAAGGAAAGAATGTTCATTGGGTGTAAATGTTTTAAAGCCTTCATCTGGTTTTACACCTATCTTAGGCCCATGGTTTTGTCCAAATAATTCCTGTTGTGCAAAAACTGCTGAAATAGCAGCAGAAAAACATTTATAGGAAAGGGCCTGTCTTTCTGAAATCAGACTACTCATCTGTAATAAGATGACCATTTTCACATCCTGGAACATAAGGGGGTAGTCTGGTGAAAATCTGGTACTGAAAACTGAAGCTGCTTAAGCAGCAGGATTTCCAGTAGTAGGGAGTTAATGACCTGAGGAAGTCAAACAAAAGCATATGCCACTAAATTGTACCAGAGCAATCATTTTTTTCATTCCAGCCTGTTTTGAGAAATATGACAATCAATGCAAATTTTGCATCAATACTTCATAGCAGCCGGCGGCTGTGGCCGTGTGGGTAAAGCCGCTGCCCCTGGATCCGTGCTCCTTCTCGGAAGGACGCCGGTTCGAGTCCCGCGGGTCTCGCTCTGCCAACTTCGTCCGGGCTTGCCCCGGCCAAGGCTTAGAGTGTCCCAGGGCTAAAGGGGGTGGGGCCAGTTCCGCGCACGCTGAGCTCCACGTAATAAATCCATTCGCGCAGGCATAAAAAGCATCGTCGTTCGCGACGGCTAGCCACACACACTTCATAGCAAGAGAGAGATTCTTTTAAATTATAAACAGAAGCAAATCTCTGCCATGGGACAATGACTGGCATCAAATTCTCTTTCCAAACAGAGACATTTTGGAAGCAGTGGAAAATTAGTTTTGGTCTTTCCAAGGCCACTTTACCTTGTGGTAACGAGCCACCAGTTTGCCCTCTGGGTCAAAGACGACATCTGTATTGTATTGGTAGCGACCGTCACTGGGGCAGGTGGGATCACTGGAGTTACACAGCTTCTTGTCCCCGATGTTTGCAACCACATAGATGGAGTTATTCCTGGCCATGCAGCTGAGTCGTTCCTGCACTGGTGCTGGACCAAATCTATGTATTTTAAGGAAGGAAAAAAAAGGATTTAACAAAATCCATGCTGTCAAAGATGTCTGTGCTCAAGGGCACACCAGCAGCACCATCAACCCTGCAGCCATGGCAAGGCAGGCAGAAACACAGAGTTGCAGCAGTGCTTCCTCAGATTACTGCCTGCACCTTGGGTAGGTCCTCGAGCCTTCCCACTGGCATCTGTAGGGACATGCCTGCCAGTCCCTTTCAGCACCTGGAACATGATGTGCAGTAAGCAGATTAATCCTTGGGCTGGGAAAGGACAGGAGAGGACCCTCTGGACTGAGGAAGACACTAATTTGATTTCACACAGGAAAATATTTAGCATTTAGCATAGTGACACCAAAGGACTGCTGCTCTGGGCCTTTAGCACACTAAGCAGAGTTGAGCCATGGAACAGTGCAGATGAGATGATCAGGGCAACTCATCTCCTCCCATGGACAGGAGCACATAGACCTCTAGACATGGCATGAAGAACAGTGGGCTATTAATTTCAAGATGTGACAGGCCATGTGCCAAAAACTGGCACCACCTCTGAAGCACCCGTACCAGGCCATAAAGAGAGCAGAATCCCCCTCTGTAATGCTGCAATACATATGGCTTTGCAAGGTGTGCACGGGCCACACAAGGAGGACCATCATGCAAGGTACAAGGAATAAGTATGCCAGACATTGATGGCAAGTGCCATACTCCCAAAAGCTGCTAATAAACCCCCTGATTTAGAACAGTGAGGAGACAGATCACCTCTGCAAAAACTGTGTGAAGAGTTGGAATAAAGGCCTGAACACACTGCCACCCCACACTCCACAAAGATACTAAGCTGTTAGAAAGCATCCAAAGGAGTGAAATGAAGATGGTGAAGGGCCTTGAGGGGATGCTGTAAGAGGAGTGGCTGAGGGCACTTGGTCTGTTCAGCCTGGAGAAGAGAAGACTGAGGGGAGACCTCATTGCAGTTACAACTTCCTCATGAGAGGAAGAGGAGGGGGAGGCACTGATCTCTTCTCTGTGGTGACCAGTGATAGGACCTGAGGGAATGTCCTGAAGTTGTGTCAGGGGAGGTTTAGGTTGGACATGAGAAACAGGTCCTTCATCCAGAGGGTGGTTGGGCACTGAAAGAGGCTCCTCAGGGAATTGTCACAGCACCAAGCCTGACAGAGTTCCAGAAGCATTTGGACAATATTGTCAGGCACATGGTGTGACTCTTGGGGTTGATACTGTGCAGGGCCAGGAGTTGGACTCGATGATCCTTGTGGGTCCCTTCTAACTTGGCATATTCTACGATTCACTGAAAGACTGTACATTTTAGCTACTTATATCTCACTAAAAAGCTGCACATCCTGCACTTCTCTCCATTGTGACACTTCTCTTCACAGATCCTCACAGATCTTCACAGTTCTAACAACATGCTCCAAGCTCCTCATCATGAAGCAGGTGCAGAAACCGATGGTGAAGAAGGCAGACCACAGTTGTAGTTCCATGGCAGAGCACTTACTGTAATCTCTAAAAGTTTGAAGTCCAGCACTCAACTACAGGTTAGCTTGTCACTGCTGGAAAATGCTGCTGGAATGACAGATCATATTCTCCAGCACAGAGGCTCTAACAATTCAGAGTTTATCTTATCTTAATTGTGGAAAACTAAGATTAAAAATTTCTGTGTTTATATCACTCGGAGGTGTGGACTTTGACTACTGACCTCATCACCTCTATTATTAGCTTCTCAGAAACTAGTTCTTAGCTGTCCACAAAAATGGTATGTGTGCTTTTGTTTGAACACGGCATTTGTCAAAGACAAACAAAAAACGAAAGAAAAGCTAGTGTAAATAACTTACAGTCATTTCTATTCCTAATAGTGTGAAAAAAATTGAAAGCAGAATGAAAAGCAGCATATTCTGGTATCAAAGCTTTTCCAAATGGAAAAAAAAAGACATTTCCTCTACTTTTAGTAACCCACATTCTGTATGTTGTTTGAATTTCTCCTTAAAGTGTCTAATTTTAAAAAAGTTTTTAATGTATTTCCCTCATCAGTCATGGATGTGCTATACATTTTATAGGTAACTTACCTTCATACTCTATTTTAATTGAAACTTACACTCATGTCAACAGCATTAGCAGTTTCTATGCATTTAGTGGGAACTGCTCATGATTCCACAAGATGCTATTTTGAAACCGCATAAATCACTGCAGAAGGAATCACCTTGAGGGGTCAGTGCAGGGAATCCAATCCACCACTGGATCAGGGATATCCTCCAGGTAGGGGTAGATGGATTCTCTCGTGAATTTCCAGCCATAGATGCCATCTTCAGGAGTCACAATGATGTGAGCACCCTGTCACAACAGGCTCTGTTAAAAACTCACCCATCAACATATAAGCAGGAGGGTCAAATGGAGCAGAAACTACTAATCAACAATCCTCATGTAGTACCTGCTGGGCAGCTTCCTTGATGGCTCCTTCCAAGATATCCATGTTTTTATTCATCAGGGCCAAAGCAACATTGTGAGAAACAGGCTTCTCTGTGGGGTCTGGCAGGATGACCGCGTGTTCATAGACAGCTGCAATGAAGGTGTCAGCAGCAAAGGCCTGAAGGACCACGAGTGCAAATACCCCTGCATGCAGGAGAGGCCAGGAAGGGAGCATGGCTGGTGCCTCACAGCTCCTGGGTGCTCTGAGTCATGGACAAACAGTGCAAAAGGAACATGTATAGGAAAGAGGGGCAAAGTTTAACTTTGAGAAAGGGAGAAACTGCTGATCTGTTAAAACATTATCTTGAAACCAAGCATGACTTACAGGAAAGTGTAACAGTACACATTAAGGCTGTTGTAACCGAACATAACTAAAATACTGGGCAATGCCATGACTAATTGTACCAATAAAAAAATAAGTCATTAAAAACATGCCTAGAAAGAACAGTCCAATTTTTGTTGTTATACTTTTCTCTGTGGCTGACTAAAACAGACTTGCTATCTGTGTTGGTTGTGAAAGGTGGATATATCACCCAGGGATATGGTGTTCTGTGAAGCCTGAGTGGCAAAACTGAGGGTATTAAAAGCTGCTGTATTCTAGTATCTTCATACTACTCAATTCCTATGCTGTGTGTCAGTAGGTGCAGCAAGTTTCTTTAGACCAAAGTTATTGCAGTAGCATCTCTCTGTACCTGATGTCATACACTTAGCATGCCAGCAACAGAAATGTCCCTTGAGTTCAACCCAGTGTCTCTCCAAGTCACTTCTGTTTAGCTGTGCATCACTTTCCAACAGTCTTCCACCAGAAAATATTAATCTGGAGGGAATGTTTTCCTCTGAAATCAGGCAGGTAAGTAACTCATTGCCTGGCTCTCACCAGCCTGAAGCAGAAGAGCAGTAAACATGCGTGCTCCTCTACATCCCTTTCCTGAACACGCTGTATATTTGGAGGCCTTCACTTTTAATCTTCAACTCAGTTCAAATACATTTCTTGCTATGACATTTTCTATTTTTTGACTTTCTAGTAGTTGCAGTATTCACATTTGAAAAAGGCTGCCTGAACAGTGGGTAGCAGAACAGGCTGTCTGCTTTCAGCTACAGCAGACTGTCACTGTAGAGCTGGCTCAGAAATGACAGACCTGTGGATGAATGCAGATACCAGAGTTCTCTGTGTATCAGAGGCTGTGTGCTGATTGCTCTGTGCTGATTGAGGCTTTCAACCATTGGCAACATTGATCTCTTTCTATTAATGTTCGTCTCTAAGTACTTCTCTACACACATTACTAGATACAGAATGCTCATTCAGGAGCCTTAAATACGAGCCTTTTAAAGGTTGCAATAGAGATTTCAGTGACACTTGAACTAATGTAGCTTGGCAGCCTTTCCCCCTCTCTGCTCCATTTTTCTTAGCAACGCAAATATGCGTTGAATCACATTAACCACAATCAGACACCAGTTTGAAGGAGGAAGTAGCAAACTCTTCCCTGTTTAGCAATAGCGAGGATGTGAGCCAGAAAGGTTCCTGACCTGGCAGGGCTGGGCAGAAATATTTACGAGTGCAGTGTGAGGGTACTGCCCCGCAAAGTTCAAGTCACACTGCGGTGACAAGCGGGTTTCCGTAGTACAGTGGGGCGGAGACATCCCTGTCTGCCTCTGTCTGCCTCTGCCTCTGTCTGCCTCTGTCTGCCTACTGCCGGCAGAGCTGGGAGCTCACCCAGGAACAAGAACTAACACCAGTTAAACAAACCAACCCACGGAATAAACTTATCAAAACTGCAGTAGTTCACGCTACATGTGGCTGCGGACAATGCAAGCGGAAACTTATCCAGAGGTCCCTCTGCTTTCCACAGCTCTATCCTCCCAGTCCACTCTTCCCACGGCTGTAAGGTACCCGCCCCCATCTCTGCTACTGCCTGATGATGGTGGTTACCCGAGGACTTACTTCTGTGAAACACGAGGCAATTCGCTGCTAAATCAGCTTAGCAATAGAGGGAGTCTCTCTTCAGACTGTGGTCCTACTTCTTTTCTTGTGCTGAGAGAGGGTGTGTGGCAGACTACCGTGCACTCGAAGGGTTAATCTTGCTGTGGAGAAGCCTGTGTGAAACGTCACACCTGCAGGCATGCAATCACTGCAGAGCACTGAGTACATGAGGGCAGGGATGAGGAAATCCGAAGCTGATCTTTTTTAGCAACAGGACATAGTTATGTTACTTAGCTGTAACAGGACACCATATCCCAGGACACAGATATAAACTTAAAGATACAGTACTTTTCTTCCACAAACAAGTAGAGTGTTTTCCATTATTTCTACTATATGAATTGTAGAGGATTCTAATTTCATACATTTACAGACTAAAATCTTGTTTAAAAAAAAAACAAAACAAAACCTTTCTAAAAAAACCACTGTATTTTGCAACCTCACAGTTGCAATGATGTTGGTCAGATTAAACGTAAATATTTTTAATTCAAAACAAACCTGCAGAACAACAGAATTAGCTACACAGAGAAATGTTAGGTGTGCCACACAAAGTAATACAGTCCACCTACATAAAAGGTAGAGTCTGCAGGGTCTCCACCCTCACACATGCCAGTGCATTCCATCTGTTCAAGCTGCTCACTAACCCTTACCAACATCTGCTGGCACAGTCTTGACTCTCCCTCACACCAGCACAAGCAACCATTCAATGGGAACACAGGTAAGCTCTTGAAAAATTGATCATTTTGAGAATTTTTGATACAAACCCACCTAACTGCTTGGAAAAGGTGACACAGTTATCAGCAGTTTTGTGGAAAGGAAATTTTCCACACCCTAAAAATGTGGCCAGAAGGATTCAAGTAGACTCCTCCAACTGTGAGTTAGGACATAGCATGATAACAAATTACACTGTGTGCTGAATTGAATAACTGTTTTTTGAATCAATGGTGTTTCAAGGATTGTTTTGTTTTTCAAAGTAAATGATAACCTTCAAAAGCTCTGTTAATCTCTGGTTTAGAAGAGTGTGTGCTCAGAGATGGGGCAGAACAGTATTGTAGAAATGGCTTCTAACACTCCACCAAAAATTTCAAATAATTAAAAACTGTTTTTTATTGGGCCACAACCTACTCTTACATGCCTGAATCCTACACCACTGAAGTCGGAGGAATTTATTTTCTATTGTCTCCAGTGCCAAGGCCAAGCCCATGACTACCAAAGCTATTACAGAAAAACACATACACACCTGTCCAGCACAGCAATTTATTTTTGCTGCAAAATCAAGTCAATAAATCAATATGCAATGACTATGCTGTTAGATAAACCAACTTGAGAAATAGAATGCCATTATAAGTATTAGTATTATTTAACATTAATTAACATTATGATTAATTAGCATTACAGAAAAAGACAATGAAATCTTAAAGGATTTCTGGTGAAATCATGGTGAAACTTGCTGTGTGTGTGGAGGGTCCTTTACATACCACCTTCCAAAGAGTGTTACACTCAAAACTGGCTTAGATGTAGTAGTCCGACTTATCAGGCGTCCATCAGATAGCACCTAGTTATGGAAAAGTAAAATAAGCAGGAATATCATCACAGCATGACAAACATAAATATATATATATTTATTCATGTTGATCTAGGTGAGAGAGCTTCAATCTCAACTGGATCTACCATGAAGTCTGAAAAAAACTATACTTCTGTCTTGAAGGAGATCTTATTCTAGGGGATTTGGGGGAACAGGGAAGAAGGGAATTGGCAAGATGGACCTGCTGTATGAATACAACCAGGAAAATCAGGTAGAAATAAAGCTGGCTTGAACTTAAGGCAGTTAATGAAATAGAGGACACTGATAACTACAAAGTGGCTTTTTGATCATTTGTGTTACAAGTCTGACAACTGAGAAGGGTGCCCCATTACCTCAAACTCCCCAGGGGCCAGCTGCACCCCGCTGTACAACACTTCTGGAAAGACGTAGTTGGTGCCAAACGTGCCACTGAGGGAGAACATCTCAAACTTGGTCTCAGCCGTCTCCACTGGCTGCCCACACGTGTCCAGGTCAGTGCTCTTGCACTTGAGCAGCGTGCATATCTGTGGGGAGGAGGATACAGAAAGGAAAAACACCACTAAGCTTTCAACAACTAAGAGCTGGATTTGATAGCAAGAAAAGCTGTCATGATCCAATATATCTACTCATTTATTTAGGCCAATGAAATCCAAAGGTTGCACTTGAAACTTTGTATAAAGACAGTTTTTTGCCAGCACTGCAGCAAAGCACTGTGTCTGCATGTACACGTGTGTTTGTAAGTTATGTGTGCATTAATGCATAATATGTATGCACTTAGCCATAGATATGGAATAGTTTGTGGCCTAGAGAAGTTACTTCACCTCTGGCTGAGTTTCCAAAAAAAATGAAGCCATATTTATTGCCTATTCTAGTGGGAATACTCTCTCCATATTTATATAGAAAAGATATATATAGCACACTAGAAAAAGTTGAACAGCAAAATTTTACAGAATCAATACACTGACAAGCCATGTGAATACAAATGTTATATCCATATTTAGCTTCTTAATTTTGTTAGATAACCACATGGTAGAGGATCACATCAGCACAATGGTACAATCCACTAAGCAGAAACAGTGACAAGAGCATCCCTACGGAGTTAGGGAGAACTCTGCAATCTTCTGTCTCTTTTTTACACATATACAGAAACCTCCTTAGAATCACCAAATCATTTATGTTGGAAAAGACCTTTAAGATGATGAAGTCCAAACATTAGCCCAGCACTACAAAGCCCACCACTAAACCATATCTCTAAGCTCCACATCTACACACCCTTTAAATACCTTCAGGGATGGTGACACAACCACATCTCCGGGCAGCCTATCCCAATGCTTGACAACCCTTCCAGTGAAGACATTTTTTTCCTACTATCCAATCTAAACTTCCCCTGGCACAACCTGAGAGCATTTCCTCTTGTCACTTGTCACATGAGAGAAGAGACTGACCTCCACCTCACCACAACCTCCTCTCAAACAGCTGCAGAGAGCAATAAGGTCTGCCCTCAGCAATACATCCTGCCAAACCTACAACCTGCAAAACCTGAAGAGCAACTTCTGAAAGACATGTTCCTGAAATTACCACCAGCATGGATAAGCATATGTATCTATCCTGTTCCGTCCTTGACAAAACTGCTGGATGACCTCACATTCTTGAAGTGTTGCGGCATAGGGTCAAGCCACGGTCTTCACTTTCATAATTCATAACACAGAAAAGCAATACCCCTAATGAAGACAAAAGGTATCACAAAGAAATGAAAAGTTTTCCAGGGGGGCCTAAAAATACCTTGTCTTAAATGTCCTCAAATAAAAAATGAGATAAATGGAAATGGACTGCAAAGAGAATATTGCAGCCTTCGCACTGTTTAAATAAGAGCAGAAAACTCTTACCTGCAAATAATACTCTCCTTCCACAACATGTAGCCCATCAAAGGCACCCAGGACATAAATTTCATCTTGCTGCTTCTCTACTATCTTGTAACTCAGATGGCAACAAAGGTCCTGCTGGCAAATGGCATAATTTCCCTCAGACTCCGTGAGTTCCGTGAAGGAGAAGAGATCATGGTAAATGATCCCACTAAAATAGTGTCTCTTTGATGGAAGCTGGTTGATCCTGCTGGCATACAATTTCCAGTTAACAGCACCAGGATAGTCAGGAGACAGACGTGGGTGTGAACTCAGTTCTGTCACCAAAAGGTGACCATTATCCATTTCAGCATTGTAATAATATGCTTTTGGACCATCTGGGGCATAAATACCACTCCCTGCAAACACAACAGCAGAAAGCTTCTAATCTGAAAGCAAATGTATGGGACAGGTCAGCAGTACTGACTAATAATATATGTGCAAAATTTTACTCTAATGTTTACCAGAATGTTTTGAAACTAAATTAAGCCTTCACAGACTACAGCCTTAACCTAACGTTTTCTGCAATCAATTTCAGTAGACCAAGTTCTGATGTTTCATGTATTGTAAGTGACAAGATCAGTGTGCTGATTATATAGGATTTAAATGGCTGAAGCTATACATTCTTCCTTGAATTTAATTGCATTAGAAATCAGTAACTCTGATTAAAATAAATTTATCAAATCAAAAAGTTCTGTATGGAAAAGGTATTGCCAAAATTCACATCTTTATTCAAGTGCTTTACATAAATACATAACTCTTTAAAGCCCAGGGTAAAATTTATCCATAAGGAATATGAGTTGAGTGACATAGGGTCATCAACAACTGAGAACGAAAGGAATGGCCCATATCTGCTTTTATTTGGATGGCAAAGTTTAGAGCTCCATTTTAGCAGGAAGTTTCTCTCAATTCGGCAAGCACATGCACACAAAACTTGTACCTGACTTCTAGCATCTGCTCAGGAAAAATATATGGTGAAAACAAAGCCTGCAAAGAAAATGTGACACAAGTTGTCTAGCCCAGAAGTACTTATTAGCAGCACTCACATGAATATTTCTCAGAGTTAGGTTTCCATCTAGTGGAGAAAACAAAGTTTGGGCCTTCAGATGACCAAAACAATGACAAACACCAGGGTCAGAAAATTAAGAGTAACACTCTCAAACTCTCAGAACTCATTATTTTTCAAATAGCTAAAGGTGTTAGAGTCAACTTAAGCATTTCTGAGTTTTGACATAGCGCATTTTTATTTCCTTTATATCTTTACAAGTACTCCTGTTCTAATCTTGTTGACACATGTATGCTGATGGGAATTTCTGCTCAGGTCAATTGCACTACACAGATATAAATGCTGCCCATGTGAACAAGATCCAATAGAGGAATATCACCTTACCTGTCATATCTAAAGTGGAGTTGTGTGTATTCGCTGAAAGTAAGTTGACACCCATTCCCATGGCCCATGCTGAGTGAAACTGGATTGCTGACAGCAGTGGAAGAGTGTTAACCCAAGCCGTTGGGAACAGAATGGTGTCAACCTGAAATCTGCTTGCCAAGACCACAGCTGGGTCATGATAGAGTATGTCTGCACAAGTGAAAATGCCAAAGTAGCCAAAGGATGTATTGAAGGTCACAAATTCTGGATCCTTAGGGTAATTAAACTGTTTCTCTGTCACAAAAAGGTTGTACTGTTCATGGAAAAGAAAGCATGGAGGAAATAAAATAAGATACATCCAACCATTTAAGGTAAAAGAACATTGAATATAATACTCATTCATTTAAATAAAAGTAATGGAGAACATGTTTTGTGAACACGCTATACCTTAATTTCAAAGAGGAGAATTCATACCACTGCAAGAGGAGTCAAGCACAAATATCTGTGGTTCTGGTTTCTGCCATTGAAGGGGATTTGTATTTAGTTAGCAAGAGTTTATTTAGGAATTAATGTTGAAATATATGTCACTTCCTATTGAGATGTAGTAAAAACAGAGGGCTTATTGAGCTTTTACTAATTTCATATAGTTCCTTGCTTTTAAATTCAGAATAGCAGGAACAAATATATCGTAAGGCAGTGGCTTCCACCTGCCCTCTGACACTTGCTCTATAATGACTCTGTAAAAATACATTTAAACCTGGGAAGCAGCTTCTGTTTCAAATCTTGAATTACTTTTTTCATTGGAAAATCCTCTCACCTTGTGATAACGAGCCACCAATTTCCCTTCTGAGTCAAAGACAACGTTGGTATTGTACTGATAGCGGCCATCACTTGGGCACCTTGGATCAGTGGAGTTGCATGGTTTCTTGTCTCCCATATTTGCAACCACATAGATGCAGTTATTCCTTGCCAGACAGCTCAGTCTTTCCAGCAGGGGTGAGGGAGCAAACCTAATCGGCAGTAAAGGAAGAAATAAGTTAAAACATCAAAACTATTCAATCCATAAAAATTCTAATGCTTAGACTACAGATCACAAGAGTGATAGGTCTAGGTTAGCCAGGAGATTTGTGCTTCAAAGCTTAGCATGCTGAAACTCTTGCATCACCTCACATTAACTGAGGAATGCAAAGGTTTCCTTGCAGTGAAAGCAAATCTTTGCACCTTCAAGTCTCCCTTCTACTGCCAAGGTATGGCACAGCATCCATGTTACACTGACACATGGGCTAATATCAGCCCTTCTGCTGAAGCTCTCCATTTGGCTGATGTGCTGAGGTAGCTTCTGATTTGTTTCTTTGATGGTTTGTTATTTGATGGTGCAATTTATTCAGGAAAATAACAGAATAAAAAGGCTATCAAATCATGATTCCAAAATATAATTTTGAAATTGTACAATATATTCTTTCAGTAGTAGCTGTTATTTTATTCACAAATGCTCCCTAATAGTCCCATATCATAAACATTTTCTACAACACACATTGAATACCTTACTGAAATGTAGATTCCCTAAGTTTTTTCTTTTAAAATCAATCTCAACCTTTTCAGTATACTGACTAAAATAAAGAAAATTACAGTGAGAAAAAAATGACAGAGAAAAATTACAAAGAAAGTTTTCTGAAACTATTTATGGCAACTATATGGTGTCTAACATGGCTTCATTTCATAGCAGTTGTTCCAAGACATTTAAAACTAACAACCACCACTCTGAAAGGTACCATCTTTCCTGTCAGACTGTTTCCCCAGGGATGATACCTTCCAGGATCAGCACACGGAATCCAGTCCACCTGTGGGTCTGGGATATCCTCAAGATAAGGGTATATTGTTTCCCTTGTGAAGACCCAGCCGTAAATGCCATCTTCAGGAGTCACAATGATATGGGCACCCTGGTACCAACATACAAACACCAAAACCACCATTAAGACAATGAAAAAAACAGTCAGTGATTATTCAAATGAATGCCTCTAATGAGATCATAATACCTGTCTGGCTGCTTCTTTGATGGCCCCTTCCAAAATGGCCATATTTTTCTCCATGAGCATGAAGGCCTCCTCAGGAGAAACTGGCACTTCAGTGTCCTCTGACAAGACAACGTTATGCTCATAGATGGCTGCAACATAGGTGCCCAGGGCACAGGCCTCCAGAGCAGACAGCACCAAAAGCATGGCAAAGGCACAAGCTTTAGGAAGGTCCATGTCTGAAGCCTGGAAGTCATCTAAGAGGAAGGTGTAGGCAAGCAGAAGCAGGGGGCTTTAAAAAGAGGAAACCTTGTACAAACTCGGGGAATTCCCCAGGGCAGTGGAAAGACAACACCTGGAGATGCTATCACCCTGCCTGGAAAATATCACAACATCAAAGGCAGGAGAGCGGGCAGCATTGAGCAATTCTGCCTTACATCACCACAGACAAGTCACCACTGTGCTGCAGCCAAAGACACCATCACCTGCCAGATCTGTGAATGGGCGTGGCATTGCTGCAGTAACACAGCTCAAGGCAAGCCCGAATCACAACAGGAAAAGTTTGGGAAATCTCAGCAGAGACCAGCACAGATACACTCCTGCCCAAACTCAAGGGTGCAGAGTGCAGGCAGGGCTGCAGGAGGCAGGCAGACACCCCCACCCTCAGTGCTGCCACACAGGCACTACTTGTGCCACTCCTGCTCAGGGCACTCTGGTCTAGCCAGTTCTACTTTGCCTATACCTGGCACAGCCTCAGCTCATTAGAGCTTCATGGCTTGTACAACTGTGTGGGTAATCGCAGGTGCTTATTTAGACCTGCCACTGCATGAGACAAGCACAGCACAAGCCAGGGGTGCCTGAGCTTCCCACAGAAGACCCCCACTGTTCTACTTTAACTATTATTCCAGGATCTCTGGATAATCATAGTAAGAGAACATGCTTGCAAATTATTTCACAAAGCAAAAAAACTGGAAATCAGGATTCCCCTTTATGTTTCTTTTGCCTTCACTGTTCCCATGAAAGAATTAATAGCGTAGATGATGTGTTGCCAGGAAGATAGAGGGGTTAGTTAATCCAGCCTAGTTTCTACTGGTGGCCTGGTGCAGTTCACACACATTACTTTCAATGATATTTATGTTCTTTCTGGTAATCCTCACCACTCTCAACTCATAACAGTACACATCAAGTGAACAAATCATTGCACAAAACAAGCTAATTAAGTCTCATGTCTACAGATCTGTATCTTGTGCACTTTGTGTCTAATTGTAGTCAGTCCTCTCAGTCCCTTCCCACCTGGTTCATCATCAGCACTGGCATGGTCAGCATTTCATATTAAACTGAGGTGTACACTCCTGGTTTCAGTAAAGTCTAACACCTGATACAAAAAGGAACAGAAGCTAGTGACAGGCTGTTCCTAAGGGAAGCCGGCCCTTTGTACCCTGATGTTTCACAGCTCAGCTGGCTACCAGACCTGTTCTTGCTAGTCCCAAAGAACTCTGCCAGAGAAAGAATTATTTCTCCTGTAAAATCCAGTAACTACTTACAAGAGAAACTGATTGGAAATTGCTAGAGAGACCACTTTTCTTATCAGTGGGAAAACGAGTACCACAGAGAACCCCTTCTAGGACTCAGTTAAAAGACTTTTGATCCAAGCAGGGTCAGAAAGTTTGGTGTGGGTTTGCTAGGCATTTCCTTATCTCAGTGCCCCTTAAGTTTCTTTTGCCTAGAATATGAAGGAGGCAAGGAAATGTTTTTTTCCCATAGCAGCCCTAGACTTGCAGCAGATTAGCTGTTGCAGAAGCAATTAGTACAAACATTTCAGCATTTATTAGCAATATAAATCTCACACGCACCAAGCTGAGTCTTCATATATAATACAAACATACATATGTCAGTGCATGTATGTATACACACATATACAGAAGATGCCAAGTCTCCTCCAGGATTGAAGATTGGTTAGTTCTGTGCAGACATGGCAACTCTTCATTTGCCTCCCATTTTCAGGCACTTTCAAGATAATACAAGTGCTGGTAGACACAAAATCTTTCAGACTCTTGTTGTCTAAGAAAATTTACAAAACTTAGGAAAAAGTTGCTTTATTGAAAATAATATTGTGCTTAATGCTTTGTAATTTCAAATTACGTTTCAACATTTTATGTTATCAGTTCTAGTATTACAAGATAATGAACTTCCCTTTAAAAAGTACAGAAAGCTGTGGTAGCAAAATAGTAGCTTTACCCAAGAATAATGCACAGCATGCACAAGTATAGAAACCAGACATTTGAAAACATATCTCTTCACATACAGCAGTGCACTGTACATGGAACACAGTTATACACACTGACAGCTGAGGGTTACTCATCACTTACAAGAACTTCCAAAAGAAAGGCAGTCAGTGTTTAGTGTTTCAAAACAGTGATGCAGCTACAACTAAACCACAACTGGTTGTTCAATAAGGGATCATGCCCCAGCTCCAGAATAATGAAGCACTGTTAAGTCCAGTCACCTCAATACTAGGTTAAACCACAGCAGTAAACAGAGAATCGAAAGTATGTCTGGCTATGTTTCACTGCCCATCAGATGAGTTCTTTCTTCATTATTACCAGGAGGATTTTGCAGGCTGGAACTGTTTGCATAGGGAAAAGAACAGGAGAGAAGACACAGGTTTCATATTCTCTAGATACTTCTATGCAATACCAACATTATAAGCAAAAAAGCACATTACATGCAAAGAGCTATGTGGCTCACTGGATTTGCTATTGCACCCAACCATGTACTATTCATTCATACCATCATATAATGGTTCATATTGAAAATTACCTTTAAAGGTCAGCTAGTTCTATCCCCCTGCCATGGGCAGTAACATCTTGAACCTGACTAAGCTGCTTAGAGCCATGTCTAACCTGGTCTTGAATGTTTCCAGCTATGAGGCATCCACTATCTCTCTGGACAATCTAGTTCACTGTATGCTCCCTGTAAAAATTTTCTTCCTTGTACCTAGTCTGAATCTACCTTCTTTTAGTTTAAAACCATTACCTCTTGTCCTATTGCTATAGGCCCTATTAAAAAGTTTGTCCCCATCTTTCTTGTAAGACCTGAAAGTACTGAAAGGCTGCAATATGTTCTCCCCAGAGCTCTCTCTTTTGCAGACTGAACAACTCCCATCTCTCTCAGCCTTTCCTCAGAGAGAGATGTTCAAGCCCTTTTGATCAGTTTTGTGGCCCTCCTCTGGAGCTGCTCCAACAGGTTCATGTCTTTCCTGTGCTGAGGGCTCCAGAGCTGGATGCAGTACTCCAGGTGGGGTCTCAGAAAAGCAGAGTACAGAGGGAGAATCACCCTTGCAATCCTTCAAGTCTTTTTGGATGGCACCCATCCTTCAGGTATGTCAGCTGCACTACTCAGCTTGGAGTCATCTGAAAATCTGCTGGGGATGCACTCAATCCTGTTATCTGTATTACTGGTGAAGACACTAAATAACACTGGTCCCAAGGCAGACCCCTGAGGGACACCACTCAACACTGATCTCCATAGAGACTGCTCTGCATGTGACCATCCAACCAATTCCTGCTCACAGACATCCTTCTGAAGGAATGATCAGTAGGATTTCCTCATTAATGCCACAGTCCTGCTGCTTGTATAGAATACACATTGCCTGGTTTAGGTCAGTAGGAATTTAGGAAACCATACAGACAAATTATTTAAGCAGTATTTTTACTGCTCATCTTAACATTCATTATTAGGTTGGTAGTGAGGAAATAATAGAAGTCAGCTTTCAAAGGTTTGCTTCATATGATTGCAAGTAAAATAAAGTATAAATATCTCAGCATACCTTTTCCTTGTTGCCTCAATGATATAGAATATTCCAGTTGCAAGACCCTTTGAGGAAACAGCCAGTTATAATTGTAATAATAACAACAATAACAACCTTATGCAATAGCTCATAACTGCAATAGATTGTGGCTAGCCGTCGCGAACGACGATGCTTTTTATGCCTGCGCGAATGGATTTATTACGTGGAGCTCAGCGTGCGCGGAACTGGCCCCACCCCCTTTAGCCCTGGGACACTCTAGCCTTGGCCGGGGCAAGCCCGGACGAAGTTGGCAGAGCGAGACCCGCAGGACTCGAACCGGCATCCTTCCGAGAAGGAGCACGGATCCAGGGGCAGCGGCTTTACCCACTCGGCCACAGCCGCCGGCACTGCAATAGATACAAACCAAAAAATGTGTAATTACTTACACTTAACAGTGCCCATCCACCTTGGATGGCTGCACCCCATTCAAAACCCAGCTTTTCATTTAGAAATCCTCCCAGAACGGGACCTACAAATGCCCTGCAACAAATCAAAATCAGGTATTGGCATCCCAAACAAAAAAGATAACATATCATATTCTCAGTTTTATTGAGGTTTGTGGCCTTCCTTCATAGATTCTCTCACTTTTGTCAACTAAGACATTGCTGTCCATAGACCTAGCTTTCCTATAACCCACAGTAAGTATTAATTCTTTGTTTGCCAAGGCCCCAGTAAATACATCTAGTCACTTCCTCAGCTGGAAATAGGATCCACATTAGAAAGCTGAATGCAGTCTTTTTTCGGTAGAGAGACTGTGTTACAGACCATGTTCTAACAGAACATTTACACTAATCTAATTCTATCACAAGAGAAGTTCAAAGTCTCATCCCTCAAAACACAAAGCTTCCAAACTTCAAGACAACGGACTAGTAAACATAGGCAGGTGGGGAGGCACATTATGATAGATATGGTCACTACAAGGTTGAGCTGTATGTTAACTGCCCTGAACCTTTATGCCTGTCTGAAAATGCCATGAAAGGTTATGCATCTGCTGTCTCTTTATGAAAGGTCTTACATGAAATGGTCTTTCACTACAAAAGGGACAAAACTGTGTAAAACTAGAGAGATTTCCTGAAGGAAAGTTACATTATAGAACTGGACTTGATAACAGCATAAAACTGGGGTTTGGTAACTTTATATTACCTCTGTCTGTACTGAACCCTATGTCAAATAAACAGGACAGTTGGCCAGCTAGAGCTTGGAAGAAATGGTGTAAATTTGTGCCACTGAAGCACACCTGCAGCCACAGAGGACTACAAGAACAGGTAAAAATATCCTGGCTGTCAATAGGGGCATTCTATTACTTCCCACTGAGTGACTATCCTGAAAGATCACTTAGCCAGTAGCACCTTTCATTAATTTCTGTGATGATGACCACTGAATAATAAACAAACACATTCTGCTAAGCTACGCAAATCCAGACCTTAAATAATTGCTGTGGCTGAAAAAGAAGATTCTATCCTAAGCTATCCCAGACAAAAACAGGAAATGTGGAAAATGGAAAGCAGAATGAGTCAGGAGCAGTCACCTTCTAGCTCGCTCTGTGTGGGTGGACATAGCTTTGTAAAAAATTAGGCTCTACATCTCTCTATACTGAGCATTAAATATGGTAGTAATAAGAAAAATGACCACATGGAGGTCCAAGCAAACATCCCCTTAATTATTGCAGTTTTTTGATATGCAGAACAATACATTTCAAGGAAGGCAAGTTCAGAGTCTTGTAAAAACCAGTTTTACCTTTTGTTGGGTAAAAAGCTTTGTTTTAACATGTCCACCAGACGCCTGTCTAGCAAGAAACTTTTGAATCAAGGTCAACACAATGGCTGCAGTGAAAGACTTCTGGTTATAATGCAGCCAGGTTTCATGTGGCAATAGTGCAGAACAATCAAACTCTCCTAGGTTACAAAAAGGTGTATACCTACCCAAGGGACCACATGGCATTGAAGAGCCCAGACACCAGACCCAGCAGGCTCAGACCTTCTTCAAATCCATTCTCACTGCAGAAACAAGACCAGTTAGAGTAGTACAACACATTACTGTGTCTCAATCTACAGCCTTTCCTTACAGAGTTTTTCCCCTCATTTTAATTTGCACACCACAGAATTAGTTAACAAGCAAAAGTGTATAGTAGAACATCTCTTTACCCAGTACTTTATTCTTTGCTGCCTCCCTGAAGGATTGCAGTGCTATTCCTCGTTTCTGCTTTCTTCCGAGTAAGATCACTGACACCACACCATCACACTCATTCCCCATGTTTCATACAGCAAGTGTAACACAGTGACAGGTGGCTTTTAAGAAGAAAATACCTTGTTCCAAAAGGAACATACCAATAAAAGTAAATCAAGACCCTTCTAGGTCGTTATTGCCAAGCCACAATGCAGACCTTGTACTTTGAGCAAGTATGACTCTTGTAGGTGCAGCTGTAAGAGCCATTACAGTCTGAAAACCCAAGGAAAGCTGCTTGCTATTAGCTGTCCTCAGAAGCTGAAGTAACTTCTAAGTATATGAAATCACAAACAGGTCACCAGATGCTGTAAGACTCAAAGTCTGAGGGACTTCAATCTGTTCATAGTACTGAGGTCCACATTTACAAAATAATTTTATAATTATTATTTGTAAATAGTTATTACTTAGAAAATATTTTACTTTATACCGGGAGTATAATGACTGGGGTACTCACAAAAAACTAAGACTAGGGAGTAGTGGAAACATTTAAATGTTACTAGCTCCCTTTGTTTCAAACAGGGGTAAAAAAAGCCACACTTCATATTCACTCCTGAAAAACAGTTGCAGTTTCCTACTGCCAGTAACATGAAAGATGGGTTGGACCAAGTTACTTACTGTGCACACTGCAGGATCTCTGGAAACACTGGAATAGCACTCATGCCAAGAGAAAAGCCAATCAAAACCAGCACTAGCACAAACATCCACAACTGACTGAAAAAGAGGCATTTGAAAGAAGTTAGTTGCTTAAAACTCTTTTCAAATAGGTACCCCACTTGAATGAAGGCTATAATTGATCAGCAAACTATGTTTCTTGAAGCCAATACTAAGACTTGAAAAATAGAGTTCTATGCTTGAAAACAGACTTTGTAAAAGAATGTGAAAAACTTGTGATCAGATTACGTATTCTCTTATCAAATGCAGTTTTGTTGATAAGTTAAAAATCTTAAGTTGATTTTATGAGGAACACATAGAAAAGAGGTTGACAGATGAGCTTGACTCAGCAATGCATATATCTAAGCTCCAGACTTGGTTTGTTGCAGAAGTGAAGAATTTTGAAGCTAAAATTTTGTAGCCTAGTCTATTATAAACAAATAGACTTAGCTGAAGAATAGTGAAGACATTGCTAATTTCTGTTTCTCACCAGCTCAAACATGTCACCTCGCCAGTTACAATACATGATTTTCTTTAAAAATCAGAAATGTAGGAGGAATTCAACACATTAACAAACCTATCATCATCTTGAACAGAATATCTAACCTAGGAGAAAAGGACTGTACAGTTGTTTTGTAAATGTAGCAGTGTTTTGCTAAGAATTAACTTGAGAGAGATGGCAATAAGAGCATTCAGGTGCTATGGACATTCTTTTTACCTAGCTAGTGAAGACAAAGCTATAATCTGGCACTTTCCTCATTAAGCTATACAGAGAGAGAAGAAAAATCACTATGAGCACAGTAGCAGTAAAAAACAAATATAAAAGCATATAATTTATGAAGCTGAAAAATCTCCATTTCTCATTGATTTACACTCATAGTAAAGGTATGTGCACCTTTCAATGTGCAGTACTGGAGCAGGTCCTAACATGAAAAAGCACAGTGCTGTCAGTAAGCCTCCAGATACCAGCAGCCACTTCCTTGTGTACTGTGAAAGAAAAGGATGAGGTATGCAATTTAAAATTGTGAATTTGTAATGTAACTATTTTGTCTTTCCTAATACCCCTCTTCTAAATCTCCACCTGAAAAGTACAACTCCTGTAGAGACCTTCATTACAGACAAAATGGGAATTCAAGTTCCTCTGCCAGTTCAGACCACCACCAAGAAACAGTGAATCCATGCTTCCTCAGACCACTGCAATCACTGGCAGCAGCTGCTTAATACAAGATTTCTTCAGAGCAATACACCTTCTCTGTTAGCAAAGTAGTTTAGGTCTTACTCTTCTTTCATGTAAGAAATATCATGTAGTGTTGCACAATGATCTTAAAGGTCCCGTCCAACCCAGGCCATTCTATGATTCTACATAAGTCTCATGTAAAAAGGCTACTATTACTTTGTGTCAGGAAAACACAGTGTCAGAAAACTATCACCGTCCTTCATGGAGAGCATTCAAAGTGTAGGTTTTCTTGATCAATTAGCAGAGCCTCTTAACTAGGCAGTTTTAGGTGTATCACGGTCAAAGTCTCTTTCTATGGTGGTATTCAGAGCTAAAGGCCCATAGCCAGCCAGTACGCTGATGTAATTTGGATATTATAGTTTTTAAAAGATAATGTTAATAGAGCTAACCAGAACATTTTTAATCCTCAGAAGCTAATACAATTAAATGTGATCAAACCCAGGGGTATCTGTGACATATTTTCCAACTCTCTATTCCATATTGTGTGGAAACAGATTGTGCTCAGTCCACTAGAAAAGCTCAGCACACTTCAATGTCCTTTACTGCTTTGGACATTCCTAAATTACCTGCACCTTGCCAAAGAGACCTTTCACTTGGCAGTAATGTGTGGATGCACAGGGTCTTGAAAGGCAAATCCCTTTACAGGACCAGGCCCACATCCATTGCTTCAATATAGGAAGTCCTCCACCTATAACTAAATGCAGAGTACTTCACTAGCCCTGCACAATCCCAAGCAGTGTAGTACTCACTGGCAGTTTGTCGCTTATGAGTCCAAGGAGGGGAGAAGACAGGGAGTACGAGAGTGCCAAACCAAGGAACACCAAGCCCACATAACCAGTTGGGAGTTTGAACTACGGAAAGGAACAAATAAAACAAAAAACCAAAACAAACCATATAGGCTACAGTCATTATAGGACAAGTCAAGAATTATATTTTAGGTCAAAACACTGAAATGCACGATTTTAAGCATTTTACTAGTACCATAGAGAGGTTTTTCAAGTATTTGAAGTCATCAACAAAGCTTCAGTTTCATTGCTTTCAGCAACATTTTAAAGCATGGAGTGGTAGAAACACCTGACACAACTGTACTTATCTAAAGCCTAAATAAGGTCAGGAGAAAATACTATGCTATGTCTCCTACAACAGCATGCTGGATTCTAACTACACTAGCTGACACATTTGAAACAGACACTTCAGATATTGAAATGTAGATTGATTTAGTCTTTACTTTTCCAATCTTCAATTTTATTTGCACTTAGAAAAGCATAAATACTGTAGTCATCTACTGTTAATCAGCACATCTTAAAAGTAAGTAGTGCTATAAAACTCAACCCCAACTCTTCCACCAGATGATGATTTTTATGAGAATGAATTAAGAGTTTTTTTCCAAACATCCTGAGGTCTACATTTTCCTAATGCAGAGACACATTTCTGTATTGAAACAACACGTGTAATTAACCAAAAGGAAAGCAGTCTCTCAAATGAGTGCCTTAACTAACAGTCAGAAGATATTCCAAGATGTTTTATTTGGCATTGACTTCATAAATATTCATTGCTTCCTTGCCATATGCAAGCACACGATAATAACTGTAATTTAGCGGTTAGAACACCTGCCAAGAAGGCTACAGCCCTTTCACAGCAAGTATCTCTAAGCACAGAGCAGAGGGAAAGCAGAAGAGCCACACAAGCACACAGTATTCTACAGAGGGATAATTACAGATCCCCCACCTCGGGTGATGGAAGATGTACATTCACATCTCCACTGATGAAGGAGGTTAGCATCAAGTCCCCTTCACCCTGGATGAGTGCTCTAAGTACAGTACTAGACAGACAAAAAGTAGGAGCACAACCACCTGTGAAATACTATACCCTGGAAAAACAATAAAGGAAGCACTCAAAGAGCATTGCTTAATTTCACAGAGGAATAGAACCTTAAACTGCTTACTTCAAATCCTTTACCTTAAACATGACAGAGAAAAATAAATAAACCAAGTGGAAAACAAATAAATAAATATTAAAATAAATTTAAAATAAATTTTAAAAATGTCATTTGCCTTTTAAACAAATGAGTGAAGAAGTCAGCTGGCAACTACATAGTTGTAATCAGTTTAATTTTAGGATTGCTGTAAGAGAATGCAGAGCTGCGACACCACTTCCCGAAAAACAAGTTTTCACATCAAGAGATATAACTCTGTCAGTGACTGTAGCAATTTTCAGGCATTTGATTTCAGGAAGGAAGAAAAAGTACCCTGCTTACAAAATCACCTGCTACACCCTATTCAGAAAAGGCACTTTGCACTTAAAAGCCAATTAAGTAGAAAAAGAAAATTTTTAAAGCCCTTACATTTCCTCATTCTCAAAGTTACAAAGATCCAGCAGGAAGAGATGATATCAATGAACACTGATTTGTCAGTATTGTGGAAATCAAGTTATTTTTTACTATTTAGCAAGTCAAGATTTCACTACATGTTAGCAGGACTTACCTTCTTTAGGATAAATAGTGACATTGTGGGATCCAAAAAGCCCAAACATGCACTTAGAGAAAATATAGTGAGACAGAGTACTAAGACTTTTGGCAGACGAATGAGCTTCCAAAAGGATTCCTTGCTAGGGATTGAATCTGTTTCAACAGAAAAGGAGGGAAAATTGCATTATTTTTAGCAGCATAAGCTCATGATTGATCTTCTTGCCTTAGAAAAGAAATCAGGATTTCCCTTTTTCTGGTCCTATTACTCCTGTTACGTACAATATGAAAGTCAATAGTAGATTATTATGCATTATTCTATTTTTATAGTAAAAAAAGAAATTTCATAGGTGAAGAAGAAAAGTGCACAGTTTAGATTTGAACACTGCAAATCCCCAACTTGAACAAAAGCATGTACTTCAATTATGTGTAAATACAGTCACTTCACTGCTAGCACTCATACAGTGAAATTCTCATAGGTATGTCTCAACATGCACACATACATGAACAATTCATATCCAATCAAAGAAACACAGTTTAAAAGTAAGATTAAAAAATTGCTATTTATGAGTTGAGATCTGTCAAATTTTTTAAACAACTGCATGTTTGGGACTCCTACATGTTCTACTTGTACTCCAGGAAACTTCTTTCATATGTCATCATTACATGGCACTTCTAAGCCAGTTGTAGCAGCACATGGTTAATCACTGCAAGTTTGTTCTAAAAGCCAATATACATGATTTTTTAAAGAAGCATTTTAAAGTTACTAGGGTTTTTTTTCCTCTAGGAAAGAATAACAGAACTGTAACCTTGCAATTACAATCTTGTGTGAAGGCTTAACTTTAAGCTAACTTTGTTCAAGCGGGACCATCTAAAATTTAATCAAATTTACATGACATCCAGCACTTCATTAAACACCTCATTGGTTAACATTCTTTCATGTTAATCAAATCCTGCATAATTCAGTACAAATAAACCCTTTTCCTTCTCCCTGTAATTAGTTTCCTCACACACACCGTTAACTCCTCAAACACGTCAAATTCTCTTGTTTTAGGCAAAATCTGTCTCCAGCTTTTCTTCAGCTAGCTGCAATGACAAACCTGTATGAAGCAGATGCAACTGGCCCCTTAAAAGCCCTGAAGTTAAGTAAACAGAAAACAAAAATATATCTCAGTTAACCTTCATAGAGTTCTTAATCTTTGAAGAAATGGGCATGAGGAGTTGCATTCATTGCAGGCCATCTGCACACATGTATTTAGGTTAGCATTAAAACATGAGCCTGATGAAGATGACCAGCTAATTCAACTGGAGCTTTGCCCTCTGACTTGGATCAGACTCCAGAAGCTGATACTTTTTTAAAGACACTTGAAGACATGAGAAATAAAGGTCATTGAAAGAGGCAGGCAGAAGGATGCTTACCGTATTTTGGCAATATGCACATGTTCAAAGGCACGAAAACCAACACAATGCATCCCAGAGTAATGAAAGGGACCTCATAACCAAATGACTGATACAAAAAGCCACCTAAAGGTGGGCCCAGCACTAGTCCGAGTCCTGTAAAAATTTCAAGGCTGCCCTAAAGGATGAAAAGGCAAGCAAAAAGAAGTCAGTATGTTGGGCAAATACAATGCCATGATAAAAAGCAAGCCATCTGTCTGAGGAGTAGCAGAACATAGGCAGGCTAGAGAAAACTAAAAAGACACTACATTGCTAAGGACAACAGCTAGTAGTGACCTTCACAAGGTGGCATAAGTAAAAGGAATTTCACAGTTATCTGTGTGACAGCCATGACCTCTTTTGCTTTGCTACAGAGAACCACCTGTACTGCAGCATTCAACACTCTACTGTTACCTAACAGATACCAGTCCTGAGGCAAGGCAAAGGCTCTAGTGGCAGAAAGCATCCATAGGACTAAGGCTAAAGGGAGTATCTCGCCCACCTGCCATTACACTCCAGCCTGAGGGGAAGGATCCAAACAAACCTACTCAAATGAGTCATTATCTCACGGGATAAAGTACATGTGCCAAGTTAAAGCTTTCTCTTCATAATCAACTGTCTGGACTCACTCCCTAGGGGCAGGAAATCATAATGAAATTGCAATGGGGATAACTCAGATTGTTTGGGATATAATTTAATAATCTGGTAACTTTTATAAGATACTAATTTGTAAAAGAACAATAATACGGCTATAATTACATGTTGTGTTACAAATCACCACTGTCAACAGGTCTTAATACTTGATTAATCAACACTTAGACCACCAGTAACAACCAGATGGTAATAACTGCTTACAGTTAAAGTTTTGATAACTTCTGGAACCCAGAAAGATAGTATAGGGACTCTCTCATCTTTAATTTTACTGATATAGTCAGAGTGATCAAATGGCCCAGAAATAGGCACAGTCAGCAACAGCCAAGTTCTTTACCCTAAGTCAGCCTAGGGTTGCAAGTCTTTTGCTTTCCTAGCAAAGAAAATAACAAGTAACAACATATGACTAGTAAGTTTCAAAATTTCCAGACAGATTTGAGACATTTTGGTAAACTTTGACATGTGGAATGGCCATTGAGTTAACATAATTGCATCCAAATAATGCTTTCACTTGTCTTGCTCATCACCATTTGTGAGACTTTAGTTCAAATCAGGTTGTACATCATCTAGCCCTTCTAAGTTAATGAAGGGGCGGGAGGGGGAAAGCTGAAACATTTCATTACTACAGAGCAGAGGATATGATAAACCTGATACCATAAGACATGTGAGATTGCTTATGTTCTGAAGTCCATACCTCTTCCAACAGAGGCATCACACTGACAGATGCTCAACTTCACAGTTTAACAAGGCTAATGTGCCTACATTTAATAATTTCCCCAAATATTTTCTTGAGTACCTAACAAATAAAGGTAGGCTGAAAACTGATACCACAATGGTACGGAGACGAAAAGTGCATTTCAGTATCTACCACTATCAAGAAAGGCAATGAAAAAAAGCAAAGCTAAAAATATGTTATCCACTCCTCCAGGCTTTACAATTTTACCCTAGCATGCACCTTGCTTTAAACAATCAGCTCTTTCTTCTGCCTCCTGACTCAGATCTAATAGTAACAAGAACTCTCCACCATACCCATTTAAGGACAGTAAATCTACATGAATGAATTTGAAGAGGTTTTAGTCTCATGCAAAACAAGACATTCGAGCACACAGACCACCATTTAGAAATCGTCTGTCTTCTTACAGCATCCTTTCTGGATTTTAAACAAAAGTGACTGCCAAGCCACAGCTGTGTAGCATTTCTGATTGTGGTCTTGAGATGACCTTCATCACCATATAGCCTTTTCAGCCCCACATCATGCTTATTGTGCTGCCACAACAGGAATTAATTTCTTTTTAACTGTGATTAGAAGATTAATTTCTAAGTCCCTTTAAGTCAACATCGCTTTATTTACCTATTTAAATTACATCTTATAATTTGTAAACAGGACACCTAAACTTTATTGACTGAATAAATCTAAAACATGATTACAGTATATAAACTGCTTTCCAAAGAAAATGCCAGCTAATGACTACATATACAATTTAGTAGGTTTTTTTTAGTTAGGAGGACATACTCTTAAAGACATTTATTTACAGAAGTAATTGCACAGCTTAACAAGAATACTAATAAAAGCATCAATTTTTCCAATTTTATTTCTTAAGTAAGTCCTCACCATTTGTTCACTCATTAAAATTTAGTCTAGTTATTTCTGTCAGTTTATATTTGAACTGAAACCAGGATTTATTGAAAGAGAGAAAGAGAAAGCAGCGTTTTATTAAATACAAAACTTTTCTTCTTAACACTAAAAAACCCGCTTAAATAAGGATAGCATCTCTGGTTGAAATTAATCAATGATGACCAGAAATACTGTGCTTCAGATTTCAAGAAATTCTAGCTCTCATGTTCTCATACATAACTTTTATCAATAGATCAGAAAAATGAAGTCAAAATTGTTTCCAGTTTTGCGTCTTGCAGTCATCTAAATCAACATTATTTGAATGAATTTATCAATTTTTGCAATCAATCCACATGAATCCTTACTATTCATCTAGAAGTAGTCAGTAAAAGCTGTATTAGTATTTTAACAGTCTGATTTCAACTGAAGAGGTAACTACTGCCATCAATAGTCAGCTGTCTTCAAAGCATAAGCAACCAGTACATATACTGCCTAATTTATATCTAATTGGAGTTATGCTAAGGTCTAAACTTGTTTTAGGATTGTGACTCTAGATTACAAACATTACATAGTGACTTCAAATAAGCCTGCACATGAGACAACAAATTTTCTCCTCCTTGGTTTCAAGCTGCCCACTGGCAATTTATGATACTGCAGGTACTCAACTGTAACATTGGTTTTTGCACTTACCAGGACAGTAGCTATGTTATTTGGAAATGCCTTTGCAAGGATTGAAAATGATGCTGTAATTGCTGCTGCAAAACTTATTGCATCCATTGCTCTTACTAAAAAGCAAAAACCAATGAACATTGGTCCACTCGGCACCTTGTCCAGCATTCTGGAAAAAAATAAAAATCCCAACAGTAAATAGAGCTCTCTCAGGATGCAAGGAGTCATCTACTAAAGGCCCTGAAGCATCATTTCTTCATTTCTTACTCATTAAAGGACAGCAGCTACAAGACAGTTAATGCTTTCTAGTACCACATATTTTTGAATCATATGGGCGAAGTCATTCAAACTCCAACAAACTATTTCTGGCAGCTTTCTCCTTTTCCCCTTTGTTAGGCAGTGGAAAGAGCATGAAAAATCTAACTGGTGAAAAACTCCAGTGTCATTTTCTTGTATTTCATAGCTTTCCCAAGTGCAAGGAGTCTGATGCAATGTGTTACAGCTACCTGATCAGAGGTTCCTTCCTTGCTAATAAAACATTTATTTTGCTAAAATGAGTGACTTAGCCGCTTCACCTGCCAGGCAAACCTTCCCATTTGCACTCAATATTTTCAAGAAAAGAGAAATTAAAACATTATGCAGAAATAATTCCCTTATTGCTGTACTTTCACAGACTTCTCACTATTTGTGAACTATAGTAGTTATTTAAATACATAAACCTTCCTCCTCTGCTTTCAAAGCAGTAAACAGACCCTGAAACCTACTGAAAGGGGAAGTGCTCATTCTGCTTTACAAAGGGGAGATAAAAACTAAAGATGTAAAAACTCAGGTGACCTAACCAACATATAAAAGATGCCCAAGAGTTTCTAGTTTTGTTTTGTGTCTTTTCGTAAGGATGAAAATGATCAGAAGACAAATGCAACAAAACAAAGAAACAGAAATTACTCACCCAAACAGAATGGTAACACATCCTGAAACAAACATCCCTGCCACAAACATGAATTTTGCTCCAATAAGTGTAAGCTGTAAATTAAATACCATTTTTACTTGTTAGTATTTCAAGAAAAGATCAAGAATCTTCCAACATAATTACTGTTAAGAAATCAAACATTATGGGCACTACAGCACATGTACCTAAAAGATCTAGAGACACTGCTCCTGCTGGGGTGCCTTTATGCAACAGTGAACCTAAAAATACTCTGAAGGGTTAAATGACTTAACCCAGTTTTCATAACGGTAAGACAATGCTGCAGCTAACTATGTCACGGCAGCATCCTGCAGCTTCTGCAGAACACAAGTTATAGCAGCATTCCTCATTATAAATAAACACAAAATGACACATTCCCCCTCCAGCACCATTCCTGAGGTAAGGCCAGCAATATCTGTCATGTATATGACTAAGGAGAGTCAATGGAAGCTGATTTTTAAAGCAAATTTATCACCACCTTTAATAGCACAAAGCTTTGACATGGGAAGCATGGGAGCTTCAGGCCTCCCCATTCATTACGAGGGAAAGGACCCCACCTTCCTTCATTTCAGACTCTATCAGTAGAGTGAAGGATGATGGGAGCCATGCCATAAAGCTAACTCAATCCCATAACAAAGTACATACGAGCTTCTAATTACATGCTGCTTCAGACTTTTTTTTTCAGGCCTGGACAACGTGCTGGCCTTTCAGCCATTATTACTAAAGCCCATATTTTGCTGAGTTTCATTAAACCCCTCAGAATCTCTGATTGCTGCACTGTCCACATCTGTTGATGCTCACTTCAGCTGTCTGCAGTGAGGATGGCACACTCACTCTCTGCCCTGTAAAGCACTTGGTGAGGGGTTGTGCCATAGTTGAATGCCATCACAGGCACCAAGGCTTGGACTTAGCAATGTCACTTGTGTGACACTTTGATGAGCCACCTCATCACTAGAGAAAAGCACTCACCACAGAGTCAGAAAAGAGGCTGCCCAGCTGAAGACAGAGAACATTTTGACTCTGCAGCACCCCAACTCAGGGTATGATCCTGAGAAGCCCTAGCCAATAATACATAGATAGCAGTGCTGCACCACATAAACAAACAGTTACATAATTTATTTGTAATTTCTCCAACATGAGAAAAATCCTCAATCTCTAGGGAAACTCAAGATGCAAGAACTGGAGACACATATATTACTATATAATGAAGTTGAAGGGGAGTTAAGCAGCAGAGAATCATAACAGGAGGAAATGTTAAAAAAAACAAAAACAAAACCAAATAAAATCAAAACACCTTAGGCATGTTGCCAAAGGCAACCAGAATATACAAGTAAGTGCAACAAATAAAATGGAGTGTAGGGGAAAAGAGGTAACAGAAAGCAGAACTGAGCACCAGGTTACTGTAAAGCAATCAGAAGAGTTAATCAGAGAAACAAAACAGCTACCTGTCCATCACCCTGTGCTACCTCAAGAACTACGGAACAAAACTGACAAGACTTAGATCCGATTCAGGCTGACTGGTCAGACTCCAATTAGTGCAGACACAAGCCTTGAGGAGTGCTACTCAAGAGACATAATTTTTTCTCAGACTTAAAGAACTGTCTTCATGTACCAACCTGTGTCATCACAGAAACAAGTTACAGCTTCAGTTATACTTACATAATTTCCCAAGATTAAAGAAGATAAGAAATTGAACAAAGCGAAACATCCAAAAATCAGGCCAACAAGGGTGTTACTGGCACCTTTTTTTTCTGCCTGCAAAAAAAGATCACAACCATATAAAGATGCAGTCAAATTCTTGAAGTGAATATCATTCATGCCTTGTACCTTCAATATTTTTTAATTGTCTATTAACACAGTTAGAAAGCAATTTCCTTTCTCAAAGGCAGTAGGGACTCATAAAGCAACAACACAGCAACTTAAAGATATGTTGCACTTCTAATATGTAATTAAGGGAAAAGCAGTGTTCATTCCTCAGTGAATGGAAAAATGGGCTATTTGCTGAACAGATGAACAGACCTTATACAGGTGGCTCCCGCTGGTGTGCAATAGTGCTAGCTACAAAACTTTGATCCCTTGACCAGTAAGAGGGAAGTAAACAGAGACATCTGTTACCTTCACTGTAACATGCCTCCCCATAACAAGCATCAATTTTTTTACTTATTCAGTTGGCAACATATATTTACTTGGACACAAGCAGTACACATATATTTATATTTATTTATATTTATTAATATTTAGAGCAAAAACCCACTTCTTTGTAAATACTTGAGAACAATTTGGTCATGAGAGAAATGGACTTCTGCCACAAAGGCACCGTGACCATTTTTTTTCATCCTATATTTAAACATTGTATTCACTCAACATAAGCAGAGATTTCACGGGTTTTTTCCTCTAGAATTGCTGGGTCGCAAAGTTAACACAGTTAAGGATGGCCTGGCATGAGTTAACAGAGTGGTAGCTATAAATAAAAAGTCACTGAATGGCTAGGGCACTGAAATGCAAGTCAAGACGCTGGCAGAGTTTACTCTCAGTTCTATGAAACTACTGTGGCAACAGTGAGCAAAGAATTATTGCCCTTTTCCAAGAATCCACTTCACCTTCTATCTGGTATCATTAGTTTGCTGTCTTCTCTGCAGTCACAGGGAAGATTAGTTCATGAACAGGATCCAGGTCACCATCATACACACTCAATCTATGCCAGCATCAGGCTACCCCTGAAATTCCCAAAACTGAACAGTCTTAACTTCCAGCCAGCCATGAAGATCCCATGATCAAGACACTTCTAAAAGTTTCAACATGCAAAAAAGTAAAGAGTAGCTGAGTTGTTCCTTTACCTCTGAAGGGAAAAAGGGTCCCAGGATTGAGTAGCATATCATTGAACTAAAGTTTATAGAAGCTGCTGCAGCCATTGTAAATAGCTGTTCTCTGGTAAACGGTCCTGACTCCTCACCAGGTGCTTCTGACACACCTTCATCTAGAAACACAAAATAAAAATAACAACACAGTATTATTCCCTAGATAGAGGGGAACATTTTCCCCAGACAGAGGGGAGCAATTTACAAATGAGGCTGGAATACTAAATCCCACGCCCCCCAAACTTCAACCCTGCGTGCTCTGGGCACTGAACCACGCCGTGCTGCTTTTCCCCGGGAGCAGGAGCGCGGGCTGTGCCGTGCTGCGGGATCTCTGCGGTGCGGTGCGGTGCCAGCCGCCCCCCGCCCCTCCCGGACCCGCCCGAGCCGCACCGGGCCGGCCCCGCGGCGCTCGGCCCCGGCA